>PITA01001514.1:0-191705 GCA_004023965.1 Spilogale gracilis | reverse complement strand
AAGGATCTATACTCGAAGAACTACAGAACACTCATGAAAGAAATTGAAGAAGACACAAAAAGATGGAAGAGCATTCCATGCTCATGGATCGGAAGAATAAACATTGTCAAAATGTCTATACTGCCCAGAGCAATCTATACTTTCAATGCCATTCCGATCAAAATTCCACCAACATTCTTCAAAACGTTAGAACAAACAACAGAGACTTTGAACACAGAAACAAACTGAGGGACTTGGAGGGAGGGGGGTGGAGGGATGGGAGAGCCTGGTGGTGGGTACTGGGGACACCTAAAGCGGGGAGCACTGGGTGTGGGGAATGGGGAATGAATCTTGAAACACTGGAAAAAAAAAATTTAGTAACAATAAAAAAAAAAAAATAACTTGAACACTTAAAAAAAAAAAAAAAAAAAAAAAAGAAAGGAAATAATGTTCCTGAAGACCAGTGAGAGCTAGAACCGTAAAGTAGTCACCAGCAATTAGTAAAGATGCAACTAATACAGGAATGTGTTTCAAAGCAGAGAAGGAATATCAAAAAAATACTCTAAAACTTCTGTCTTCCTGACTCCTTGTGATAGACAGGCTTCTAAGAGAGCCTTCAGTGATCTACACAGCCCCAATTTCACATCCTTGTGTAATCACCTCCCTTTCATTGTGAAAGCAACTAATAACTTGCTTCTAAAGAACAGAATAGCATTAAAATGTCATAATTAAGTTTCAAAATGTTTCAACTTCTTTATTGCTAGTCCACTCTTCTATTGTATTCTCTCCTTATATACCTTGATGAGGCAAGCTACCATGTTGGAAAGGCCCATGTGGAAAGGAACTGAGAGATGCTTACAGACAACTGCCGGTGAGAACTTGAAGCCCTCAGTCCAACAGCCCTCAAAGAACTGAATCCTACCAATGGCCACATGGGCTTGGAATTGGATCCTGCTCAGTAGAGCTACATCCCCTTCGCCAACACTCTGATTGTAGTGTTGCTAAAAACAGTGAAGCAGAGGACCCAGTTAAGTCACCATCAGAATTTTGTGTATTTTTTAACTGCTAAATTTTGAGACAAATGTTAAATGATTACAAATAACAAAGATTTTGGTACCTAGAAATGGAGTGATCCCATAACAAATACAAACACAAACACTTAAAAATTTGGGTGTTGTTTAGGAATCACCCAGTGGTAACAACTAGATGGATTTTGATGAACAGGATAAAGCGTACATTGTGTTGAATGAATTGTTAGAATAAACATGCTGCCAATGAGAGCTCGAAAGGAAGTGCAAAATACGCATTGGAAATTGGAGGAAGGACGGCCTCAGCTTCAAAGGGTAAAGCCCCTTTTAACTTGTTTATTAACAATCCATTGGCCAAAGCAGATTCATTGAGGGAAGAAATAAATTCTACTTATTATGGGAGAAAAGAAATGTGTGGCCATTTTTTATTCAGTCATGGTTGGCTCTCTAACCACAAATTTCACATCCTTCCCACTTGCAAAACGTGTTCACTTCAAGCCAAGATCCCCCATGTCTCATTCAGTATGGCATTAACTTGCAGTCAGGATCTTATGGTCTGTATCAAATCTAGATACATTTCTCTCAGTGTGGCTCTTGATCCATAGACCTACGAAATAAAAAGGCAGTCTGTCTCTCCCCACACAGTTAAAATACAAATAGGAACAGAATAACCAATACAGAGACTCCTTTCAAAATGAGAGGAATGGGAGGTGCTAAGCAATCCCTGGTCCATAGCAATTCTGAAATCCACCTGGAAAAATATTGCAAGGTTCTCTTACTCTGGGGACACAGGATGCACCTCAATTAAGGCTTAGTTCTGCTCCCTAGAAATGCCTCTCTAGTGTTTTGTTGTATTTGTGTCATAGTTTTGCCCTCTATACTCTTAAAGTCAGCCCTCAGAGATGTCCTTCCTATTAACAATTGCATAAGAATTAGCATGGGTTTGCATATGAGAAGCTGTAAGTTCATTTTAGTCCAGTTGGTAACCTTCGTACTGGAATAATTTCCTAAAAAACATTGTAAGCTGTCTATGTATTAGCTTATTTTTGGATTAAATTCCCCTCAATCAGACAAACGCTGTACCCACAGTTCTTTTAAAGACAAGCTTTAAAGACATATCTTTAAAAGGTAGATTTTAAATTATCTTTCTGATGTAATAAATATAATTGATTTAATCCGATTTTATCTTGGACTTATTTTTTTTAAAAAACCAGCTTTATGGAAGTGTAATCGTCAGATAGTCAAATGCATTTCCTACTTGCCCTGCTAATGGACAGAGCATACTCTGCAGCTGGAGGAAGCCCTCAGGCAGAGATAAAAAAAACTTCTGTTTATGAGAAAAGGAAAACATTTTTCCTGTTGACTTCTCTGCCACTGACGCCTGAGCTCAAACCAGGTACAAGAAAAACTAAGTCCCACATTTGCCTTCCTGTTCAGATCTGGCAGCATCATATGAAATAATAGACTAGGCAAGTTCCTTAGCTGGTTGAGAAAGTTCTTTAGAGAGTGGTTAAGATGGAGAGCAATGGAACATGGCATAGGCTTGCTTCTCTCTGCTCCTGTCTGCCAAGTACAGCTAAAAAATTATATAAGAATCAACCAACAGAGAACTCTGAAAGATATGAAGAGAAAGGCATACTAGCTAGGGACCCCTAGGCTTGTGGAATAACACAGCAGCAGGACATCATATTGGCCTCCTCCCCAACAGAAGAAGATCACTCAGTTCTAGCATTTGTGATTCTCAATCATACAACAAGATGTGGCCCAGAGAGGCTGATTCCTCCCCTAAATCAAACCAACACCAACACCAGGCAAACTCAATAGCACTGGCAAAAGTGCTAGAGAGTGCTACTGATGATAGCAGACAGGGAAAGCACAGTTGTTCTGAGATTACCTCCCTTACCAAGAGATACAGGTGACCATGGCAATGGAAAGGGGGAATCCTGCCACAACAGGCGCTTGGCCCAAAGTGCTCTCCATCTTTCATCTCTCCCAGGAAGGCAGTCCCATCACAGCAAATGTCAGGTCCAGGAAGGGCTCTCCTTCCTTACTGGGCTGAGAATCCTCTCCCCAACCAGAGACACTGGGGCAGTGGGATAGGGTGGGGAGGATAAAGAGGAATTCCTCTACCGAAAGCACCCAACCCAGGAAGTGCACCCAGTTTGGGAAGACATCAACCAGCCTAATCTGTGGAAACTCCTTCCATTCCCCCAAATAACACCAACAGAGACCACTAGCACCTCTGCAATACCAGATAAATCACGCATACCAATATAGTACTGCAGAGGCTCTGAAATTAAACATTTTGGGACCACAGGCCAAGAAATTAGTCCGGGACATCCATGCTAAATGTAAACAGGGTGACTTTCTGCCATTATACCAAAAACTAAGAAAATCACAATTTGAAGGAAAAAAAATACAACCAACTAATGCCAATGCTCAGATGAATCAGATGTTGGGATTATCTGAGAAGGATTTTAGGGTGGCCATCATGAAGAGGTTTCAATAAGCAATTACACATTATCTTGAAACAAATAAAAATATTGGAAACCTCAACAAAGAAATAGGAATTATGCTAAAAATGGAAATTTGGAACTGAAAAATACAATACAAATTAAAAACTAGCTAGATGGGACAACAGTAGAGTGGAAATGACAGGCTAGGATCAGTGAACTTGAAAGTAGATCACTAGAATTTCTGAATAGAAAGAAAATCAACAAAACCTGAGGGACAATAGCAAAAGATACAGCATTTGCATCACCGCAGTTCCAGAAGGGAGAAGAAGGTGAGTGAGGATAAAAGAAGATTTTAAAAGTACAGATGGCTGAAAACTTCCCAAATTGGTCAATAGACGTACATATTCAAAGAGCGGAGTTAAACCAAATCCAAAAGAAATCCACATGAAGACACCACATAATTAAACTTTGAATTAGAGAAAAAATATTGCAAGTATGCAGATCAAATGACACACTAACTACAGAATACCCATTGGAATCCAGAGAGTGGATTTCTCGTCTGAAACTGTGAAGCCCAGAAGGAGCATAACTATTAACTTTTTATTTCATATGCAGCCAAGTGACCCTTCAAGAGAAGGGAAAATAAAGACATTCTCAGATACACAAAGACTAAAGAATTTGTCACAAGCAGACCTATACTTGAAGAATAGCAAGAGGAAAATCTTTAAAAAGAAAGGAAATGATAAAGAAGGAATCTTGGAGCAACAGAAGAAACACAAAGGAAGAAAGAACAACAGAAAGAGCAGAAATACAGGCACAGATTATCCTCCTCATGAGTTTTATAAATCATATCTTGTGACTGAAACAAAGATTACACTAGCTGATAGTCAATATAATGACATTTAAAAGTCGAGAAGGTACAAACTGTTGGTTGCCAAATGGGAGGCGAGCGAAGTGGGTGTGTGGGCAACATGGGTGAAGAATAGTGGGAGGTATAGGCTTCCAGTTATGGAATGAATAAGTTACAGGGAGAAAAGGTACAGCATAGGGAAAAAGTCAATGATATTGTAATAGTGTTTTATGATGACAGATGGTGGCTACACTTGTGGTGAGCAAGCATAAGGAATAGAGTTGTCAAATTACTGTGTTGTACAGCTGAAACTAATATAACATTGTATGTCATCCAAATTTCAATAAAGAAGAAAGTAAAATAATAATAAAAGTGGGGATGTTAAAGGGACCCAAATTGAATTAAGTTTTCATTGCTTCACTTGAAGTGGTGCTAAGTTGATATGATGGTAAGGAGGCAGTAGTGGTAATAAAAAGGCAACAGGAAGAATCCCAGTGGTTTTGTAGCTGTTTTGTACTTGATTGTGATAGTGGATACACAAACCTACCCATGTGATAAAACTAAACACACCAAGGAGTACAAGTAAAACTGCAGATATCTGAGTAAGATTCATGAATTGCATCAACGTCAGATTCATGAATTGCATCAACGTCAGATTCATGAATTGCATCAACGTCACTACACTGGTTATGCTTTTATACTGTAGTTTTGCAAGAGGTTACAATTGAGGTAAAGGATACACGGGCTCTTTGTATCATTTCTTACCAGTATATGTTAATCTGTAATTATCTCAAAATAAAAAGTTACATTTAAAAACATTACCCTGTCCTGGCCCTAAACTTTTTATAAATACCTTACATAGTTTCCTCTTTTTGTAGACAGCACCAATACTGTCAAGACAGTGTTCTTAAGAAAGTCAGTTTTGCTTAATTAAAAAGAAAAGCAGGAGTCACTGATGTGTATACATTTCCAACTTTCCAGAATTGCTCAGAATTTTATTAAATTATTTCATATTTTCCACTAGTCATCAACCACAGAAAGACTTTATATATTCAACTAGGTGAACATTCTTCTGGAATAGTTGCATCACAACCATCTTGGAACCTCACCTGAGTCTTGGGGTTTTTAAGTAAATCAGTTTTAACTGCTTTTCTTAAAAGTGGGAGATTTCTTGGTCATCAAAACAATGCTGTCTTGAACCTCCTCACATAATGCATGAACCTCCTCACAGATGCAGAGTATTTGGCTCTGCATCTACACACAAAATCTCAAGAACCACTCTTTAAAAAAAAAGAAGAATTTATTTATTTATTTGACAGAGAGATCACAAGTAGGCAGAGAGGCAGGCAGAGAGGAGGAAACAGGCTCCCTGCTGAGCAGAGAGCCCAATGCAGACCTCGATCCCAGGACCCTGAGATCATGACCTGAGACGAAAGCAGAGGCTTTAACCCACTGAGCCACCCAGGTGCCCTCAAGAACCACTCTTAATAATGCAAAGGATATGGTAGATAATCAAAAAATATGTAGCTTTCATTGTTGGGTGAACAGATAGTCCAGAATATGTACAAAACATTCTTTTTATTGTTTTGTCCTACTTTCCAAACCAAATGTAGTCTATGAGGTGAGAGAAGGATGCAGAGATCCTGAAATATCTTTTTATCTTTCCAACTTTTGATTGAGTTTCTTAACATGTGAAGGTTCTTCAGGTTTTCTGTCATTGCAGTCATTGGAGAGAGTCATTGGAACCTATTCCCCTCTCATCCTGTGGTTGCAACATTCCTTTACCACTTTTGTTCCTCTGTATTTGGAAACCAAAATTTTTTTTTAAAGATTTTTTAGGTGGCGCCTGGGTGGCTCAGTTGTTTGAGCGACTGCCTTTGGCTCAGGTCATGATCCCGGAGATCCGGGATCGAGCCCCACATCGGGCTCCCTGCTCGGCTAGAAGCCTGCTTCTCCCTCTCTCACTCCCCCTGCTTGTGTTCCCTCTCTAGCTGTGTTTCTCTCTGTCATCTTATTTATTCATCATCTTATTTATTTGTTATCTTATTTATTTGTCATCTTATTTATTTGTCATCTTATTTATTTGACAGAGAGAAACACAGCCAGAGAGGGAACACAAGCAGGGGGAATGAGAGAGGGAGAAGCAGGCTTCCCACCGAGCAGGGAGCCCGATGTGGGGCTTGATCCCGGATCTCTGGGATCATGACCTGAGCTGAAGACAGTCGCTTAACCAACTGAGCCACCCAGGTGCCCCTGGAAACCAAATTTTTATAGCAGGCCACTATCCTAAGGGAGGTTTTGACTTCTATAAGTAACATATCTATTACATAGATATTTTGTACTATGAATGGGGGGCTTTTCCTTGTGTGTCTCTTTTTATTTCATGCTAAATACATCTAACTCCTTATTTGTCTTCACAAGGATAAGATGTTACCATTGTCTTGGGATGTGCCTTCCTTTAGAACGGAGGAGGAAACACAAAAAAAGGGTCATTCCCTAATTACACGTATTGGTTTATCCTTTAAATAGTCAACATTGTCTGAAGAATGTTTCTTGATCAAATAAAACATCAGTTATGTCTCACACTCTTAACTAGAAATTTAAAAGATCGCAACTACGGCTTTTAAAGCAAATGTGGGCTTTACAACAACAACAAAAAGGAAATAATTAAGCAATGATGAATTTACAAGGCTATTTATAACCTTGAGTTTTGGCATCAAATATAAATATAGGTCCATGAATTTCATGTTACAAATATAGTAGAAAAGTGGAAAGACTGAATATGTTTTTATAGATTTTACATACTTACAGCAATTTATATAAATCAAGTTAAGAGTGAAACGTAAATCTGCAGGAACTAGAATTGAATGTTGCTCTAATACAAGATGCCAAATTAATTAAATAAGAAAACTTTCAGTTGAAGTGGCTTCAGTGCCTTAGTAGCCTACATAAGCAAACCAAAACCTGAGGTTCTAAAGCATCAACGTTAAGAAATCAAAGCCTAAGGACAACCCATCACAAATAGCCAATAGGCTTTCCCAGATGAAGTGACCACTTGGTTGTAGCCAAACAAATGATTTCCTTGTTTTACTTCTACCTCTTCTGTAACTTTGTCCCCTAGCTCCTCTCAGTGAAGTGCTCCAAAACGCTTCTCATTTGGAATCTGACTCCAACAGATTTTTGCAAAACAAACTCTTATTATGTTTATCTTTTAAGCAAATTGTAATTCTTAAAGTCCCACAGAGGTGTGACTATAGGTTTCTTTCTTTTTTTTTTTTTAAGATTTTATTTATTTGGCAGAGAGAAACACAGCCAGAGAGGGAACACAAGCAGGGGGAGTGAGAGAGGGAGAAGCAGGCTTCCCACCGAGCAGGGAGCCTGATGTGGGACTCCATCCCGGGTCTCCGGGATCATGACCTGAGCCGAAGGCAGTCGCCCAACCAACTGAGCCACCCAGGCGACCCTCTATAGGTTTTCTAATGACAGCAGTGGTAACTGTGACACAGTAAGTAATAAAATAAAATAATAAAAATGGAGTGAGCTCCAGTTACTCAATGTCAGAGCAAGTTCTGTTCAACAGCAGGCAAGGGAAGGGCTCAGTTTTAGAATTAGGCAGGCCTGAGTTTGGATCTGGTTTGCCCAAAGCTTCCATGATCTTGCCAAATTATGGAACTTCTCAGAACTCCCGTTTCCTAATCTATATAATGTGATGATTATAGTATCCCCTTGTATGGTTGTGAGTAATAAGTTATTTAATACATAAAAGCACTTAAGACATTCTTGGCAGATAGTATTTCATAAATGTTAGCTCATATTTGCTTAGAATTCTTACTTCTACTTCCCTACTCCTATTTCTCCCCTTCCCTTGTAATAGAGTTACTAACACTTGATGTATGGCTCCTCTCTTCCTTACTATTGCCTTAAGACCAGATCTTCTACCTTTTGAGGTAGCTGGAGGCTGTAATCTCCAGACAGGTCTACTGCTTACCAACCCAGTGTTTACACAGCAGGCAAACCTGGTTCCGCAGCCAATCCACTTCGCTCAGAGGTTTCCCTTTTCTAATATGGGGCAGACACAGTTCATGGCATTTTGCCTTTAAGATTTTACTCCATTCTCCTATGCTGAACTTCATGCCAAGTGCCTACGCAGACTCTGCTGGATTGAATTCCTTGCTGGAAGAAAAATTTTTCACTCAGTGCTCAATGCTCTAATCATTTTTGTTTTTTTCTTTAACAGCTTGTGTAATAATACGAGATCTTAAGTGTGTTCAATTTTTCTCCTTGAAAGCTGTATTAGATGGCTATTGCTACTGTAACAAATTTTCACAAACTTAGGAGTTTAAAATGACACAAATTTATATGCTTACAGTTCTGGAGGTCGTAAGTCTGAAATTAATTGCATTAGCCAAGGTGTCGGCAGCACTGGTTCTTTTAGGAAGCTCTGAGGGAAGAATCAATCTCCTTGCCGCTTTCAGCTTATAGTAACTGCCTATGTTCCTTGTCTGATAGTCTCTTCCTCCATCTTCAAAGTATATTTCACTGTTTCCATCATCACACTGTCTTCTCCTCTAGCTGGAACTACTGCATGCCTCTTATATGGACCATTATAATCACAATGAGCCTAGCTGAATAACCCAGGATTATCTCTGCATTTCAAGAATCTTCAATCACATCTGTAATGACCCTTTTGCTATATAAGGTAATACTAATGGGTTCCAGGGATTATAAAATGGATATATTTAGGTGGTTATTATTCAACCTACCATAAAGTGCTTCACCTAAGAGAATAAAAGGAAAGAGGGGAAAAAATGGAAGGAAGTAAAAAGGAAGGGATGGAGGAGGAGGGAAATTGAGAAAAAGGAGAAGGGAACAATAAGGGGGATTTTGCATCAAAGAATAAAATCAAGCTCTTCTTTGATGAAGCATAGAAAGAAGCAACCCATCATTATAAGCAGATGTTTTTCATGTTTTAAAAAGGAGATATGATTTGCAGATACAGTGTTGGGACTACATCAAAATAAAAAGTTTCTGCACAGCGAAGGAAACTATCAACAAAACTAAAAAGCAACCTACAAAATAGGGGAAAGATATTTGCAAATGACATATCTGGTAAAGAGTATGTATCTAAAATATATAAAAAATTTATAACAGTCAATGCCCCCAAAACCAAATAATCCAATTAAAAACAAAAACAAAAACAAAAACGGCAGAAGACATGCATAGGCATTTCTCCAAAGAACACGTACAAATAGACAACAGACACATAAAGAGGTGTTCATCATCACTTAACCATCAGGGAAATGCAAAACAAAACTACAATGAGGTATCACCCCCATACCTGTCAGAATGCAAAAATCAACAACACAAAGAACAACAGATGTCCGTCCGTGAGGATGTGGAGAAAAAGGAATACTCATGCTCTGTTGGTGGGAATGCAGACTGGTGCAGCCACTCTGGAAAACATTGTGGAGGTTCAAAAAGTTAAAAATAGAGGGGTGCCTGGGTGGCTCATTCAGTTAAGCATCCGATTCTTGATTTCAGCTCAGCTCATGATCTCAGGGTTGTGGGAATCAGCCCCGTGTCAGGCTCCATGCTGGACACGGAGCCTGCTTGAGATTCTCTCTCTCCCTCTCCCTCTGTCCCTACCTACCCCTTCTCTCTCCCTCTCTTACAACAAACTAACAAACAAGCAAAAACAATAAAAAGAAATAGAATTACCTTATGATCCAGCAATCGTACAACTGGGTATTTAATCCAAAGAATATAAAACACTAATTCAAAGGGATACATGCACCCCTATGTTTATAGCAGCATTATCTACAATAGCAAGATACAGTAGCAGCCCAAATATCCATGGATTGATATGGATAAAAATGTGAGATTATGTATATAATGGAATGGAATATTATTCAGCCATAAAAAGAATGAAATCTTGCCATTTACAATGACATGGATGGAGCTGGAGAGTATCATGCTGAATGAAGTAAGTCAGAGAAAGACAAATATCATATGGTTACATTTTTATGTCAAATTTAAGAAAGAAAACAAATGAAAAAAAAAAACAAATGAAGAGAGAGAGACAAATCAAAAAACAGACTCTCAGTTGTAGAGTACAAAGTGATGGTTACCAGAGGGAAGGTGAGGTAGTGGGGGAATGGGTTAATTAGGTAATGAGAATTAAGGAGGGCACTTGTGATGAGCACCAGGTGATGTATGGAAGTGTTGAATCACTGTATTGTACACTAAAACTAATATTACACTATATGTTAACTAACTGGACTTAAAATAAAAACATGAAAAGCCAAAAAAAAAAGAGAGAGAAGAAGAGAGAGATGTGATTTACTGACATAAGAGAAGAAAAGGGAGAATAGTAACACAGGTAACAAATACAAAACCTGTCCAATTTAAAGACCACAATCAAGAAGAGTGTGAATTACTTAGAAAAATATTTAACAATGACCTCACTTCATAATGAAGGAGAAAATAACAAGTCCACTTAAATATAACTGAAACGAAAACCTGAATGGGAATAGCCCATAATGTAATCCTTTTCCTGTGTGTTTCTGTGGCTCAAACAGCCTTCTGGAATAAGCCTGATTGATCATGTTGGGAGAGTTTAGTGGAGGAGAGTGCCACCCTCTGCTTGGTTTCAGCAATAACAAATTCAACAGGATGCTACAGGGAAGGATCGTTATATTGTGTTCCAGCAATGTCAGCACTGGGTTGCTTGATAACAGCCAATTTTAAGAGATATAAAGGGGTACAAAAGCAGTGGGGGAGAGTCACATTCTTTGTATAATTTTCTTATAAAAGATTCATTCCTTTTTACGTGGTCAGGCAGAGAAAAACCTAAAGTTCAACAAAAGTAATTACAGCATATTAATTTACTCACTATAAATCCCAGCTAGAAATTATTTTTGTTAAACTTGTATTTTTAATAGAGTAGCAGTGTTAATTATTCATAATACATAGGTATCTGATTTGGACTATCTTGTCATGTCATTAAATTAATCATGAATATGTATTTATGAAACATTTTCATCATATCTCATGATTTACAGTTGCTCCTGCAAATGCCAGTAATGCAGTCTTTCATTAACATTGCTGAGCTAAATGTATTTTCAAGAAAGAAGTCTTAAAAATAACATAAACCAAATTATAGCATGGAGATTTGTTTAATAAGGATTGTGAGAAAAATATTCATGAAGCACAAAATGAGATGACTATTATTCAAATAAAATGGAGGGAGCTTCTATTTTTGTATACAGACAAATACCATGAAAAGAAAGATAAAACATTTGAAAAGGGAAATAAAACAGCTTCAGCTTTTCTCTCTCAATATCAGCAATATAGGATAACTTCTAAAAGGCAAGTTCTATTAATGCAAGTGATAGTCACATTTTTAATAAAATGGAAGTAGGAATTGGATAGTTAGAATTCACACACAGTGTTGTACATTTCAGTTAACTTAATACTATTTGAAAAATGGACAGAATGAATAATTAGAATGTGTACTAAACTAACTTGCTCTAATTTAAAGAGTCTGGTTTAGATAGCATGTCATTCTTTTATTTATTTTTATAATAATTTAAATTTATTATAATATTTGTATATATTATTTCCAGGAGCCAAAAATAAAGGAGGGGGCAAAATAGAGACATTTTTCAAAGTATCTTACTAACAAAAACCCCAAAATGTGGGAGTTCTCCACCTTTATTTTCTTCATTCGCGAGTCAGGTATTTATTGAGAACCCATTCTATGAATAATTACTCCATGAGATACCTTGTTAGGTCCCGCTCAGTGCAATCATAGTGCACCATGAGGAAGCCGTCTCTTCTGGATTACCTTTAGACCAAACCATAAAATATATTGAACTGAATGTTACAAGTACTATCTCTCACGACCCAGAGACCCAAGTCCTGGGGTCTCCTCGAGGATCCCTTCCCCCACTCAGGTGAAGGCTCAGGAAGTTTCTTGAACACCCTTCCCAAATCCAGCATTTGTAAATTTGTCCCTTTTTTCGGAGTCTTCCTCTGTCACTGACTAGTTAACTGGGAAGATTAATTCCAGCTGCGAGGTGGTAGAGACAGATACCACTGTGCTTGTTAAATTGCAGGTTGGACTGGGAGGGCAGCCCAAGCCACAGGACAAACACGGAACATTAGCATTGATTTTAAGCACTCTCCAAATACTTCCATACACATAATCTTGATTTTTGCCCTAGAAAAATCTTGTTAAAGGTTATGATTTATCTTTTTGTAAACCCTGAGTTCAAATTGCATTACCTTAAATACCTTAAATTAGCCTAAATTGTATTCCCTTAAATAATGAACTGATATTTGCCTTTGTAATATTAATGTATTCCAAGCTGAGAACAAACATTGTTTCAAGAAATTGTAGAATTGCTATTTAGTATAAAGTTTCTGTTATTTAAAAAAAAATAGGAGGTTATGTAATGGTGGTACCTATGAATTATTGAGAAGAAAGTTTTGTTCCAAGAATATCAGGAATGACTGCTGAATTGCATCCTAAATTAATTCATCATTTGAGAGGTTAATCAAAATCCCAGTCAGGAGAAAGAAAATACTAAAAAATAATGTGCAATGAAGATTAGTAAATAATTGTAAATTAGAATAATTTCTATTTCCTAAATATATTTGACAGAATTGTTGTGCTCCAAAAGTACAGATACTTTAAAGTTGTGTAGGTAAAGGGGTGCCTGGGTGGCTCAGTCATTAAGCGACTGCCTTCAGCCCAGGTCATGATCCTGAAGTACCGGGATTGAATCCACATTGGTCTCCCTGCCGGGTGGGAGGCCTGTTTCTCCCTTTCTCACTCCTCCTGCTTGTGTTCCCTCTCTAGCTGTGTTTCTCTCTGTTACATAAATAAATAAAATCTTTTTTAAAAAGTTTTGTAGGAAAAAATAGACAACAAACTTTTCTTCACATTCCAATGAGAAAGACTTAAGATCCAAATTTGGATAATTTGGTCCTGTCTTAATGGTCCACTCAATCACAGTATGGTTCATTAAGTCGATTATGCCATGTTAAGATGGACTTAGAAGCTACATAACTGAAAAACAGCTGATTTTTTGGTATGGCCAGGCACTTAGAAAGTGCAGTAATTCCCCCAGATTTTTATAGGATTATTTTGCTTAGTAGAACTTCAATAATCCAAATGAAAGTTTTACTAAACCTCAGACTTTGCATCATTTATGATTAAAGGACAGGTTAAGCAAAAAGCAAATTCACTGATGAAAAAGATCCTAGGAGTGGTTAATCTACTGTTTTCAAGTACTGTAGTACTCACCATTTGTACTGAAGCAATTTGCTAACTACAGATAGATGTGCCTTATTCTATTCCTAGAGTCATTAAGGCCTCTGTTTTACAGAGCTTTTCACTTAGTTTGAAGAACTGAATGTCCTTAGCAATAAGATTGCATGTTTTTAACAAACAAGAAAAACTCCAATTTCATATGGCTGATTATTCCCCAAAATTTGCGTATCTCACTCATCAAATTCACCCTGTGAAACATAACAGCTGCCCAGCCTAGTTGCAATATAATTCATCTATAAAACAGGTATAACTCGGGGCTCCTGGGTGGCTCAGTTGGTTGAGTTACTGCCTTCAGCTCAGGTCATGATCCTGGAGACCCAGTATGGAGTCCCACATCCGGCTCCCTGCTCAGCGGGAAGTCGGCTTCTCCCTCTCTCACTCCCCCTGCTTGTGTTCCCTCTCTGGCTGTGTTTCTCTCTGTCAAATAAATAAAATCTTTAAAAAAACAAAACAAAACAACAACAACAAAACAGGTATAACTCCTATTTCTTCCATCCCTCAGTCTCACTGTTAAAAAAGGAGGATCAATCATGATCTGTAATTTAAATATTCTGCCAATTCCCTAATTAGGTAAACTTTACTAAGCTTTACTAGATGAGGTGAAAATTGGTCTATGGAATATTTAGAAGTGATTAATTATTGATTTTTAATATTAAACACACCACAAAGCAGCATAGAAGAAAGAAGAATCCAGGAGGGATAGTTTTTGTTTTATTCTGTTTTGTTTTTTGGGTTTTTTAAGACTTTATTTATTTACTTGACAGAGAGAAAGAGTGTGTACAAGTAAGGGGGCACGCAGCAGAGGGAAAGGGAGAAGCAGGCTTCCCGTTGAGCAGGGAGCTCAACGTGGGGCTTGAGCCCAGACCCTAGGATCATGGCCTGAGCCGAAGGCAGATGCTTAACCAACTAAACCACCCAGGTGCCCCAGTTTTTGTTTTTTTAATACTGCCTGTCATTTCTCTGTTTACTGTTTTTGGCAGTATATATGATTTTCTTCCAGTATATGACATTTTATTCTAAAATTCATGTTTGCTGTGCCAACTTTCATAGGACAGAAATGGATTTAGATGAGCAACTAGCATTACTGTGATAGTGGTATAACTTTACAGTATTTTCCCTCTGCCATAGTAGCTCTCTACTTCATGCCTATTCTTCTTTTTATATTTGCCCAAACTTCCTAAAGTAGTGAAAGAAAACATAGTGAACTCATGTTAGCCAAGAATGAAGGAAGTAACAGATGGAGTGGAGGGAGAAAAAAGGAGGTGAGAGAGAGGGAGGGGAAAAGAGATGAGAAAAGAGAGAAAATAGAATTTGATAATGTTGGTACTATAATGGGCTCCTGAGAAGCACATGCAGGTAATATAAATGTGAAAACCTATATTAGATTGGGGAGGCTGGGGTTCATGACTGGAGGGAAATTCAAAAGGGTTTCTGGGGTACTGGTAATAATAATATACTGTTTCTTGATCTCCTTACTGGTTAGATAGATAGGTTCAGTCTGTAATAATTCATCAAACTGCACACATATGTCTGCTTTGGGGCATGTCTATTATATTTCACTAAGGTATATTTTTCATATTTCATTAAAATATTTTAAAATAAAATGTGTGCTACAGGGAAACATGTATTATTTTTTCATCTGTTTTAAGTTTACCTGGATGAAGTGCTCTCAAAAGTGACTTGAGGCCATCTATCAACTTCACAGTTAAATATGATCTTTTCTTATCAAATATAACATTGAACTCCTAAACTTAGTTTTCACTTATGATTACAGCTCTTTAATCACTTAGTGGTCATAGACAAGTAGCCTTACTGCTCTCAGGTCTCAGTTTTCTATTTGGGAAATGTTATAGGACCACCTCATGAGAGATTATTTTCAATCTTGTTTTTTTTCTAAGCCAGTCTGCTGTTTTCTGTTTCCTTACTTCAGAGTAACATCCTTTTTGGGTTTCAAGATCCATCTTTGAGAAAATCTCGAACCAGTCTTTACAAGACCCAAACTGGTATTTATTTGAAAGGAACCTACAGTTTCATCAGAGTTGGGAATGGGAAAGGAAACTAGTGCATTTTGAGGAAGAAGAGGGTAGCTGGGGCCCTATCTGAAGCAGGTGGAGGCTTAACAGATTCCGAGATCAGTTGAGTCCTGGTCATACTCCTTGGTTCTCAGCAAACAGAAGCATTCCCATGAGTGCCTGCAGGATCAGTGGTACCTTGATGCAGTTTCTCAACTTTGGCCCTATTGATATGTGGGGCACCATAATTCTTTGTTGTCAGGCGTTGTTTTATGCATTATAAGAGCTTTAGCAGCATTCCTGGTTTCTACCCACTAAATGCCATTAGCACCTCCCCTCCACGTTGTGACAACCCACAGTCTCTCTCATCATTGTCAACTATCTCCTAGAGAGCCACATTCCCCTAATCCCTATTAAGAACTGGCTTACAGCAAATTGCTGAACACTGATATGGTATAGAAATTATGGAGGGAATAAATACAAAGAGCTGCAAAGCCACCTGCTCCCCACCCCCCATTTTGTTAATAACCATACAGTGCAATATTGGTACTGGTTTCAGGAGTAAAATCCAGTGATTTATCACTTACATACAACTGCTCATCACAAGTGCCCTCTTTAATACCCATCACCCATCTAGTCCATCCCCCTCCCATCAATCCTCAGTTTGTTCTCTAGCATTGAAAGGTAAGGAGGTTGGGGCACCTGGGTGGCTCAGCAGTTAAGCCTCTGCCTTCAGCTCAGGTCATGATCCTGGAGTCCTGGGATCGAGCCCTGCATTGGGCTGCCTGCTTGGAGGGAAGCCTGCTTCTCCCTCTCTCACTCCCCCTGCTTGTGTTCCCTCTCTGACTGTGTTTCTCTCTGTCAAATAAATAAAATCTTAAAAAAAAAAAAAAAGAAAGAAAGTTAAGGAGGGCACGTGTGGTGATGAGCACTGGGTGTTATACACAACTAATGAATTGTAGAACACAACATGAAAAACTAATGATGTGTCTTATATGCTGGCTAATTGAACATAATAATAATAAAAAAGAGTCATTTATGACTTGTTTACTTCTTTCTTTTTCCCTTCCCATATATTCATCTATTTCCTTTCTTAAATTCAACATATGAATAAGGTCATGTGGTATTTTTCTTTCTCTGATTTCTTTTGCTTAGCATAGTACACTCTAGCTCCATCTATGTCAATTAAAATGGCAAGGTATCATTCTTTTTGATGGCTGAATAATATTCCATCACACACACACACACACACACACACACACACACACACACACACCTTCTTTATCCATTTGTCAGTTGATGGACATTTGTGCTCTCTCCATAGTTTGGCTATTGCTGATAATGCCACTATAAACATCAGGGTATGTATACCCGTTTGAATCTGTATTTTTGTATCCTTTAGGTAAATACTTAGTAGTGCAATGGCTGGATCATAGGATAGGTCTATTTTTAACTCTTTGAGGAACCTCCAAACTGTTTTCCTGAGTGGCTGCACCAGTCTGAATTCCCACCAACAGTACAAGAGGGTTCTCCTTTGTCTGCATCCTTGCCAACACCCGTTGTTTCCTGTATTGTTAATTTTAGCCATTTTGACAGGTGTGAGGTGGTATCTCATCATGGTTTTGATTTGTATTTCCCTGATGATGAGTAATGTTGAGCATCTTTTCATATGTCTGTTAGCCATCTGGATAGATGAAAGTCCTAAATGTGAGACAGGAAACCATCAAAATCCCAGAGGAGAACACCACCTGCCTTAAAATGGGCCTCTAAAATTGAATAATAAGCACATAAAATGATGCACATATAGAAAAGTTAAGTCCAACTTCTCTGGATCGTGTAAACCTAAAATTCATATCGATCATATGATTAGGGGATGGAGGACTATTCAGAATGTTTTTTCATAAACCCTGGTAAGTGGGAATTAAACTAGGTTAATTTGATTTAAAAAATTAAAGAAATATAACAATTATTTTATATAAGTTTCATGATGCTAATTTGTACTAGCTATGTGTTTAAAAAAATTAGCAATGTTCTTAGCATACAGCAAATAGCCAACGAAATTATGTGCATTATGACCCCTACTTTATAGATGATGAAAATTAGTCACAAGAAGGTAAACAACCAGAGTTAAGTAATAAACAGAATGGATGTTAAGGTACTTCTTGTGCCCTTACTCTTTGTAACACTGTTGCCAATAATAATGGTTAATTTTGTCAGAGTTCCTAGAAAGAACTACTTCATCTCCTCTCAATTCAGCTTAGAAAATATAGGAATCCATTGTTCCCAACACTATATTAGTCATTTCAGGATACAAGAAAATTCTATAACCCAATTTAATTTTCTTTCTTTTTCTTATGTTGGGGGATAGGTGGGGAGCTAGGGGGTAGCCAAGATACCTGAAACAGTTTAAGAAACTTCCAGAATGAAGGTACTTAAGTATCAAAATGATGGATACAGACTATAGGCACTAAAAGCATTTTGAAAAAGAAAATCCAAAATGGATTGAAGTAGATGAGGAAGACATCATGGGATCTGAATTAGAAATTTGAGAATGGTTAGAAAAAAGTAGAAAATGTTAGGAAAAGCTTCACTATCAGGAAAATAACATAGGTCTTTCCACTGCACGAAGGCCCCACAGTCTGGCAGCACCTTTTAATCTCTAGCTTCTATTCTCTTTACAGCACCTATTGCCCTTTCCTCTTCATTTAAGCTTAAGCCTTCAATCATGCAATTCTTCAAATATGTCAGACCCTCTCAGGACACACATCCTCCAGACAGGCTGCTCCCTTGGCCTGCAAGCACTCTGCTCACTCTGGCCCACTTCACTTAAAATTCTTATTTTCCCTTCAAATTCAGAGCTCAAATCTACTTCCTCATATTTCCTAAGAGAAAACCAACAACTTCCTGTTTTCTATTCCCAATACTGTTATAAGACTTACTATATTATTTGGTGATTCATGCTTATCGGTGTCCCATACCAAGTGTCAAATGCAAATCTCTGGCAAGTATACCAGTATTAATGCAGCATGGTATGAAATTTTGTTCTACCCTTTAATTGAGCACCATCAAAATCCACTTATGCAAATATTCACCAGATCCTTTGATTTCAATTGTAATGGCACAACTAATACATAATTCCAATCTATGTTTACATTTTCAAAAGAAAATTAGACCTAAATTTAAAATCCCCTTGACCTTATCCTCAATTCCACTATACTCTCCCATTTCCCTGAAGTAAGCAATACTGTGTCTTTGGTACACATTTCCTATTTGCTTTTTACCTTTAGTTGATGTATATTTGTGGTTTTCCAATTGTTTAGTATATTTGTTTTTACTTTTATAATATCATATTCTATGTATTATATAATATATAACTTTTTTTTTAAGATTTTATTTATTTACTTGACAGAGAGAAACACAGCGAGAAGGGGAACACAAGCAGGGGGAGTGAGAGAGGGAGAAGCAGGCTTCCCGCCGAGCAGGAAGCCCGATGTGGGACTTGATCCCGGGTCTCCGGGAACATGACCTGAGCCGAAGGCAGTTGCTTAAGCAACTGAGCCACCCAGGAGCCCCATAATATGTAACTTTTAGAGTAACTGTGTTGATACCTGTGGATTGTGTATTTCAGTTTGTAGACAGTACTCTGTAAAATATATGCTTCATATGTGATTTAAATTTCTTTAGCAAAGACATTAAGTTTTTTTACAATGTCTTTGAGTAAGACAGTGAATAATACTGCAGTGAACATTATTTTGCCCTCAGGCACAGATATCCAGAAATAGAATTGCAAGGTCACAGGCACCGAAAATTTAGTTTTAATTGTACTTTCAAATTTCTGCCTAAGTGAGTAAATCGATGTATACATACCCTAAAAATAGCTTTGGTAGGGAGCTGTTTTCCACATTTTTACTGACACTTCATTACAAAACTTGTTTTTTTAATTTTGCGAAAAATTTCATTTTTGTTTTTACACAGATTTCTCTGATTGGACCAATGGGGGGCTAATATTTCCCTAATATTGAATATTACCATTTATGAATATAGCATAGCTTCCGTTAATTTAGATATATTTATATTATTGAATAAAGTTGTTTATTTTCTCTATATACATCTTGCATTTTTTAGTTCTTTTAAAACCGAGTATTTTATATTTTTGATATGTGATGGACAGTTCCTTATTCTCTAATTTATTTTTAATTCTTACTTATGAAAAATAGGAAAAGTTGACTTTTGCATAGGGAATTTTATTCAACCAACTTGTTAAGTTCTTATATTCTACTGTTTTTTAATTGATTCTCTTAAGTGTGCTGGGAAGACCACCATCTTTCCAATCTTTGAACTGTTTTTTTCTTTTACTAGCTTAGCTTGAGTCTCTAGCATAATTGTCAATAATAATAATGATATTATTCTGTTCTTATTTCTGACATTACTGAGCATATTTCTAATATTTCACTATTAAATGTTTGCATAGGTTTTTATCAGATAGCTCTTAATGAATTAAATATCTTACTACTTGCACTTTTGACGAATTTTTTTCATGAATGTGTATTAAATTTTATAAAAATCTTAATCAGGGGGACTCCTGTGTGGCTCAGTCATTAAGTGTCTACCTTCAGCTCTGGTAATGATCTCACAGTCCTGGGATCAAGTCCCCTCATTGGGCTCCCTGCTCAGCAGGAGGCCTGTTTCTCCCTCTTTCATCCTCTCCCATTCCCCCTTGCCTGTGTTCCCTCTCTCACTGTGTCTCTCTCTGTCAAATAGATAAATAAAAATCTTTAAAAAAATTTCTAATCAGCATCCATTAAAATATATGATTTTCTCCTTTAATTTCTTTTTTTTTTTAAGATTTTATTTATTTATTTATTTGACAGAGAGAAGCAGCTGGAGAGGGAACACAAGCAGGGGGAGTAAGAGAGGGAGAAGCAGGCTTCCGGCCGAACAGGGAGCCCGATGTGGGGCTTGATTCTCGGTCTCCAGGATGATGACCTGAGCCGAAGGCAGTCGCTTAACCAACTGAGCCACCCAGGTGCCCCTCTCCTTTAGTTTCTAAACAGAATTCCTTTGAAAGAATTTCTCATGTTGTTCCATCTTTACAATACATGGATAAACCTTGATTATTGTATCACTTAGGAATTGCATTCACTTGCTGGTAAGAGACAGCTGATTATAGTGGATTAAACACACAAGGAGTTACATTTATTTTCTTTTTCTATCTTTTTTTTTTTCTGTGCAAAATTATGTTCTTATTGAAGCACAGGGGCAGGATCCGCAGGCAGAAAGAGCTGCTAGGACTTATATTTCTGAAATAATAAGTCTAGAGGAAAGCAGTTGCTGGCATTGGGTGAGCAACCTATGGATATAAAGGAGCATATCAGCAACGGCCACAATCGCCAAACTGTGGAAAGAGCCAAGGTGCCCTTCAACAGATGAATGGATAAAGAAGATGTGGTACATATATACAATGGAATACTATGCCTCCATCAGAAAGGACGAATATCCAACTTTTGTAGCAACATGGACTGGATTGGAAGAGATTATGCTGAGTGAAATAAGCCAAGTAGAGAAAGTCAAGTATCACAAGTAATTGTGGTGCATAAGGGGTAATATAGAGGACAGTAGGAAAAGGAAAGGAAATGGGAAGTAGGGTAATCCAGGGAGAGAAACAAAACATGAGACAGTTTGGACACAGAAACAAACTGAGGGACTTGGAGGGAGGGGGTGGGGGATGGGCGAGCCTGGTGGTGGGTACTGAGGGCATCTACTACATGGAGCACTGGGTGTGGGGCATGAGCAATGAATCTTGGAACACTGAAAAAATGAAATAAATTTAAAGTAAAAAAAATAAAATAAAGGAGCATATCTCTGTCTTCTCTTCGTTTTTCCTCATAGACCCAGGATTACCACTAGTGATGTAGGCATCATGTCCTCATTAGATGCAAGAAAAATGGAAAAAAGAGAGAGAGAGAGAGAGAGAGAGAGAGAGAAGTAAGTTATAATTTCTTAGGAGTCCTAACCCCCAGTTTCTTCTTGCATTTCATTATCTATCTCAACTCCAGAAGATTGAGAGGAATATATTTTTTAAGCTGGTCATATTAGTGACTAGATTAAAATTAGGGTTTTGTTACTAGAGAAGAAAGAGACTATTTAGTAGATAATTATCCTTTCATCCTCATAATATATTGTACTTTTGACAGATTGCTTGATCTGGATGGCTAATATTTAATTTGTAGCTCTGCATCATCATTGGCACAACCCACAGAGCTTATTCAGATTTCACCAGTTACATATGCATTCATTTGTGTGTTCGGGGATGAGGGAGTATAGCTCTATGCAATTCTATCACATGCATAGCTTTAGGTAACCACTACCACAATGAAAGTACACAATTGTACAATCACAAGACTTCTCCCTGCTACTTCCTTATAGCCACACAAGCTCTCGTCTCCTCATCCTAACCCTCAGCAATTGATAACTTGTTTGCAATCTCTGAAATTATGTTATTTCACAAACATTATATGAATGGAACCATGCAATAAATGTCCTTTGATATTAGCTTTTTTTTCTCTTTACCTACTGAAGGACATTTGGATAGTTTGGGGCTACTATAATAAGGCTGCTAAGAATATTCATGGTTCTGCACAAAAATATATTTTCATTCATTTCTTTTTCATTAATTTGGTAGATATGCACAAGAGTATACTTTCTGGGTCATATGGTAAGTCCATTTTTAATTTTAAAAGGAACTACCAGACTATTTTCCAGAGTGCATGTAACTATATTCCCACCAGTGATGTAGGAGAGATCTGATTTTCCACATTCTTACCAACTATTGGTATTACCACTATTTTTTATTTGGCTATTCTAATAGTTGTGTAGTGATATCCCGCTATGGTTTTCATTTGAATTTATCTAATGACTAATGATGCGAACATATTTTTAGATACTTATTTTCAATCTGTATGTTCTCTTTGGCAAAATTTCAGCTCATGTCTTCTGCTCACTTTCTAATTTTATTGTTTTTAATATTGAAGTTTGAGAGTTCTCTATATATTCTACATACAAGTTCTTTGTCATATATGTGATTTGCAGAAACTTCTCTCACTGTGTGACTTTGGTTTTGTTATTCTCTTAACAGAGTCTTTTATAGAGAAAGAATTGAATGTCAACAAAGTCCAATATATTAACTTTTAAATATATATGGATCATGCTTTTTGGTATCAAATGTAAGACTTTTTTCCTTGATGTCCATTAAGAATGGTACAATAAGGACTTCTAACAATCTTCTCCTCCATAAAAGCAGTGATAAAATAGAAAACTGTCAAATCAACATTTCTAGAACAATGAAAATTAACCAAAGATATTCAGAAACATGTAGAATATTTATTCAAGAAAACTGGTCAAAACTTAGTTTAAAAACAAAAAGTGATCTTGTGCTATTTTTGCTTTTCTAGTCTCTATGACCCTTTCATCAGCCTATGGTAACCTTGAAAACAATATTTCCACATTATGCTGAAAAGCTGTGGCCTAACAGCCTCTACAGGGTTAGATCTCTTCAAAAGCCCAATTCCTAGAGAAGGTTCTTATTTGCCCTGTCTGGCAGTTTCTTGGGCAATCCCACTAGCAAGGCTTTCTTTATTTGGCTGACATGAGCTGGCCCAGTGTACACAACCTTTCCGTGGGGGTGTTTGTCAAAAAACAATCAGTCATAGTTGTTTTTTTTTTGTTTTTTTTGTTTTTGTTTTTTTTTTTGTTTTTAAAGATTTTATTTATTTGACAGAGAGAAACACAGCCAGAGAGGGAACACAAGCAGGGGGAGCGAGAGAGGGAGAAGCAGGCCTCCCGCGGAGCAGGGAGCCCGATGTGGGACTCGATCCCGGGTCTCCGGGATCATGCCCTGAGCTGAAGGCAGTCATAGTTGTTAATATCCCAGATGCCCAAGATGGCAATCACAAATAGAAAAAATATCAAACAGACCTAAAATCTAAAAGCTTTTAAGTGGCATATACAAAGATGACTTCGAAAAAGCTCTGACATATTTCTAATAATCTGGAAAGCCATGTGCTATGCCTTGAAAGACCAGAGAGGGCCCTAAACTCTCACTTCTTGGATGAATTTGAATTTCTGCGCAAATAGAAGAAAAGGTGAAGTTGGACTTGTAAAGTAGCTACCTGAACATTAAAGTAATGCCCCCCAATCAGACACCTTTCACAAAATCTCAGAGACTTTTTGCTTCAGGCATTTAAAGGAATCTCTATACAATCATTAGCTAATCATTAAGCTAACTGAACACAGACCTCAGTGGCCATACATTAAAAAAAATACAGACTTAAAAGAAAAGGAAAGTTACAACAACAAGAAAACTACAACAACAAACAGCAACAACAAACCTATTTAAAATTCCAGCTTTCAATAGAAATAAATTATAAGACATTTGGAGAAATTGGAAAATATATCCCATACCTAGGGGAAAGAGAACAATTGATAGAAACTTTCCCTGAGGATACCCAGGCATTGAACTTATTAGACAAAGACTGTAAGTGAGATGTTTTAAATATGTTCAAAGAACAAAAGGAAGCCATCTGAAGAACTAGAAGAAATACATTGTATACAAGAACAATGGAGATTGAAGTGTAAAATTTTGTAGGTTTCCCCCACACACACACACACACCTCAGAGACTGGGCATCTTTTCCTCTGCAACAGTTACAATACAATGAAAGACTGATTATTCAGATTCATCGTGCAGTCAAATTAAGTTGATGCCATTTCTTGATTTTAATTAGATTGGTTTCTCTGGTTATGTCTTCTATACCCAACCTCTCACACATCTGGCTTTTTAACACAGTCACTCTTTGAACTGGAAGAGGGTAGTTGCATTTTTGGGTCGCTTCATTTAACGAGGAATTCAACTGAGGGCCTTAGAATTCAATTACCACAGATGCACAGGACTATTTCCTCTTATTTTAACCTATTTCCCTCTTGTTTGAACCCATTTTCCACTCCTGTTTTCTCCGTAGAATGTGGAAAGAGAAGCTATGTGTTTTGAAAGTATTATTGGACTAATCCATTCATTTTGGGTAATGGGGTTCTTCCAGATCTTGATATGTTTCTTCAACCCAGTTGACTTCCTTCAGTTCTTGCAATCTGTTCATCTAAAGCAGTTTCCATTTGAGTCTCCATTCGCCAGAATTTAGACAAGATATTCACCACCAGCTGTAGAACTTGCCACAGCTCTAAGCTCATCTGCAAATGGCTATTGCTGTTGGTGTTACCATGGAAGCAAAATTGGAGTACAACATGCTAATCAGAAGCAAAATCTCAAATTACTTACTGTTTATCTTTTTCTTTTCTTCTTTTTTTAAAGATTTTATTTATTTGACAGAGCGAAACACAGCCAGAGAGGCAATATAAGCAGCGAGAGTGAGAGAGGGAGAAGCAGATTTCCCGCCAGTGGAGAGCCTGATGTGGGACTTGATCCTGGGACTCCAGGATCATGACCTGAGCTGAAGGCAGAGGCTTAACCACTGAGCCACCCAGGTAACCCTATCTTTTTGTTTTCTAATAAATACAGTTATGTTCTACACTTTCTCTGAGGTACAGCTCCATACACATTTTTATATACAGGTGGCTAGCTGTCATTTATTCTAAATCTAAATATTAGCAGTTTCCATTTTGATGTTTTCTTTGACCCATGACATTTTTTCCAAGTTAATTGCACAACATTGCCACTGGGCAAGATGTTGGCTTTCATTTTGTTGTCTAATTTTTGTTATTTATTGCTGTTGTCAAGATATATAGTGCATGGGTTATTTCTCAATTTTTTGTAATTGTTCAAGATTATTATGACTCTAGTATGCAATTACTTTTGTCTTTTAAAATTCTTGAGTGTTTACAAAACTATAATGTCTATTTTGTATGCAAGATATCAATTAAATCTACAAATATCAATTAGATCGAACTCATTTATGATCTTTTTTAAAAAAGATTTTATTTATTGGTTTGACAGAGAGAGTCACAATGAAAGAGGGAACACAAGCAGGGGGAGAGGGAGAGGGAGAAGCAGGCTCCCCATTGAGCAGGAAGCCTGCCAGCTAGGCTGGATCCCAGGACCCTGGGGTCATGACCTGAGCAAAAGGCAGACGTTTAATGACCTAGCCACCCAAGCGCCCTCATTTATGATATCTAAAACTTTTAGAATTTTACTTTTTTATGTCTATTAATAAAAGAACTATTTTAAAATCTCCAACATGACAGAAGTTTTCATTTTTTTACTGGATTTTGTAAGTTTAGTCATTCTGTAAGGATCATGACTATTTTATTTTGAGGAGGAGAGTTCCTTTTATCAAAAAAAAAAAAAAAGCACCTCACATTGATCCTTTTAATGCTTCATGCCTTAAATTCTGGATGTTGTTAAGTGTAAACTATTTTCTTTTTGTTAGTATTTGCTAGACTACTTTTCTTATTTCTTTATGTTCCATCCTGTGGCACTTTGTTTTAGACATGTGTCCAGTAAATAAAATAAAGCTGTATTTTTACTGACATAATTTAACCAAACTGTAGTTATTGTTATTATTAATTTAAACTTATTCCTGCCATTTTATTTTATTTTTTTTATTGTTACTTAAATTTTTTTCCAGTGTTCCAAGATTCATTCCCCATTCCCCACACCCAGTGCTCCATGCTTTAGGTGTCCCCAGTACCCACCACCAGGCTCTCCCATCCCCCTCCCCAAGTCCCTCAGTTTGTTTCTGTGTCCAAAGTCTCTGTTGTTTTGTTTCTCTCCCTGGATTACCCTAGTTCCCATTTACTTTCCTTCTCCCACTGTCCTCCAGGTTACCCCTCATGCACCGCAAGTAAGTGAAACCATGTGATACTTGACTTCCTCTTCTTGGCTTATTTCACTCAGCATAATCTCTTCCAGTCCAGTCCATGTTGCTACAAAAGTTGGATATTCATCCTTTCTGATGGAGGCATAGTATTTTTGGTTCATATTTGATACTCTCTTTTTCTTTTGTTTTATAACATTTCTATTATTGGCCTGATTACATTTTTGTTCCATTTACTTCTCTGTAAGTATTAAAGTTTTACTGTCTATTTCTAGAATAGTGGTTTGCTTTAAATGTTTAATACACATGCAGGATCAAATTTTTTAATAGCATCAAGATTTAACCTGTACTTAGTCTCCTTTATTTATTTAGCCTGCCATCTTGAAGCCAGATGTCTTTCCCAGATATGTGAAGTAATACTTAGCTGAACTTTTTGGGGAGATATATTTTATTCATATGTCAGCAATCATTTATGCCTTTAAATTTTCTCCCTCCAAATCTGCATTTCAGTTCCCAATGCTTTGCTGAATTCATACTTTGGTTCCTGACCTAGTAAAAATAACAGTGAAATAAGAGGGAAATTACTCACCAACCTTGTGAGATAGATACTCAGGTCAAAATCATGGCAATTAATAAAAATGAATAACTAGTTTGTTCTGCACACAGGTTTTTGGGTTAAGATAATTACTTGCTACATACTTAAAATTCAGCAGGAAAATATTTCAATGGAAAACATATCTTACCTGTAGTTTTTATATAAGAATGACAGCGCACTACCTCTAAAATTCTAAGACATAAACCAAATCTCAGAGATTCAAGATATATTTACTGAGTACCTGTTGTGGTCTAAGGGTCGTTAACTGGCTGGTTGTAAAGAGGTGAACAGAATGGGCATGATTTGAAGACTTTAAGCAAATAAGCACAGAAAGAAATACATTTATATCAGGATGCATCAGCAGAGATGAAATGCTTACATTTTTACTCTTTGCACACACAAATGTCAAAACCCACAATAGAATCATGGAATTCTAAGTGAAGGAAGCCCTTCACTTCCTAGGAATAAATTTAGGGACCTTGGTAGCAATGAACTATTCAATTCAATTTTCAAGGGAAAGTTAAAATATTTAGGCTTATTTATTCTAAAGGTTGAGAAAAAATTAGTTTTTGCTTCTGAGGAGAGGATTCCTTCCTTATGAATAATGTTAGAATATTTATAATTTCACATTCTCCGCCCCCTCCCATAATAAATATGTGCTCATTTGCATTACTGAAGGTGCTCACTTTCATGAGTAGAGTCAATGCTTGTGTACTTAGGCAAACTTACTAGATATAAATCCTTCAGATATGATTAGACTGAGAAACTTCCAAATAAAAAGCTGAAAACAGAAATGAATATAGCACTATTCAAATAGTATTAAATTAGCAAATCAGTGTAATATAAAATGGTGACAGGTGAGCCATGGCTTTCATTGATAAAAGATCTGCTTTCTGGATGGGATTATGAAAAGCTATGAAAACAGGAATCATATATTTGTTGACATGAACAATTAATTAAACTAGTGTCATTAGCAAATAATTAAACCAGGAAAACTAAAGCCATGTTCATTAATCATTTTAAATTAATTATGACAATGATGTTAATAACAATTTGGCATTTGCATTTGTATGAACATTTTGGAAAAGAAATATGTGTATATTGGGGATTTAGGATTAGTGGCTCTGAATCAGAATCTCCTTGGGAGAGGAGACTTGTTAAAAATGTACATTTTAGGTACCGTCCCCCAGAAATTTAAATTCATTAAGTGGAAAAAGGGCCCATGAATATGAATTTAACAACCTCCCCCTTCCTTGCACACACACATACACACATCCAGAAATGGTTATTCTGATACAGGTGATTGAGTAGATATACTTAAAAAAAACATTTCTTAAGTAAGTAAAGCATTGATGAAAATAAGAATTGTTACATTATCTATTATGAATTAGTTAGTCTGAGTATTTTCTTTATATATGTTTTATTTTAAAATGGATATTTCATTGGTAAGTGGTGAGGTTTAATTATCTATAGGTAGTAATATGAGTAAATCTATAAACTTATAACATTATTACAAAAAATAAACTAATATAAATAAGAGGAGTGCTTGATCTGTTTTCTAAGAAGATGTTAAAGTGGTATAATGAAGGCTTCCTCTTCCAAGAATAACTACAGACAAACTAGATAAGGAAAATACCAAGAAAAAAGAACAGTAAAATTCCTCTGGGTAGTAGGGGAATTAGTTTGCAATTGTGTGTTTAGGAGGGGGTTGATTCTAGACCTTAACCAGGACAGGGTTGGCAGCCTGGGATTATTGTGGGAGAAAAAAGTAAGAATAGTATATCTAGAGTTCTGCTTTTGCTTCTTTTCCACCATTGCTCCTTCTTTGTCATCATAGAGATGATTCAGCCTTCTGGTCCAGGTATCTGCAGAAGGCAGTTCCTACTAGGGAAATAGAACTTTGGGTCATTAAATTCGCTGAAATAGTAATAGCAGAGAAAAATGGAGTCTCAATACATGACATAATTGCTAAATTTTGAAGTTATGTGGGGTGGGAAGCAAACAAGCTATAATAGAAACCAGAGCTCCATTGTATGCAATCTCAGGAAACCAAGAACATCCAGGGAAGTGGCTCCAGCGAATATACCAGGACTAGTGAACTGATGATCTGAAGCCAGTTTTACCAAGGGGAGATTTACCAATGTGAGGGGATTGGTGCTATAGGTTTAGACTCCTGGCTTGGCAGGACAGAGCACTTTTGCAGGCAAAGATGAGCTTTTTCAGCAAGCACAGGATTAGAAAAACAAAGGCAAGAAACCATGGGGTCTTGATGTATAAGTTGTTTCCTTTAAAACACATAATCACATAGTTCTGAAGCTCTTCAGTACAGAAAACTGAAAAGTTAAGCCAAAAATCTCTCAAAGGAATGCAGAATTTTATGTGATCTTGTGGTGCTGAGAGGACAAAAGCTAACTAGAGAGAGGGGCCCTAACAAACACAAGAGTAGTCTCATTGAAAAGCCCCAGAAGGCTAGGAAGTCTGAGACTTATTAAACAGCAACCAAGCACCCAACTTCTTCTGCCTAGCATTAAAAAAAGGAAAATACTCTGGATATGATAACATCATCAGAAAGATTGAGTAAGGGGCACCTGGGTGGCTCAGTTGGTTAAGTGACTGCCTTCGGCTCAGGTCATGATCCCGGAGACTGAGGATGGAACCCCATATTGGGCTCCCTGCTCAGGAGGAAGCCTGCTTCTCCCTTTGTCACTCCCCTTGCTTGTGTTCCCTCTCTAGCTGTATTTCTCTCTGTCAAATAAATAAATAAAATCTTTTAAAAAAAAAAGATTGAGTAAAAAAGAAATTATTATCTATGCCAAGAGATAAGACAATATGGCCAAGCCAAGGGGAATTAATACACAATAATAAAAGAATGAAACATAGTCCAGATATTGGAGTAAGCAGACAAAGACTTTAAAATAATTATAACTAACCTATTCTGGAGAATATAGAGAAAGTTGTAGAAAATACATGAAAATGTTGGGAGTTTTACCAGACACTTGAACTAAACAAGAAAATATATATAACTGAGATTCTAAAACTTAAAATATGATACCTGAAACTAAGAAATTCATATAATAGGTATAATAGCAGATTAAAATAGAAGCCAGGATTAGTAAACTGAAGGACAGATCAATGGAAACCCAAACCAAAGCATAAAGAAAAGCCTCTCAAATGCGTAATAAGAATCTTAGAAGAAAAGGAGAGAATGGACCAGAAGCAATACTCAAAAAGAGTCATAAGTAAGCATCCTCAAAAACCTCTAGTAATCCTTAAAAGCACAAATGAAAAGATAATCTGTTTTAGGCATATCACAGTAAAACTGCTGGACAGCAGTGACAAAGGAAAATCCTAAAAGTAGCAAAAAGGAAGGAAAGGCATATTACTTTCAAAAGAGAAATAGTAAGACTGATTATGGGCACAGGAACAGGATGTAGTGACACAATGAATTGAGAAGAAAATTGCAAACCTAGACTTTGTTACTTTGTAAGAATATTTTTCCATATACCTTTATGAAAGTGAAAGAAAAAGACAAATAGAAGCTGCACAATATGTTGCCTTGCAAAACTTCAGTACAAATATAAAAAAATCAAACTTAAAAAAAAAAACACAACACAAACTCATAGAGCTCTGTTGTGTAAGCTTAGAAGTCATCAGTCCTGTCTTTACAACAAGACAAATGCTGAGTTTACTGAAAACTAATGACTTTTCTTAGACTCATCAGAGATATGGGGTCCCCAGACAAACTACCACCTGAAAACTAGAGAGAAGTGAATACAGAGAGTCACAATTCAGAACTGCATACCTGGATCAGAAGCTGCTAAAGCCACAATATATGGGAACAGAAAGGGCAATTTTAATGAATTCCTGGAGGATGAGGGTACACCAGCTTTAGAGTAAGAAACTCCTGGGGACCCCACACTGTCATGGATCTTCCCTCTAATAACCCTGCCAGATTCTAATGGAAAAGATCTAAGAAAAAACACCACCTGTCTCTGTTAGGGAAAGACGGAGAGTATGCATTTTGAAATATACCCAAATCATTCTCCATAAAAAAGACCTACACTGTGAAAGCCTTTACTGATCCAGGGGAATGGCAAGTAGCCAACTCCAACCCCCTCTAGCCTTCCTGTCTCACCTCCAGGGGGCTGGAAGCTGAGAAATATTTTGAAAGTCACAGCCCAGAGACACACGCCCACTTAAAGATCCTTTTGAATCAAAACATTATAGAAAACTTCCCCTTCTCCTCCCCTGACTACCACATCAACAAACCTAACAAACCTACGTATAAGAACAGTGAATTGCATGCGTCACCTGGGTGGCTCAGTTGGTTAAGTGTGTGCCTTTAGCTGAGGTCATGATCCCAGGGTCCTGGGATTGAGCCCTGTGTTGGGCTCCTTGCTCAGCGGGAAGTCTGCTTCTCCCTCTGCCCTGCAGCACCCCCTGCCTGTGCTCTGTCTCTATGAAATAAACAAATAAAATCTTAAACAAAAACAGAACAGTGAATTGCAGCTAAAATTCACTGCAAGACCCAGAATCTGTTCAAGAGTTTTTAGGGAAACCCAAAGACAACAGGGAAGAAAACAAACAAATAAATAAAAATTGCTTGAGAAAGCTGAAGCCTCTGCATATACTGTTACGACAAATATTAAATGCAGCCCAACTTTGAGCTACTTTAAGATAAACCCCTCACACTAAAGGCTTATTTACTTCAGATCTCATTACTCAATATACCTTCCACTTTCAACAAAAAGTTACAAAATATGCTGGAGGGCAAGAGAAAACAGTCTGAAGGTAATAAAGTATTATCGTAATCAAGTGTGCTAGGATCTATTGTAAGGTACCTGCACTACCCGTGAAGTGAGAGAGTGTTATTTGAAAGAGGACTTAGATTAGTTAAAAATGTATATTGCAAACTCTAACACAGCAACAAAAGTTTTTTAAAGTATAGTTGATATGCTAACAGAAGATAGAAAATACTCAGTTAAAACCAGAGAGGGAAGAAAATGAGAGGAAGATTTAAAAAAGGAAGAAAGAAAAATTATAAGGAATAGGAAATGTTTACAAACATGGTACATATTAATCCAACTATATCAATGCTCCTTTAAATGTAAGTGGCCAAAGTATGCTAATTTTAAAGACAAAAGGCTGTCAGAACAGGGGAGGGAAAAGAAACAAGACCCAACCACCTGTTATCCACAAAAAAAATTTCTTTATTATAAAATCATAGGTTAAAAGTAAAGGAATGGAGAAAAATAAAGATACTCCATGCTAACACTAACCCAAAGCCAAACTTCAGAACAAGGAAAATTATCAGGGATAAGGAGAGGCATTAAACAGTGATGAAAAGGTCAGTTCTCCAAGAAGACATGACAGTCTTTAGATGTATGCATCTAACAGCAGAATGTCAAAGTACATAATACAAAAACCGATGGAAATAAAAGGAGAAATAGGCAAATCCACCATCGCAGTTGGAGACTTCAATACCCTTTAATCAGTAATTCCAACAGTGAAAGAAATCGGTAAATACATAGTTGAATTGAACAGCACCATTAATCAAGTTGGTCTATAAATTGACATGTAAAGAATGTTACATACAATGATAGCTGGATACACATTCTTCTCAAGCACATACGAAATAGTCAATAAGATAGACCACATTCCATGCCACAAAACATAGCTCCACAAATTTAATATAATAATGATCATTCAAATGATCATGCAAATATGCTGAGACCACAATGAAATTAAACTAGAAAAAATAACAGAAAAATAACTGCAAAACAAAGAAATATATATAATGGAGATTAAATAATACTGTCTTAACATGGGGATCAAAGAAGTCTCAAGAGAAATGTTTAGATATTCTGAAGTAAATGAAAATGAAGATACAAGTTTAAATTTGCAGAATGCAGCAAGAGTGAAGCTTACAGGCAAACATAGCATTGAATGCATATGTTGGAGAAGAAAAATACCTAAAATAGAAAATCTGAGCTTCTACCTTAGGATATTACAGAAAGGAAAGCAATTTAAGCCAAGGCAAGCAAGCAGCAAAAGCAAGCAGAAGTAAAGAAAAATTAAAGCAGAAATCAAAGAAATTGAAAGCAAGGAAATCAATAGAATCAATGACACCAAAAGCTGATTCTTCAAAAATATCAGTTAAATGTGTAAACCTCTAACCAGATAAACCAAGAAAAAAATTTTTAGCAGAGGGAGAATGATTCTAAACAGCTCCTTGGAAATGGAGAAAGATGAAGAACAATGAAATGGTAAATAAGTGAGTGAGTACTTATAAAAGCATACTGGCTGTACAGAATAATAATAGTAGTAAAAAATAGAATAATAATAGTAATGTGTTGTAAAATCTAAAACACATGCAGAATTAATATGCATAACGATATTAGAGCAAATGATGAGAGGTTTAAAATATTTTATTAATTCAAAGAAGGATAAGAGAGAATAGAAAAGTAAACATAAAGAGATCAGTCACATGTACAGCAAGTTGCAAGATGGTAGGTATTGCTCTAAGTATACCAAGAATTATATTTAGATGAAACAAGTATCTCAATGAAGGAGTAAGAATATTAGATTCCACTTTAAAAAATAGCATGGTAATTAGAAAAGATACATCATAGATCCTATGAAATAGAACATTTGCACATAAAGGAATGAGAATAACCAGAGTTACTTGGGGACATTTGATAATGATAAGACAATCCAACAGATAGACATAAAAATACTAAACTATATGTGCAAAACTGTGTATTTGAAAATATATCAAAACTAATGATGATGCCAACATATTCCAATGCACCTTCTTTACTAGCTAATAAAACAACAGAAAGAGTTGTCCCTCTTAATTTGACTTCTATCCAAAAGACAAAACTTGAAACTCTAATAAGAAAAATTTTCATAAATAAAGTGATTATTTGTGGTTATCTGGTGTCTGGACCTCTGTAATCACAGACTATACCTAGTCTCTATTTTCCTCCCTTGGAACTTACAAGGTTTTATAACCCGAGTTCTGACCTTTCCTACTCATTATCGGACAGGAAAACTGATACCTCCCAGAGGAAATGTCCTCACAAAATGAAACAAGATATTTGAAGGGAACAGCTGCAAGGCAAAAGAATGCACTGTATGAAAGTCAGAAGGAGAAGCATTAGAATGAACAAAGCAAACATTTTAAATAAATATAGTATATTGAGGGATAAACAAGATTTTTAAATGTGAACTATAATAAAAACACATTAAAAGAACAAACCAGAAAAACTATCTGAAAATAAGATAATTGCTTAAAGGGCACAATGGTTATATGTATTTGAAATGATGTAAGTGAGGGAGGAATTAGTAATTGGAAGATTTACTTGAATACTCAAAAGGAAGTAAAAGATAAAGAAAAAGAAAATATTAAGAAAAGAGAAAATGTTAAGAGATATGGAAAGTAGAATAAAAGTAGGATTTTAAAATATACGGATAGCGAAACCCTAAGAAGAGAGCATAACAGAAACTAAAAAGAGGAATTTTTGAAAAAAATAATGGGGAAACATTTCCTGGAATTGAAAAATAAATGAAACAATTAATATTGCAAGCATTCACAGATTATTGAAAGGAAGAAAATAGTTAGGGAGGGGACCATGAGAATTAAAGAATATATCAAAGACAAAAAACTTTTTTTTTTTAAAGATTTTATTTATTTATTTGACAGAGAGAAACACAGCTAGAGAGGAAACACAAGCAGGGGGACTGAAAGAGGGAGAAGCAGGCTACCCACCGAGCAAAAAGCCCAATGTGGGCCTCAATCCCCGATCTCCAGGATCATGACCTGAGCCAAAAGCAGTCGCTTAACCAACTGAGCCACCCAGGCGCCCCAGACAAAAAACTTCTAAAAGTTTTAGAAAGAGGGATTAGACCAAGGAAAAGGATCAGGACAATGTATTTTTCAATGTCACTAGAAGCAATATGAAGATGGAACAGCATTTTGAAGGTATCCAAAGAACTGGGTTTTGGGCATTAAGGAAGGCCCACTATGTCATGAGCACTGGATGCTATATGCAAATAATGAATCATTGACCATTATATCAAAAACTAATGATGTACTATATGTTGGCTAATTGAATTTAAATTATAAAAAAGAAACTTGAACATAGTAGATGCCAAGCCAAACATTCAAATATCAGAGCATGATAAAAAATATTCACACGAATTCAAAACCTTGGCTTTTCCAAAAAAAGACTTGCATTTAAAATACTTTTGTTTTATAGCATCATTGTCAACAATAGCCAAATTACAGAAAGAGCCCAAATGTCCATCAGCTGATAAATGTATAAAGAAGAGGTGGTGTATATATACAATGGAGTATTACTCAGCCATCAAAAGAATGAAATTTTTCCATTTGCAACACCATGGATGGAGCTAGAGTGTATTATGCTAAGCAAAATAAGCCAGTCAGAGAAAGACAAATATCATATGATTTTACTCATATGTGGAATTCAAAAATGAAACAGATAAAGATGGTGGGGAGAGAGAGGCAAACCATAAAACAGAATTTTAACTATACAGAACTGGGTGATGGACATTAAGGAGGGCACATGATAAGGGTTTCTGAGGGGGTGGGGCAGGGAATGGGGTAAATGGATGTTGGGTATTAAGGAGGGTACTTGTAGTGATGAGCGCTCTATGAAAGTGATAAAGCACTAAATTCTACTCTTGAAACTAATATTACACTATATGTTAAGTAATTGCAATTTAAATACAAACTTGAAAAAATGGGAATGGAATAAAAATAGTTTTGATAATATTTTTAATAACGTTTAAAATCATATTTTTATCCTTCAAATAAATCTACGAGATGCTACACATTTAGAAGAAAAAAGACATGCTACACAAAACATTAAGAAACAAATGAAGATGAGATTAAATATGTCAATAGAGTTTGTTTTCTTTAAAGACACAGTGAGCAGGGGCGCCTGGGTGGCTCACTTGGTTAAGCAACTGCCTTCGGCTCAGGTCATGATCCTGGAGACCTGGAATCAAGTCCCACATCCGGCTCCCTGCTCCACAGGAAGCCTGCTTCTCTCCCTCTCTCACTCCCCCTGCTTGTGTTCCCTCTCTGGCTGTGTTTCTCTCTGTTAAATAAATAAAATCTTAAAAAAAAAAAAAAAACACAGTGAGCATCAGAGAAAAGAAAATATGTACATATTCACCCAGAATTAAAATCTAGATAATGTTAAACTTAAAAGGAAGAAGAGATAGCATAGCAGAGGGATAAGAAAGTACAGTAAATAGATCATCTTGTTAGAGATAAGAGGTAGATAACAGTTGAAGACAGTAAATAAATTTTAAAATAGACCTAGAAAAAATAGAATAAGATAATAAACCAAAATATATATAAAATATCTTAAGAATTAGGGGTGCCTGGGTGGCTCAGCCATTAAGTATTTGCCTTTGACTCAGGTCATGATCCTGGAGTCTGGGGATCGAGCCCTGCATCAGGCTGCCTGCTCGGTGGGAAGCTTGCTTCTCCCGGTCTCACTCCCGCTGCTTGAGTTCCTGCTCTAGCGGTGTTTCTCTCTGTCAAATAAATAAATAAAATCTTTAAAAAAAATCTTAAGAATTAAATTAAATGTAAATTTTCTAAACCCACTATTAAAGAAATTTTCGTATTGGATTAAAAAGAAAACAAAATCAAGTATATGGTGTTTATAAGAGAAATATCTAAAGAATAAAGACATGCAAAGCGAGAAGCTTTTCAGAAAGGGAAAGCTTTCCATCAAATAGTAATCAAAAGAAATCTGGTTTAGGTAAGCCTACTATTAGAACAATTGTACTTAAAACCAGTACTAATTATACACACTAGGTATAACCTATTTTGTTAGGTACTACTGTCTGCCCAGCTTTTGCCTGGAGAAGTTTTCCATCTATGACACAGGGAAAGGGAAACCAAAACAGTGGCAGGCAGTATTACCGAGTGGAGGAGAGAAAGAGTTCTAGAAGGCAGAGGTACCTGGAAACCACCAAGGCACTGTAACAAAGAGGAGGGAACCAGGGAGAAAAAGGGCTCCAGGTTTCAAGTCCATCCACAGAATGACCAAGAAGGTGTAAGCTGGGTATTCCACAGAGCTCACCCAGAGCACGACACGTATGTGTCCCATTAGGTCAGGAAACAGAATCTATGAATACCTAGGCCATTCAGAAGAGACCCTTGAAGGGGTATGTCTTAGTAGAGGGCTAAATTTCAGAGGAAAGGCACTATAAATGCACCATAAAACTCTAAAACAAGCTTCCAATGGGGAAAAAACAGAAAATATTTTTTAAAGGTTTTTATTAATTTATTTAACAGAGAGAAACACACCCAGAGAGGGAACACAGGCAGGGGGAGTGAGGGAGGGAGAAGCAGGCTTCCTGCTCAGTGGGACTCGATCCCGGGACCCTGGGACCATGACTTGAGCTGAAGGCAGACGCTTAACGACTGAGCCACCCAGGCACCCCCCAAAAATAGAAAGTCTTAATAGCCCTGTGTTTCTTTAAAAAATTGAATCTATAAGTAAAAAGAAGACTGTCCCAGATGGCTTCAATGATAAATTCTGTGAAACATTTCATAAGAAATAATATCATTGCGGGACGCCTGGGTGGCTCAGTTGGTCAAGCGACTGCCTTCCGCTCAGGGCATGATCCCAGAGACCCGGGATCGAGTCCCACGTGCCGGGCGGGAAGCCTACTTCTCCCTCTCTCACTCCCCCTGCTTGTGTTCCCTCTCTGGCTGTGTTTCTCTCTGTCAAATAAATAAAATCTTTAAAAAAAAAAAAAGGAAATAATACCATTCCTATACAAACTTTTCAGACAATACAGGAAAGGAGAACATGTGCCTGCTCACTTCATGAAAAAGCCTTGTGTGATATGGAAACCAGGAAACTATATTAGAAAGAGAAAGAAAGAGGGAAGGGAAGAAAAAATGGAAGCAAAGGAAAAGGAAGAAAGAGAAAGCAAGGAAGGGAGGGAGGGAAAGAAAGGGGGAGAGAGGGAGGGAGAGAGGGAGGGAGGAAGGAAGTTACAGACCAATTGCTTTGATTGATATCAAAAGGACACTTTCCCCAAACACTATTTTATCTTACCCTTCTGTTTAATATTGAGATTTGATGTTCTCAGGGCAGTGCACCAAAGTAATAGTCTGGATGGATGAAGAGCAGGTGAGAAAAAAGAATCAATATGATTTTAGAAAATAGTCTATATGGAAGTGCATTATTAGGAAATTGATATATTTAAAATTTATGTTACCTCTGATGTATAAATTTTGTAATCAAACTCAATTGCTAGTAATACTGTACAATCTGCCCTGTTGCCTCAACATGGTTTAAAGATTCTGCAGAAAGGGGATTCAGGCTCCTAGGACTCTGTTCTGCTCTGCCTTTTACTTGGTTTACAACTGTGTTTTATTTACGTTTCATTTCAACTAGATTTTTGCTCCCCAAGATAATAAGCACAGAGATCATTTTATTTAAAAATCTCTATTCTAATGTTATCTTGAAATATTTATTATAGTTGTTATTGTTAGTTCATGTAGGCATGAGAATCCTGTACCCAATTGACTAGATGATTATCTGATCTCGTTCTAGAAAATTGTAACATCTGCCTCCTATAAAAGTTTCATGCAAAGTACTTACCACAATTCCTTAAGGAGAGACAGGTGGGACTTTGAGGGTAAAAGAATAGTTGTTTAGTAGTATTTTTATACTTGCCTGCTAATAAATATTTAATTGTGTCAGAATTTGTCTGAGAATTGCTTTTATTATAACATAAAACCTGTTAGAAAATTTGTTGAGGAGGTCTCTAAAGCTCTCCCCTATCTGGGATTGTTGAGGAATGTCACAATTCTGGTTGGACAGATTGTCTTGGGCCACATCAGGTGACAACAATACCTCTTTTAAATCAGGAGTAAAAAAATCTGATTTCTTATTATTCCTTTTCTTTTTTCACCCTTATATTCCTTCCCCTCCCTTCCTATAGGACAGATTTCCAGCGTGTACAATATAGATATTAAAATGTATTTTATCCTCATTAAGTAGGTTCTTAAGGACTTTTCCAGTTCTAAACAATGTCCTAAAAAATATAGCATTCTGATAATTCATAGCTGGCACACCTCTTACTGTAATGCTATAGTGGCCTAAAAATGTACTGATGCTTTTAAGTAATGTAATTTAAATTTTAAAATATTTAAGGGCTAGTAAGATCAATTTTTTAAATGTTGATTAAGCACATTGATTTTTCAGTACCTGCTGCATGGTGATTCTGCTTCAAATAGAAATTCAGAACATTTTTCTATTTAAAAACACATACCATGTCTATTTCATCTTTGAAACCACAAGCTTAGCTGCCAGCAGAAGTTCCTTGGGGTTTTAAAAACATCAATCAGTTTCACAGCTATGGAGAAAGCACTTTTTCTTTGAGAAAAAAATCTTAGCTAAAAGAAGAATAGGCTTTGTCATGTTCAAAGACATACAATGGGTTAACTTTAAGAAATTTTAAGATGCAACTCTTTATTCATAACTGACTTTATTTGAGTGAAAAAAAGTAGAGTAGGCAAATTGACTAAACACTTCACATCCTAGTTAAGTCTCAGGACTACAAGCTGTGGTGATGACCACTGGATAGATGGGGCCGGGAGACACTGTCATATCAACCCTATAGATAGGCTTTGATGTAACAGTGCTAAAGATAAAAGCAGGGGCACCTCGGTGGCTCGGTTGGTTAAGCCACTGCCTTCAGCTCAGGTCATGATCCTGGAGTCCTGAGATGGAGTTCCACATCTGGCTCCCAGCTCCGCGGGGAGTCTGCTTCTCCTTATGACCTTCTCCCCTCTCATTCTCTCTCTCTCAAATAAATAAAAAAAATATTTTTTAAAAATATAAAAGCACCTCTTTGTATTTATAGGTCTAATTCTGCTTTTGTTTGTTTATTCATTGGTTTTGGTTTATAGAATCCACAGTTATAGAATGAATAAGTTATGAGAGTAAAAAGTACAGTATAAGGAATATAGTCAATGTATTATAATAATGTTGTATTGTGACAGATGGTAGCTACACTTGTGGTGAGCACAATGTAAGAGTTGTTGAATCTCTGTGTTAAATACATGAAACTAATGCAACATTCTATGCCAATAGTATATACTCAGGAAAAAAAAGAAAAACAAAAACAAAAAAGGCAAGAACACTTTATGATTTCTACTTCTCCCTGAACCAATATTTGAATCTTGACAGAAAAGGAAATCTAAAATCTCATTTACTTAGTTTACAACTTGTTTTATTTACCTTTCACTTGAACTACTTTGTTTTTACTCAAAAATATAACAAGCACACAAAGATAATGTCACAGAAATCTACACTATAATTTGATCTTCCCATATTTGTTATAGTATTATTAGTTCATTTAGGCAAATGTGGTAGTGAATTCATTGTATCTTCTTGGCATTTTAAAGGAAAATATAGGTTTTTTTCAAAAGGATAATTATTTGGCATATTCAGTAAAGCTTGGTGCAGAGTAACTGTGTTTTTACCAGTATTTTAAATAGGATAATTTCCTTCTCTATGTCATTGTCACAATATTTTGATCAATATGCCAAAGAATCAATGGGATACTTTTAGTCAATTAAGGTAAATGTAAAAAGGTACTGTTGAATAAAGCTTGTTCATTTTGTATTGTTTCCTACATATGAAAGACAACTATCATGTTGTATAACAATTGAGCTACTGATCTTTGAAAAGTTTATAGATCTGTCTCAAAAATGTATTCATCTATGTGGCTAAAATGTGAACTAATAATTTGGTAATTAACGTTTAATTTTGCCCAAAGAATTGTCTTAAATAAACTGTAGGGATTTCCCTCAGAAAAATCTATCAAACTTAGAAACAAAGAAGAATGCTTTATTGCTTTATTTCTTTTGTAATTTAACTAACTTTTATGTCTGAAATGGAAAAAAATAGCATCAATTGTGAAGATGGATTAATGTTAATAAAATCATTTGAAACCTTCATTTTTATATTTATTATGTAAATATAAATTTATGACTAATAAGAATTTGAGTGTATGTTGACAGAACAACTTGAGACGTTCAGTTCTTTATTACAGATGTTTGCTCATATTATTTGTCTTCTCTTATTTGTTCTGACCGGCTCCAGTCTTTGAAATCATACATTTTCTCTGGAATTTATTTGTCAGAATTCTCTTTAAAATTCAAATATGCTATTATTGCTATCACTTATTTAAATAGTTTACTTTTTCCTTTAACAAAGAAAATATGGATGGAGTTGGAAATTAAATAGCCTGAATTATGAGTGGGGAGCCACTGGGGAATAGCAGGAGGAACAGTGAGCCTTATGAAGAAAGGAAAAACCACTAGTTGAGCATTTATATAGAATGATTCTGAGCACTTTATTTTTAACCTTCACAGATATGTTGTCAGGTGGTTATCATTTCCCACTTTTTACAAACAAAGGACCTGGGGAACAAGAAGCTGAAGTGACTTGCTCCAGATCAGTTAATAAAAGCAGAGCTAGGGCATGCAAAGCCAGGTCTTGCCGTCTCCAAGGCCTGCAGGATGCCTAAGTACAGTCTTGATTCCTTAGAGTTCTGTAGAGGTGAGTATGGACCATGTCCAATAAAAACTGTGAAGCAGACAAAACTTTGGTTTACTGTTTCAAGGCTCTTTAATGCTTCATTTCCTAGGCATGCCCCAGATGTAAACAAAGGCACTCTCCCATTCACTCCAAGAGCCATCAGTAATGCCTTCCCAGTCCCTCCCATTTCTTCCTGCTCTGCCTTTCACTATTGATTTATCTAAGTGTTCATTCATTCATGCATGCATTCGTTCATTAAATATTGTTTACTATGTGCCAGGCACTGTTTTTGCACCAAGTCTACAAACAAGAACAAAATGGACCCCATTCTCGCCTTTGTGGAATCACCATCTAATAGTATTTGAGAATAACCTTATGGAGGTATTCTAATTATACATATAGATATTTAAATTACAATCACTTCTTTGTGCCTATCTCCGTCATCAACCGCAGTCAATATTATCCCTCAGGAACTATCTGAAAACTCAAGTAAAAATAAAGCTGTATATTTTATCCTCCCACATTCCATAAGAGTCCAGCTACAAACTGAAAGGTACCAAGGGGAAGGAGAAGGGGGCACATGCAAAGAGGAACCTCTGGAGTAGGACAAGAAAGGCAGTACTAATCAAAAAACAAAAAAAAGATGGAAAAGACAGAGATGATTGGTCAGAAAGATTGGGCTGAAAGACAAAGGCAGAAATAGAGATAGCCTAAAGAAAATGATTAAAGAGGGCCCAAATAGGCAAATTGAGCTGTGTGCCATCTCTCTCTCTGCATAACTCTAAGAACCTTGAGAGAGGGACTGAGCCTTTCTTACTATTTACATATGCATCATCACCATGTGACCTAGCATTCTGCCTTGTACATAGTATGCATATTATAATATTTGTTGAATGAAAGGAGGGGAGAAACCCAATGTATTAGCCAATCTGACTTATTAACTGCTAGTGGTAATTGATAAGCAAATTGTTAAATGCATACAACTCCATGCCTTCTGACATCCAGAGCAATGATGACTTGAGAGATCTGCTTTTGGTTTTCAACTCTTTGATCTATTTTCTGTGATTATCACAAAATCCATGAATTAGCCAATGCTAAAGATTTTTTAGCTGTGGATTTAGCAAAGGAACATGAATATCTATAATGTGCAAATTTCCTAAAGACCGCGACCTACACAGTGATCTCTCAGCTCTCTACCCTGATCCCTCAGACCTTTTGAATGACCAACTGGATACTACACATTTAAATCAGGCTCACCCACTGAAAGGCAAACAAGCCTTGTGATATGAATGCTCTTCTTTCCAACATTCCAACTTCTCTGCGCCAATCTGATTTCTGACCTTTTGTTTTGGTCTCTTGGATTTAGCCCCATGCTTAGGAGAGAATTCAGTTCTCATCCTTGTACTTCAACACTCTCTAGATCAGAGCTTGAGCTCACCCTTCAGCTTGACCTGCTCTTTCTTAGTTGCTTTAGATAAGTGTAACGTGTAACCTAACCACTGTTCCTGAAACTCATTTCAGCTAGTGTGACCTGGTGTCTTGCTCAGGCCTACACCCCAGGAAGAGGAATTAAACTCTTACATACCTCGGCCTCTGGATTTCCTGCCTATGTGGATGAACAACTTGAATCTTGAATTTAGCTTGATACCACTGTTAGATTCCCTCACCATGCATGAAGCTCATCCCTGCCTGTATACTCATATGCTCACTTTTTTTTTTTTTTTTAAGGCTTGCCTCCTTTATCTCTCCAGGCTTGGCTTAACTGTTAGGTCAGCTTGGGAATAGGAGTCCAGCTTTTCTTAGCCAGAATTTTTTTATAACCGTGGAATCCTTCTGTTTCTTAAACTCTAGGTCTTAACTTCCTATGAAAATATCTGGAAAACCAGTTGGCTCTCAAATTGGGTAGACGATAGTTGGCCAAAAGGATTTCCTATACCCAAGACTTCCCTCATTTTTTTCTGAACTATTCAAGAAAACTCCAAATCATCCAGAGCAACACCATCTCTTAGATCTTGACTGTTCAACCCAATTCTCACAAGAAAAATCTAGCAAAAGATGTGTAGTATTAGAAGAACATGAATATGAGGTTTTAGCCCTAGAAAATTACCTAACTACTGGAGAGAATCATAGAAGCCCTATGCTGGCTCTTCTCCCAGATGGTATCCTATAATTCTCAGATTTAACAAAAAGATAAAGAAGAAATACTGGAGGGGGGGGCGAGGAGGGACCTCTTTCATGCCTCTCAGTATTAGTGAGTCAGATGAAAGTCTCTATGCATTTTTGCTACCACTTTTCTCTCTCCAGAGGTACAGGGAATAGGAAAGAATAGACTCAACTTGACTGTTACTTATTTCAGTGAGGCTAGTAAAGATTTATCAAATTGCAAAAAGGTTTTCTAGTTCCAATTGGCACTCAATTTAAGATACCTGAATACTAGACGCCTGGGTGGCTCAGAGGGTTGGGCCTCTGCCTTTGGCTCAGGTCATGATCTCAGGGTCCTGGAATCGAGCCCCACATCGGGCTCTCTGCTCAGTGGGGAGCCTGCTTCCCCCTCTTTCTCTGCCTGCCTCTCTGCCTACTTGTGATCTCTCTGTCAAATAAATAAATAAAATCTTAAAAAGAAAAGATACCTGAATACTTAACTAACAGACTTTATCAGTTAAGACATATTTGCTTAAAAGAAGAAATTAATTCATCCTAGTTTACCCATGGGAAACTTTTACTTCAAATTCCAGAATACCATTGTCCCAAATGCACAAATTACCATTTCTTTGATATATTTACAAATATATATGTTTCTTTATTGCCTAAGGGAATGTATGTCTCTTCTTCCATTGAATAAATGCATATTTAGTTGTGTTTATAGAAGAATAGAATAACATTTGGGCAGAAAAAAGGAAGGCACTCAAGGACAAGTGTGACTTTCTGACCTGAGATTTACGGTCTCTCCTTGATGTGGAGACAGTTATGCAAGTAAATCTTTGTGCACAAAGAAGTGAATCTATTCCCTATGCTCTGTGTTATGTGGGGGAAAAGAGAGCTCAACAAGAACAGATGTGACCATTCACTCAGTTACCCAATGAAAACAAGTAATTGTCATGGCAACTAGAGAATATCATGTGAGACACAAACTGACCTCTAAGACTCAGAGTGCTTTATGGTATAGAGATTGCACAGGCATATTTGACTGTGATGTAGATTTCCTTCCTGTGTGAGAGTACTACAGTGTTAAGACAATTATTATTTTTTCTTTCTCCTTTTAATACCCTCTAGTTCTATTTTGATCCAAAACTAAACATATTGTATAGTCCTTGATGTCAGAACTACAAAATAGACTATTAAAATATGTAATTAATGGTGAACCAGCATAAAAAGATGAAAGGACACTTATTTACAAACAACTCAGGAAATAAAAAGTCCAGGTTATGTTTGAGAGCATTTCAGCTACCCTTCAAAATAGCTGCACATTGACCCAAAGCTGTATTCTTACTCATATTTGTTTAACCCTGATACCAACCACAGGCTCTTTCAAAGGGAAAGTAATAACAAAATTGAATGGATAAATGGATTCTTGTAATAAATGGGTGGGTGTGTATAACAAGGATACTCTAAAGGTAAAAGTAAGTAGGTAGGACAATTACATTGTAATTACTCTGTGGGTAACATTCTCCATATTATGAACAATATCTAAAACTTAGCTTTTACATGTGGAAACCTGAATTAATTGAGCTTTTACTAGAGAATTACTCTAAATGTGAAAATAGTTTTCTAGTGGCTGAATTTGGTAAAACTTTAAGTTAGATGCATTTTTGTTCCTTGGCCTGCTGCTGAGTGGAGTCGCCAGGAGGAGCAGTGCGTGGTGATTCATCCTTCTCCTTAACTCACTGCTTTAAAGGGCCTAATATTAATCATGCTCTTATATTCACTCATTACAAAGAAAGTTGGTGTTCAGAGTACTAACTCTCCAATGTTACTCATTTCTGGAAGGAAAGGAAACATACTAGTTATAAATGCCATAATCTTTAATTCTAAAGAGCAAAATGCATCTATTGGCTGTTGGGGCTACTTTCGTTGTGATTTAATGGGAACTGAAGTGAACTGGGAATAAATACACATTTATAAATACACACACTGCTTATACACCTTCTATGGGCACTGGCTTTTTGGCCACAGCATTCTTTGCACTTTAGTTCTATCGTGTGCAAAGGGAGAAAGATTATCTTTAAGGGTTCTTTCAGTGCTAAAGTGTAGCTGTGAAACTAATCTTTAAAGTTCCATCTCTTTTTCTTTAGACTTTGTTTATTTGAGAGAGAGAGAGAGAGAGAGAGAGAGAGCAAGCACGTGCACATGAGCTCTGGACGGGGAAGTGGGGTGGGAAGTGAGGAGTGTTTAATGAGGAAGAGGATGAAGCAGACCCCCTGATGAGCAGGGAGCCCAGCTCAACTCAGGGCTCAGGCTCAAGGACCCTGCAATCATGACCTGAGCCAAAGGCAAACACTTAACCCATGGAGCCACCCAGGGATCCCTAAAGTTCTGTATCTTTTAAGAATTCAAAGCTCACGGATGTCATGAATCATAGAAACATAATAATTATAATGTATTCCAAATAAGGTCATTCAAATACATTTTTTTCTTAAAAGTTAAAATACTATTTTTTCAGCCTGAATATTATATTATATTGAAATAATAAGTAAAGAATAACTAGAAGGAGAATTGTTGATAATTACACTTTTGTGATCAACCAGAAGAGACATCCTACATTTTTAATAATTAAAAACAAGTCATGTATATTACTCATCCCATAAAAAAGAAAGAATTCTTGCCATTTGCAACAACATGGATGGATCTAGAGAGTATTATGCTAAATGAACTAAGTCAGAAAAAACAAATGCCATATGATTCCATTCATATGTGCAATTTAAGAAACAAAACAAAGAAAAAAGAGACAAACCAGAAAACCACAACAACAACAACAACAACAACAACAACATAAAACAGTTTCTTAGCTGTCAAGAGCAATCTGACATTTACCAGAGAGGAAGTGGGTCGGGGGATGGGTGAAATAGGTGAAGGATTAAGAGACAAAGACCCCATCAAAAAGGAGAACTTCAGACCAATATCTCTGATGAATATGGATGCCAAGATTCTTAACAAGATCCTTGCTAACAGGATCCAACAATACATTAAAAAGATTATCCACCATGACCAGGTGGGATTTATCCCAGGGATGCAAGAAAAGGCATTTGACAAAATACAACATCCGTTCCTGATGCAAGAAAAGGCATTTGACAAAATACAAAATCTGTTCCCATAAGACTCAGAAACAAACTGAGGGTCTTGGAGTATAGGGATAGAGGGAACATTCCTCAACCTCATAAAATCTATCTACGAAGAACCCACAGTGAATATCATTCTCAACTGGGAAAAGCTGACAGCCTTCCCTCTGAGATCAGGAGCAAGAAAAGAATGCCCACTCTCACCACTATTGTTCAACACAGTGTTAGAAGTCCTAGCAACAGCAATCAGACAACAGAAAGAAATAAAAGTATTCAACTTGGCAAAGAAGAAGTCAAACTTTCCCTGTTTGCAGATGACATGATACTCTACGTGGAAAACCCAAAAAACTCTACCCCAAACTACTAGAACTCACACAACAATTTGGTAATGTGGCAGGATACAAAATCAATGCACAGAAATCAGTTGCTTTCTTATACACTAACAATGAAAATATAGAAAGGCAAATCAGAGAATCGATTCCGTTTACTATAGCACCAAAAACTATAAGATACTTAGGAATAAACCTAACCAAAGAAGTCAAGGATCTGTACTCGAGGAACTACAGAGCACTCATGAAAGAAATTGAAGAAGACACAAAAAGATGGAAGACCATTCCATGCTCATGGATCAGAAGAATAAACATTGTCAAAATGTCTATACTGCCCAGAGCAATCTATACTTTCAATGCCATTCCAATCAAAATTTCACCAGCATTTTTCAAAGTTTTGGAAGAAACAAATCTAAAATGTATATGGAACCAAAAAAGACCCTGAATCGCTAAGGAATTGCTGAAGAAGAAAAGCAAAGCTGGAGGCATCTCATTACCTGACTTCAGGCTTTATTACAAAGCTGTGATTACCAAGACAGCATGATACTGGCACAAAAACAGAGAAATAGACCAATGAAACAGAGTAGAGAGTGCAGATATGGACCCACAAATCTATGGTCAAATCATCTTTGACAAAGCAGGAAAAAATATCCAGTGGAAAAAAGACAGTCTCTACAATAAATGGTGCTGAGAAAATTGGACAGCTACATATAGAAGAATGAAACTAGACCATTCTCTTACACCAAACACAAAATCAAACTCAAAATGGATGAAAGACTTCAACGTGAGGCAGGGATCCATCAAAATCCTGGAAGAGAACATAGACACTAACGTCTTTGACATCGGCCACAGCAACTTCTTTCAAGACACATCTCCAAAGGCAAAGGAGACAAAAGTGAAAATGAACTTTTGGGACTTCATCAAAATAAAAAGCTTCTGCACTCAACATCCAAAAATAAGATGAACACATCAAAAAATGGGCAGGAGACATGAAGAGGCACTTCTCCATAGAAGATATACAAATGGCTAACAGACACATGAAAAAATGTTCATCATACTAGCTATCAGGGAAATTCAAATCAAAACCACACTGAGATACCACCTTACACCAGTCATAGTGATCAAAATTAACAAGACAGGAAACAACAAGTGTTGGAGAGGCTGTGGAGAAAGGGGAACCCTCTCACACTGTTGGTGGGAATGCAAATTGGTGTAGCCACTTTGGAAAACAGTGTGGAGATTCCTTAAAAAATTAAAAATAGAGCTACCCTATGACCCTGCAATTGCACTACTGAGTATTTACCCCAAAGATACAGATGTAGTGAAAAGAAGGGCTATATGTACCCCAATGTTCATTGCAGCAATGGCCACAATTGCCAAACTATGGAAAGAGCCAAGGTGCCCATCAACAGATGAATGGATTAAGAAGATGTGGTACATACATACAATGGGATATTACACCTCCATCAGAAAGGATGACTATCCAACTTTTGTAGCAACATGGATTGGATTGGAAGACATTATGCTGAGTGAAATAAGCCAAGTAGAGAAAGTAAAGTATCACATGGTTTCACTTACATGTGGTGTATGAGGGGTAATATAGAAGACAGTAGGAGAAGGAAAGGAAATGGGAAGTAGGGTAATTTGGGGAAGGAAACGAATTGGAGACTTTGGACTCAGAAACAAACTGAGGGTCTTGGAGGGGAGGGCGTGGGGGGATGGGAGAGTCTGGTGGTGGGTACTGAGGGCATGCATTGCATGGAGCACTGGGTGTTGAGCATGAACAATGAATCTTGGAACACTGAAAAAAAAGAGTACGCTTATCATGATGAGCACTGGGTAATGTATGGAATTGTCAAATCACTATATTGTATACCTGAAACTAATATAATATGTATAATATAGTATATTATATAATATGGTATAGTATAGTATACATAATATAGTATAGTATATTTAATATAGTATGTTAATAGTCTGCAATTAATTTTTTAAAGTCATGTATAAAAAATACCATAATTAAATTTAAAATATAAGCAACCTACTAAGATATTTGCAACATATTAAACAAAGATATTATATATTTAGGATATAAAAAGACTTCCTTAGGTAAATTTTAAAAATATTAAAAATGCAGTGAAAGTATTTGAATAGGCAAGTCAAAAAAGAGGAAGTCTGAACATGAGAAAAAGTGCAACTAATATGACATCTCTCACTCAGTTTTGACATATGTTAAATGGCTGACACTATTATGTGTTGGCCAATAAGTAAGGAAACTGGAACTATTCACAACTTGTCGAGTGGTACTTCATTCAATATAACTTGTTAACTTTGTATTATGTCTCTACATTACTATGCAGGAAGTACTTTTCCATTAGGATAGGTATCTTGAAAATTGGTGGGCCATATACATATACAGAGTTGTTCACTGCAAATTTTTTTAAAGATTTTATTTATTTATTTGACAGAGAGAAACACAGCTACAGAGGGAACACAAGCAGGGGAGAACAAGAGAGGGAGAATCAGGCTTCCTCTGGAGCAGGGAGCCCAATGTGGGGCTCAATCCTGAACCTGGGACTCTGGGATCATGACCTGAGCCAAAGGCAGTCGCTTAACCAACTGAACCACACAGGCGCCCCTGCAAAATTTTTTATAACAGCAAAAACCTGGCTGTCAACAAGGAAATAATCTATAAAAATATAGATTAGCAAAATGGGATCATATATAGCAGTAAATTAAATAAAGTAGTTCTTTTTTTTAGAGTCATTTATTAATTTTTCTTGTAAACACCTTTACGGAAGGAGGAATATGTGTGGATATATTCCTAATTCTAAATGAATCTGTTCATCATTTATAATGGTACGGTTTGAGTAGAACTGGAGAAGTGAGGGATTTACCAATAGCCAATGGGCTAATCTTTACCAGGTTAGGAAATAAAATCGACCTCTTCTAAGAAATGCAAATTAGCTGAACAAACACAGTTTTTTAGGAGTGATATTTGTTTATTGCTTGTATTTTTTCTGCATTAAGTCTGCAGTTCTTTTTCATTTTTCCAAATTTTTATTTAAATTCTAGTTAATTAACAGTGCAATATTGGCTTCAGGAGTAGAATTCAGTGATTCATCATTTAGATACAACCGGTGCTCATCATAACAAGGCCCCTCCTTAATATGTGTCACCTGTCTAGCCCACCCCCAGCCACCCACCCCCCTCCATCAACTCTCAGTTTGTTCTCTATCTTTCAGAGACTTTTATGGTTCATTGCCCTCTCTCTCTTTTTTCCACCTCCCATTTATCTATATGTTTTGTTTCTTAAATTCTACATATGAATGAAATCATATGGTATTTGTCTTTATCTGACTTATTTCACTTAGCATAGCATATTCTAGCTCCATCTAAAATGGCAAGATTTCATTCTTTTGATGGCTAATATTCCATTCTTCTTTATCCATTTATTGGTCAATGGACATTTGGGTTCTTTCCATAAAATTGGCTATTGTTGATAATGCTACTATAAACATCAGGGTGCATGCACTCCTTTGAATCTGTATTTTTGTATCCTTTGGGTAAATACCTAGTAGTGCAATTTCTGGGTAGTAGGATAGTTATATTTTTGACATTTTGAGGAAACTCAATATTGTTCTCCAGTGTAGCTGCACCAGTTTGCATTCCCAACAATAGGTTAAAAATGCTCCCCTTTCTCCACAGCTTCACCAACACCTGTTGTTAATATTACCCATTCTGATAGGTGTGAGGTGGTAACCCATAGTAGTTTTGATTTGTATTTTCCTGATGATGAGCGATAATGAACATCTTTGCATTTGTCTATAAGCCATCTGGATGTCTTCTTTGTGAATTCATTCATGTCTTCTGTCCCTTTCTTAGTTGGATCATTTGTTTTTTGGGTATTGAGTTTGGTAAGTTCTTCATGTATTTTGGAAACTAACCCTTTATCAGACATATCATTTGCAAATATATTCTCCTGTCCTATAGTCTGCATTTTAGTTTTGTTGATTGTTTCTTTTAGTTGTTTCCTTCAAAGCTATGCTGAAGCTTTTTATCTTGATGAAGTCCCAGCAATTCATTTTTGCTTGTTTCCCTTGTCTCTAGTGACATGTCCAGGAAGAAGTTGCTATGGCCAAGGTCAAAGAGGTTGCTGCCTGTGTTCTCTAGGATTTTGTTGGTTTCCTGTCTTATATTTAGGTCTTTCACCCATTTTGAATTTATTTTTGTATATGGTATAAGAACGTGGTCTAGTTTCATTCTTCTATATGTTGCTGTCCAGTTTCCCAATACCTTTTGATGAAGAGATTGTCCTTTTGCTATTCTTTCTTGCTTTGTTGACAATTAGTTGATCATATATTTGTGGGTCCATCTCTGGGTTTTCTATTCTGTTCCATTGATCTTTCTGTCTGTTTTTGTGCCTGTACCTTACTGTCATTAACGGCTACAACTTTGTAATATAGCTTGAAGTCCAGAATCATGATGCCTCCAGTTGTTTTGTTTTCTTTTTTTTTTCAAGATTCCTTTGGCTCTTCAAGGTCTTTTCTGGTTCCATACAAATTTTAAGAGTATTTGTTCTAGTTCTGTGGAAAATGCTGGTTGTATTTTGATAGGGATTGCATTAAATGTGTAGATTGCTTTGGGTAATAAATACATTTTAACAGTATTTTTCCTTCTAATTTATAATCATGGAATGCTTTTCCATTTCTTTGTGTCCTCTTCAATTTCTTTAATAAGTGTTCTGTAGTTTTCAGAGTACAGATCTTTTAGGGTTATTCCTAGGTATCTTATTGGTTTGGGTGCAATTACATATGGGATCAATTCCTTGATTTACTTTTCTGCTACATCATTATTGGTGTATAGAAATGTAACAGATTTCTGTACATTGATTTTATATCATACAACTTGTATATCATACAAGCAGAATTCATGTATTAGTTCTAGCAGTTTTTTCCTGGTATCTTTTGGGTTTTCTACATAGAGTATCATGTTATCTACAAATTATGAAAGTTTGACTTCTTCCTTGATGATTTAGATGCCTTTTATTTCTTTTTGTCGACTGATTGTTGTGGCTAGAACTTCTAGTACAATGTTAAATAGTAATGGTCAAAATGGATGACCTTGTCTTTTTCCTGACCATAGACAAAAGGCTTTTGGTTTTTCCCCATTGAGGATGGTATTACCTGTTGGTCTCATAGATGGCCTTTATGACGTTAAGGTATTGTTCAATCTATCCCTACTTTGATGAGGGTTTTTGTCAAGATGGATGGTGGGAGGCACCTGGGTGGTTCAGTTGGTTAAGTGACTGCCTTCGGCTCAGGTCATGATCCTGGAGTTCCAGGATTGAGCCCTGCATCAGCATCAGGTTCCCTGCTTGGCAGGAGGCCTGCTTCTCCCTCTCCCACTACCCCTGCTTGTGTTCCCTCTCTAGCTGTGTTTCTTTCTGTCAAATGAATAAATAAAATATTTTTTTAAAAAAAAAGATGGATGGTGTACTTTGTCAAATGCTTTTTCTGCATCTACTGAGAGGATCATATGATTCTTATCCGTTCTTTTATTAATGTGCTGTATCACATTGATTAAGTTGCAAATATTGAACCACCCTTGCTGCCCAGGAATAAATCCCACTTGATTGTGGTGAATAATTCTTTTAATATGCTATTGAATTCAATTTGCTAGTATCTTGTTGAGAATTTTTTCATCCATGTTCATCATGGAAACATTGGCCTTTAATTTTCCTTTTTAGTGGGGTCTTTGGTTTTGGAATCAAGGTAATGCTGCCATCTTAGAATGAATTTGGAAACTTTCCTTCCATTTCTATTTTTTGAAAAAGTTTGAGAAGAATAGGTATTAACTCTTATTTAAATCTCTGGTAGAGGGGCGCCTGGGTGGCTCAGTCATAAAGTGTCTGCCTTCAGCTCAAGTCTTGATCCCAGGGGCCTGGGATCAAACCCCACATCAGGCTCCCTGCTCAGCAGGAAGCCTGCTTCTCCCTCTCCAACTCCTCCTGCTTGTAATTCCTCTCTCATTGTCTCATTCTGTGTCAAATAAGTAGATTAAAAAAAAAAAAATCTCTGGTAGAATTCCCCTAGGAAACTATCTAGCCCTGGACTTTTGTTTATTTGGGGATTTTTTTTATTACTGTTTTAATTTCTTTGCTAGTTATGGGTATGTTCAAATTTTCTATTTATTTTTACTTCAGTTTTGATAGCTTGCATGTTTCTAGGAATTTGTCCATTTATTCTAGATTGCCCAGTTTGTTGGCATATAATTTTTCATAATATTCTCTTATAATTGTTTGTATATCTGTGGTGCTGTTTATGATCTCTCCTCTTTCATTGTAATTTTATTTATTTTGGATCGTTTCTCTATTTGTGTTCTTTCCCTTTCTCTAGGGGTTTATCAATTTTATTAATTCTTTCAAAGAACCAGCTCTTAGTTACTCCACTGATATGGGATGGAAGCTGTAGGATAATCTTCCACATATTTGCCTATTAGAAGAGTACCTACGAACTGAAGGACCAAAGAATTAGTGGTCTGATAAAGAGTATTGCATATTTTTACAGTATCTCAAGCGTAAAGAGCTGCTATATTAGGACTCTGGCTTCCTTAACATAACTGAAAGATTCTAAATTAAGTACATTTAAAAGCATTATACAGGGGAGCCTGGGTGGCTCAGTTGGTTAAGCGACTGCCTTCGGCTCAGGTCATGATCCTGGAGATCCAGGATCGAGCCCAACATAGGGCTGCCTGCTGGGCAGGAGGCCTGCTTCTCCCTCTCTCACTCCCCCTGCTTGTGTTCCCTCTCTGGCTGTGTTTCTCTCTGTCAAATAAATAAAGTCTTTAAAAAAATTAAAAAAAAAATAAAAGCATTATACATATCACAAGTGAATAAGATTGCAGATTTTAGGGGCATCTGAGTGGCTCAGTCATTAAGCTTCTGCCTTGGGCTCAGGTCATGATCGCAGGGTCCTGGGATTGAGCCCCACATCCGGTTACCTGCTCAGGGGGAAGCCTGCTTCTCCCTCTCCCACTCCCCCTGCTTGTGTTCTCTCTTTCACTGTGTCTCCTTCTCTCAAATAAATAAATAAATAAAATCTTAAAAAAATTTTGTAGATTTTATTAGTAAAGTGAGATATATATCATCCCGGAAGTCCTGCATTGCAGTAACTCAGCTAAAAGAGTCAAGCTAGGTTCTATGAGCTTCAGGTACAGGGCAAAAAATCTCCAGGGGTATTTTATATATTCATATTGTCTAAGAAAATGTAGAGCAAAATATTGTGGTCCTTTGTAGGATATTCAGATGTTAAAATAACAGATTAAAAATGTTTTAATTCAGATATTGAAACACTGCAAATTATAGTGTTTCCTGGATGTTGTGCTCCTCAAACTAATCTGAATAATATCTTTTGAAGAAGAAAGGAAAAAATCATCTATCCTTTGTAAGAATGATAAACACAATGATGAGAGGTGGGTAGAAACCCATTGGAAGATAGTTTTAAAGCTTTATGGCTTTGAGAACTTACCCTCAAAAAGTTATAAGCCAATTACGTATGCAATGGGGGAACAAGTCCAGCAAATCTAGTTCTCAATAGAGCAACATTTTTCTTTGCTGTTTATCTGAAACCAGAACTAATAATCTCATTATTTGTAAAGTCAGTAAATATTTTTATGAATAGGATTAGTCTAGTTATGAAAAGTGTACTTATCTGCAAAAGAGCCTGTTTTCTAATATGGATCTCAAAAGAGTAAATATAAGGTTTCCATAATTGGAGCCAGTCAGTGAATGACAGAGAAACCAGAATAAAACCGAGAGAGTGAAAAGTAGAGTCAGAACAAGAGAGCAGGAATAAATAAAAATTAAGTTGGGCTTAACTACAGAGAGGTGGTTTCGGAAAGAATCCAAACAGGAAAGAAAGAAAAAAATACCTGGGAAAAGTGGAGAAAAGGGCTAGTAAGCCTGATTTTGTTGACATTTTAAGTAGTTACGTGCCAGGAGCCACCTGGTCTCGCAAGCTGATGGAGTCACCATGGGGAAGATGGCAGTCTGAGCACAGCTCCTGCCCCCGCCTCATGGGAAAACTCACTGAGTTTTCACAGGGAGTCTCACCTCTTCACTCCAGAAGGCCTCCCATTCCTGTGACAGAATTGGAGCCATCTGTGACCTCACCCACGGAACCAAGCTCACGCCTCTTCCCTACTCTTCTGTCCTCTTTTCCTGTCTGGTATGGATGTGGGGAGAAAGAGGCAAAGGACGGACCTCCAGAGGACAAGGGGGATCCTACCTGCCCATGAACACCCCATGGATCCATACCTGTGGATCCCCACCACGCCGAACTCCTCCTTCAGGGATTTTGGGAAACAGCAGGACCTGCATGGGTTTTGTTGGCCCGGTGACAAGGTACTTTCTCCAATCATCATCATCATTAAAAGGTCACAACTCATGTTGAAAAACCCTACATTCCCATCCAAACAGGAACCTGGATCTTAAGAAACTCAGGTCAAAGGTTTATCTAGTCAAAGGTAAACCACTTTGCAACTGAGCTCACGTGCAATGGTTGAGATCCAATGTTTTCTAGTAAAATTGGAAGCAACAGCTCTGAATCCTGCTGGGAGCCGCCCGGTCTCACACGCTGATGGAGTCACTGTGGGGAAGGTAGCAATAGAAGCACAGTTCCTGCGGCCAGAAAATAACCCCACTAAGCCTGACGTGGTCACAGTGAGGAGAGGGCAGTCTGAGCCTCGCTTCTGCTGATGGTGCGAAACTGGCATCTCCTCTTTCTACTGCTTGGTCTTTATCCTAAAAATAAAGCACAATATTCTTGACAGGGCCTCAGGATGCTCTAAGCCGAACCGATACCTCTTGCGGCCTTTAGATCTATTCAAGAGAATATACTTTTTGCACTTTGCCTTTAAATCTCCTGTGGATCTGTGGGGAGATTGTTGAGGCTTTTGAATGGTCAAATGAATGGTTAGATATAAAAATAATAAGGTGGGGCGCCTGGGTGGCTCAGTTGGTTAAGCGACTGCCTTCGGCTCAGGTCATGATCCTGGAGACCCAGGATCGAGTCCCACATCGGGCTCCTTGCTCAGCAGGAAGCCTGCTTCTCCTTCTCTCACTCCCCCTGCCTGTGTTCCCTCTCTGGCTGTGTTTCTCTCTGTCAAATAAATAAAATCTTTAAAAAATAAAAAATAAAAAATAAATAAATAAAAATAATAAGGTATTAGTAAGAGCATTGCCCTGCATACAGAGGATCTATAAATAAAGTCCTCCATGATGCTTATGTACCCAGTCACTAAGATGAGGCTTGTACGGGCACCTTTACTTTTGCAAAATAAGTTACACTTCTCTTTAGGATGATTAATAGGCCAACTGACTCCTGGCCAGTTTGTTAATAACTTAGCTTAAACGATAACTTTGTATGTAACTAACTCAACTAAGCCTTTTAATTACTTTGTTATTTCCTTTCTTTTCTGTAAGACCTGCTTAAAATACACCACATGATTAATCTACCCTTTATTGGCTAGAAACAAGATGTAAGAAATTATAAAAAACCTTACTGATCAAACCTCTTCCCATTTTGGTTGAGGGATTTGACATATATTGGAGACACATACACCTGCAAAAATATTTTTCACTGATCAATGCATTGTATTCACTAAAATCATCTACTGTAAAAGATTTTTCCTTTTAATCTATAACTTGTTGCCTATAAATAAAGACACCGAAAGCCGGCAAGGGAGAGATGCCTGGCAGGTGATCGAAAAGGAATCTTCTGGGTTCTCTCGTTATTTGTTTGCAGACGCCGTCCTTCCTTCAGGGACTCCTGGTTCAGCCAGAGCTGGACTCCGGCAATTATGAAAATTGGCTTCTCTCAAATGAGTGCAGCTAACGATATCAGGGAGGAGCCAGATCTTCGGGTAAACATACATGCAGCAGAGCACATTCTTCTAAAATAATTTCCAAATGCCTGGGAGCCAGCAAGGTAAACCACAGTCTGAAGATTAGGGAAGAGTGGATTTCACTGTACATTTTAGGATTTAAACTTAACCTAAAGAGACCCCTCATATAAAAGCGTAAAGCCAGAGGCTCAAGCAGAAATTTCTGGAAGGATTCCCCTCACCCTTTATTAGCTACAAAATAAACCCCTCTCTGAAACTCCTCTAATTCAAATCCACTTGTGCTGTGTTTAAAGTGTATTAAATCTAGTTGAAGTGGTTCAGAAATCTTAGAGGATTCAGGTAACTTTCTCTCAATAGAAAGAGTTTATCCTGGAAGTACTCATAGAAGTTAACACCTAATAGGTAGACAGTATTTGAAGATTTTCATTAATATAGGAGAAAAAAAAAGGCAGGGGGAAAAGTCCATCCAGAGAAGGAAAGAGCATTAAGAAACATTTTGTCTGTATCTTTTTCTAAAATTTGACTCAATAAACCAATGGAGAGAAGAATTCATAGGTAGAAAAACTTCTTTTTCCTTCCACGTTAAAGAATATCATTCTAAGAGAGTGATTTTTAAGCTTGAGCCTGCATCAGCATCACCTGGAGAATTTATTAAAACATGGATTTCTGGATCCAACCTCTAGAATTTCTAAATCAGTAGATATGAGATAGGGCCAAGAATCTGTGCCTTCTGCTCTGAGGTCTCCACTTTGAAAATCACTGATGTATGGGATGGGCATAGTTAGATCTTGCCAATTTTATAATGGAAATTCTGAATTTCACCCACCTATTTTAACAGAATTTTGCTTGTCTGTTTTCAGCCTTCTACTTTTTTGAGAATTAGGAGGTCACCCAGACAGCAGAGAAGGATAATTTCTTCTCACTGAAGGGTATTATTTCTCAATGCTTCAACAAAGCACTCAGAGGTCAAGGGTGTATCAGAGCAATGTATTCCCTGGGCACTCCAGGACGATCTTCAGAAAACCATTCAGAAGTGTCAGAGATTATCATCACAAAGGACCATCCAGATATAGCAAGATCAATTTTTTAGGAGAATTTGTGAGTTTAAGAAGGATAGTTCCAGCTCAGAGTTATATTTTAGAAGCGATATGCTAGATTGTTCCACTGTTGGTGTTAGTAAAACTTGTTGAACGTATCAACCCAACCGCAGCAAATAATCTATTGATGTGTGAAGAGAAAGGGCAAGAAACATGAGACCTCAAAAATGGATGTCAAGTGGGTAAGCACTTAGACATTTACATCAAAGCTATACGTCAAATGCCTCCTCTTACAACATGCATTATTATTACTTTGTGCTCAAGTCTTCCCAGCTAGATTGTAGACCCCAGGAGAAGAGAGCATACTAAACATGTCTGATATTTTGCCACATGACCCATAATAAGCTTTGAATTTTTGAGAGGAAGATCCTATTTGTGCAATGCAATGAAGAAGACTTTTACTCAAACTCAGAAAGTATACATTACCTTGGAGTTTTGTGGGCTGTCATATTTTAAGTGGCACAGGCAGACTAAATTTTTAGCGACTAATTACTACAAAGCTCTCCTTCTGAAAGTTTTCTGGTGAAATGGGGATAGTGAACGTTCATCTTTGTATTTTTACATTTCTCTGATCTTAATTGCTTGTGAATCAAGTGAAAATATCAAGTGAGCCAGGCAAGATACAAAAGCTAAATCACAAAGGATATACTCCACTACTTCTCTAAATATTACCTTCAGACCCTTGACATTGGTGGAAATTTCCAACCAGGGATGTGCCAGGGTTGGATTGCACTGGCCCACAAGAGACAATAGTGCACATCTCTTCCCAGCTCTGCATCCAGTGACAGCCATGCTGGAAACTTGAAATCAGGCATGGTGAGAATATTTACAGAACAGAACTGTTAAACCCCACAAATCCCAACTTCTGATTTTCTGGAGAGCCAGGGATCCAACACACTGCTTCCCACTCAGCACAGTAGTGCAACATGTGTTTGTGACAAGCCAACAAGTTTATGGACCAATTATTCAGAGCATGTCACTCTTCCTTGTTGATTTTTAAAAAGAGCTTGTAGTATTTGGTGAAAGTATATATGCACTCCAATTAATGTGAAACATTTGCCAATTCCACAAAAGGATAGTGGACGATCTATACTGAACAGACAGTATCAGCTGTTTTTTTGATGCACACAGCAACAATTTATCCCTAGACCATTTAATGAATACACTTTATTTGGCATAGAAGAACTTTATTTTATAAGAAAAGTTCAGCAATACCAGCAATGTGATTTTATGCCCTTTAATCTCTTAGATCCTTTGTTTTCTAATTTTTAAAACAGAAAATCCCTTCTTTGTCTCAAAATTTTGTTGTAAGAATCAAAAAAGGTCATGTATATGAAAGTGCTATGTGAACTTTAAATCAGTATGCAAATATTTAATGTGAAAGACATTTTTTGTAGAAGTAGGAAACATAGCTGTGCAATTTCTCTTATCTCTAACTCTACACTTTGAAAATAACACATTTATTCCTCTGGTAAAATAAATTAAAAATGCAGTCTTTTCTACTTTAGAATACTATTTGGATACATCTATTAAGGTTACAGATATTCATATCTGATTTAAATCATCCTAGATCAAAATAACAATAGATAAAATAAATTTGTCAACTTAATATTCATGGAGATAAGACATAGAAAGAAGTGATTAATGTCAGCAGTTTTACATTTTCACTTGAAGGATTTCAAAATACCTTGTAGGCAATAAAAGTACTCACACCTTACAGTATTTATTGTGTTTATTATCTTCCAATTTGCCTCATTTAATGAAAAAAGCCACTTACTTAACTTCCTAGTGCACTTCATTAAATTAACTCTAAAATGTCTTGTTAGAGGTAATTTAGCCAAGAGAAAGCTCAATATTGTTTTCATTAACATCCATTTAGTCAAAGAGATGGTGGTAGGTTACCCACAGACTAGTCCAGAATGTGTAGTAGAACTTCAAAGACAGAACAGTAAATTGATTAGGGGGTGAGACAAAGGAATTTGCTTTTAAAACCTGAATCACCTGGCCAATTAACATAAAATCAGGCTGTGGTTATGACTTTTGCAATCAAATGATTCTCGGTCCAATTTTCCAAAAGACAATTTTGCCTAAGGCATAGTATTCTGAATTTACAGCTATAGCAACCGAATTCAAATAATGGAAGTGTATGTTTTCTTTAAAACTACCACATAGATGATTCTATGTGAAAAACATAATTAATACAAGGAAGTTTCAGAAATGAAGAGAATAATTACTCTATCACCTCTAATTTAATACAGTCACTATGAAGCCTATCACAGTTCCTCACATATTAGGGATACTAGCCCCTTGGTGGTGTGGTAGAATTGTAAGTTTTTCTCCAGTTTGTCACTTGTCTTTAGAGTTGCCTTATTGCATTTTTCTCATGCAAAGATGTTCTTTAATATAGAAAAACTTTTTCAATATTACACCTGGATTTTGAGTCATATTTAGAAATCCTCTTCTATACTAAGGTTATTGAGGAACTTACATTTCCTTTTACTACTCATATATATGTGTGTTTTGTATTTAGGTTCCTGATCCATCTGGTTTTTTCCTCCTTGCCTATGCTCTGTAATATGTATCTTCTTCTTCATCTTTTTCAAAATGGCTAACCAGTTGTCTCAGCACCATTTATTAAAAATCCTATCTTTGCCCAGTGATTTGTGATCCTGTCTTTATTATGTACTTAATTTCCATATGTACTCTGGTCTGTTTCTGAAATTTCTATTATCCACTAGTCCTTTTATGGGCCATCTACTGCTTTCATTATAGAAGCTATCTCATATGTATTTTAATATCTTGTGAGGCGAGTTCCTTACAGTTTCTCTCTTTCATTGTTTTTCTAGCTATTATTTCATGATTATTTTTCCACATGAAATTTAGTATCAAGTTTCCTGGCTGTATAAAACTAGTTTAGTGGTACTTTATTGAACTGTATACAATTTACAAATTCCTTTTGGGAGAACTGACATCTTTATGATGTTGACTGGTTCTGTTGTGTTTCCTTTGTACAAACGTGTATTTGTGTATTTTAGAAATATTTCAAGCTTTTCTACGTACTGGTTTTGCTTATTTCCTACTAAATTTATTTTTAAATATTTAATTTTCTTTGATGACTGAAAATGGGGTTTTCACTAACATTTTATCTTCTGGCTGATTATTTTATATATATATGAGGATCATTGATGTTTTCTAAAAGATTTTATTTATGTATTTGACAGAGAGAGATATCATAAGTAGACAGAAAGGCAGGCAGAGAGAGAGGAGGAAGCAGGCTCCCCGCCAAGCAGAGAGCCAGATGTGGGACTCGATCCCAGCACCCTGAGGTCATGACCTGAGCCGAAGGCAGAGGCTTAACCCTCTGAGCCACCCAGGCGCCCCAATTATTGATTTTTGCATATTATTTGTGCATTCTGCTACCTTACTCATTTTTTTTATCTGACAGTATGATAATTGATTCTCAGGTTTTCTCTGGGTACTATTAAATCTTTTGCTACTAGAGAATTTTTCACTTCCAATTCATAGTTCTCTATGTGATTTCTTCTAACTGTCTTGGGCAATACCTTCAGTACAGTGATAAATAATGGAAGGGAGAATGGGAGCATTTCCCTTTTCCTAATCATGAGTATGGATGACATGAAAGGAATAACCAACCTTGCATTCTCAAAATAAATACCACTTAATTGTCATTATATAGTGAGTTTATCTTCATGATTTTTTTGTTCATTTTTTTTTTTAAGATTTTATTTATTTGACAGTGAGAAGCACAGCTAGAGAGGGAACACAAGCAGGGGGAGTGAGAGAGGGAGAAGCAGGCTTCCCGCCGAGCAGGGAGCCTGATGTGGGGCTCTATCCCGGATCTCCAGGATCATGATCTGAGCCGAAGGCAGTCGCTTAACCAACTGAGCCACCCAGGCGCCCCGATTTTTTTGTTCATTTGATTGTAACTTCCTTCTTGTGCTCTTTTTAACTTGGTTTAATTATTAATTTTAAACTAGCTTCAAAAAAATTAATGGGAATTTTCTTTATTACACTTACTACCTTATGTGTAGCATTTCAATTATGTGTTCTTCAGTTATTTGGCATAGTTCTCCTGGGAATCTAACTGGGCCTGGTGCTTTTTTATAAAGTAGCTTTTTAATAACTTCACAAATTTCTACAGAGAAAATTGTTTTTTTCAAGTTGGTTTACATAGAGGTTTTCCAAGTAACCTCTTCCAATATTTTTTAAAAATAGTTTTTCTTGGGGTGGCTGGGTGGCTCAGTTGGTTAAGCATCTGCCTTTGGCTCAGGTCATGATCACAGGGTCCTGGGATTGAGCCCCAGATCAGGCTCCCTGTTCAGCAGAGAGACTGCTTCTCCTTCTCCCTCTGCCTGCTGCTCTGCCTACTTGTGCTCTCTCTGTCAAATAAATAAATAAAATCTTTTAAATAAATAAATAAGTAAATAAATAGTTCTCTTTATAGTGTTCTTCACATATTAAATTAGCTGGAAGTTTGAATATTTTGTCATTTTTCAAAGTAAAACAGTTTTTTTACTTATTAGAGCTATCACTTATCCTGCTTTACCTCACGAATTTCTTCCTTTAAAACCACTTTATTGAATTATGATTGACTTGCAAAGAGCTTTACATATTTAATACATGCAACTCTATGAATTTGGGGATACATATACATCATGAAACCATCACAATCTGAGACATAAACATATCTGTCACCTGCAAAAGTTTCTTACCATCACCTTTAAAATTACTGTTATAATTTTTGTGATAAGAGCACTTAGCATGGGGTATCTGGATGGCTCAGTCAGTTGGCATCTGCCTTCAGCTCAGGTCATGAACGCAGGGTCCTCGGCTGGAGCCCCATGTCTGGCTCCCTGCTCAGCGGGGACCCTGCTTCTCCCTCTTCTCCCCATTCACGGTCTCTGTCACTATTTCTGTCTCTCTCTCTCAAATAAATACATAAAATCTTAAAAAAAAAAAAAAAAAGCATGCAACAGATTTATCTTCTTAGCAAAGTTTTTAAGTAAAACGATACAGTGTTGTTAAATGTGGACACTCTGTGGTACAGTAGATCTCAAGAACTTTTCATCTTGCATAACTGAAACTTTCTATACTCAGACTAATCCCTCCTCACTTCCGGTCCACATAGCCCCTTGCAAACATCATACTTGTATTGCAAGATAACAGTGTTACTTATAACATTTCTCTATGAAAATCAATGATATATTTTTTGTGGCCTAACATGACTAATTTTTGCAAAATTTTATGTTTAAGATGCTGTAAGACAGACAAACTGAAGAGCTATCATAGACTAGAAAAGACTAATGAGATGAAACAACTAAAGGCAATGTGGGATTCTTAATCAGATTCTAGAACAGAAATTATGATTTATTTTCAAAGTTAAGGATTTTATAATGCATGCCTTCTGTGTCTCTGATATATAAAATATATACTTAGCTTTAGTCTTTGTTTGCAGCGCTACAGTTGTATCATATTTTGCATCAATCATATATATCTAGTTGTTAAAACTATTTCTATTCATTATTTTTCTAATTTTCTTTCTCAAGTCCTCATAGTATGATACTTAAAAAAAAAAGATAACTTTCAGGTTGGATCTAATATCTTGAATAGTTTTTAAAGTTTTTTTTTTTAATTCATTTAAGTGATCTAGATTCAAGATCTAATATCTTGAATAGTTTTTAAAGTTTTTTTTTTTAATTCATTTAAGTGATCTCTGCACCCAGACTGGGGCTTGGACTCACAAGCCCAAGATCAAGAGTTGTATGCTCTTATAACTGAGCCAGCCAGATGCTCCTAGATATTTTGAATATTAAAAAAAAAAGTGCAAGCACACTGTAAACATCATTACTCTATATCATGATAATTATTTTTATCTTCTTTTGTTTATTAGCCATCTCAGATCTGATCCAAAAAAAGTTTTAACCTCTGTTCTCATGGTATAAAATTTGATGTTTAGGTCTTCTGTACAATAATTTGTGTTTTATTTTTGTATCAAAAGTGGTGTTAAAATCTTTTATTATTAACATTTGTATCTTTTTGTCTTCTGCTGTTTAAAGGTGGATACAGTATTATTTGGAGAATGAATATTCATAAACTCTATATCTATATTGTAAAATATGGCTTTTAGACTTCTAGTGTGTCCTTCCTTGTTGTGGCTTAATGCTTTTTTACTTGAAGTCTACTCTATTTTATATCAAAATTGCAAACCCTATTTTTATTTCATTTTATTGTTTCACTCCTGTCCCCACCCTGGTTTTAGTGTTAGATCTGCAACTGTCTACATTATATGATCACTACTAGTGTTTTCCTGTTTTCCTAGTCAGTTCTTAGAAAATTTTAAACAAAGGGGTGCCTGGGTAGCTCAGTCCATTAAGGCTCTGACTCTTAATCTCAGCTCAGGTCTTAATCTCAGGGCTGTGAGTTCAAGTCCCACATTGGGCTCTACACATAAATTTTCTACTTAAAAAAAAATTCTTAAAAAGTGTGAGCTTTAAGTTGACGTTCATTTTTCTGCCTATGAATATCCTATTGCTCCAGTACCAATTGTTGAAAGGACTACTCTTCCTCCATTGAGTTACATTTTTTGTCAACAATCAGTTAGCTTGTATTTGTTTGGGTTATTTTCTGGACTTCTATTCACTTCTACCTATGTATCTATCCTTCCTGCCAATACCACCCAGACTTAATTAGTGTAGCTATATAATTTGTGAAATAGAGTAAATTAATTCCTCATACTTTATTCTTTTTTTAGATAAAATTTATTACATTAATGATTCTAATTCCTTTGCCTTCTATTATAAATTTTAGAATAATCTTGTTTATGCTTACAAAAAGACATACAGGGGCGCCTGGGTGGCTCAGTTGGTTAAGCCACTGCCTTCAGCTCAGGTCATGATCATGGAGACCCCACATCAGGCTTCCTGCTCGGCTGGAAGCCTGCTTCTCCCTCACTCACTCCCCCTGCTTGTGCTCCCTCTCTGGCTGTGTTTCTCTCTGTCAAATAAATAAAAATCTTAAAAAAAAAAAAAAGACATACGTTTTCCTGCCTTCCTGGGGATATTTAAACATTTTCTAGAGTTTCATTTTTATTTATCCATAGTGTTTTTACTGTCTCTCTATAGCTTTCATAAGTGTATTACTGTATTTATCCATATTTTTGCTTACTATGTATGTTCTTTCTTCCTTCCTAATATTCAAAGATTTCATCTTTTATAATTTTCTTTCTATTTAGAGAGCATCCTTTAGTATCCATTCATATTTGTCAGGTCTGTTGGCAACAAATTCTCTTAGTTTTTCTTTATCTGAGAATGTCTTTCTTTCTTTCTTTCTTTCTTTCTTTCTTTCTTTCTTTCTTTCTTTCTTTCTTTCTTTCTTTCTTTTTTTCTTTCTAATTTTTTAGATTGCAAGAGCAAGGAAGGGGCAGAGAGAAGAGGAGAGAGAAATTCTTAAGCTGGACATGGAGCCCAGCACAGGGGTCAATGCCAGGACCCTGAGATCCAGATCTGAGCTGAAATGAGGAGTCAGACATTTAACCAACTGAGCCACCCAGACACCCCTGAGACTGTCTTAAGTATTTTTTGCAAAATATAGTTCCAGATTAAGTATTCTTTTCCTCCAGCACTTTAAAAATGTATCACTTCTCTCCCGCCCCCATGATTTTTTTTTTTTTAAGGTTTTATTTATTTATTTGGCAGAGAGAAACACAGCTAGAGAGGGAACATGGGGCTTGGTCCCCAGGATCATGACCTGAGCTGAAGGTAGACACCTAAAGACTGAACCACCCAGGCACCCCTCCCGCCCCTATGATTCTTGATGAGAAATTTGTTGTTCATTCAAAGTGGTGTTCCCTTAAAACATCAGTTTTCTGGTTGCTTTCAAGATTTTTCTTTTTGTCTGTAATTTTCAGAAGTTTAACTATGATGGGCTTTAGTACGTATTTCTTTGGGTTTCGTGTTCACACACCTTGAATCTATAGATTTTTCCATTTGCCAAGTCTGGGAAGTTTCAGCCATTATTTCTTTGAGGTTTCCTTCCTTCCTTCCTCCCTCCCTTCCTCCTTCCCTTCCTCCCTTCCTTTATTTCTTCTCTCCTGGAAAACCAAATACTAAATGTTAGCTCTTTTATCAAAATCTCACATATCCTTAGTCTCAGTCCATTTCATTTTAGTTGGTTTTCTCTCTGTTGTTTTGATTGTGTAATTTCTGTTGTTGTATCCTCAAGTTCACTGTTTCTTCTGTCCTTTCATTCTGCTGTTGAGCCCATCCCCTAATTTTTTTTTAAGATTTAATTTATTTATTTATTTGACAGAGAGAAACCACAGCTAGAGAGGGAACACAAACAGGGAGAGTGAGAGAGGGAGAAGCAGGCTTCCTGCCGAGCAGGGAACCTGATGTGGGACTCGATCCGGAGTCTCCCGGATCATGACCTGAGCCGAAGGCAGTCACCCAACCAACTGAGCCACCCAGGTGCCCCTAATTTTTTAATTATAGTTATTATATACTTTTTATTTAACATTTCCATTTTGTTCTTATTTAGATTTCTTATTTCTTGCTGCGACTGTTTTTTCATTTTTTCAATGTTTGTTTATAATTGCTCATTGAGGCATTTTTGGGATGACTGATTTAAATTCTTCCCAAATCATCCTGACATCTCTGTCATCTCAGCACTGGTATCTATTATGTTTTCTTACTCAAGTTGAGATATCTTAAGTCTTGATATGAGTGGTTTTTTATGGGTGTCTGAACATTTTGGCTATTATGACACAAAAATTATTTGAATCTTGTGTTTTCTGAGGTCTCCTCTGACACTGCTCCCATCGGGGAAAGGAAGACTCAGCCTCTTACTGCCAAATGATGGTGGAAAGTCTAGATTCTTCATTCAACCTTCTTTAAGACCTGAGTGGAGGGAAGGGTTCCTTGTTACTGTTGGACAGGGTGAGGGTTCAGGCTCTCTATAGACCCTCTGCAGTGAGGGTGTGGCTATCAACTCTGAGCCCTGGTGACAGTCCTTAGGTCTCCTCACTACCGCAATAGGGAAGGGAAAAAGTAACTCCTTACCACCAGTTGAGGGTAAAGGTCTGGGCTCATTATGCAGTTTTCTTACTGATACTGCAGAAGTAAGGAAACTCTTTAATACCTGGAATGGATGAAAATCCCAGATTCTTACTCAGCTTTCTGACATAAACCTGTCTTGAGGCAGGGGAGATAGATGAGGAGGTTTGGAGCACTTTATTATAATTAGGCAAGAATTAAGTATAGACTCCCCATATGGCCTTTGCTAGCATGGGTGGAGATGCAGCCAGAGATTTTTCCTTGGGGGTATTTGGCTGGAATAGCATAGTAATTATCTTAAAGTATTCTGTCTTAATAGATTGTCCCTTCCCTGACCTAGATTGGCCCTCTCCTGGCCTTGATGGTTTGTTTTGTTTTGTTTAATTTCTCTTTGCCCTATACCCTTTGGTATTTCTGGGTAGGTTACTTCTCCAACACCCTGTTTGGTATTACTGAGGCAAAAACAAAACTGAGGGAATTCATTGCTTTGGGATTTGGATACCAAAGTTTCTAGTCAATGTTCCTCCTTTGCTCTACCTTTCAGAGTCTTTTTATGTTTGCTTGTTTGTAAGGAGCACTGCATTTGACCTTGTTAAGTGCCCTATAGGTCTTCCCTGAGGCTAATTGTACCCTGGGACTCCAAACCAAAGTGAACAGGATCCTGATCACAAACTCACAAATTCATACTTAAAGTTATTTACACGTAAAGACATGAACACATACGCACGAAGGAAGAACAAAATTAAGAATATATTTTAATTATTGAATCTAAGTGGACAATAGTATATGTATTCATTCTTTGAGCTTTTAGCTTTGTTTACATATTTTAAGCTAAAAAAGTGAAGACTAAAACTCTTTGTGTATAGATCTGGTAAGAAAAAATTAATTTTTTAATACTAATTTATCTCCTAAATATCACTTCTACTCTGTAAGTACTTATTGAACTCCTGGTATATGAAGACATGTATTTGAAAGGAAATTTCTCTAATAATTGGCTTAATTTCCCACTTTAATCTGTATTTCTTTCTATACATAGACAATCCTACATCGCAACTACAGCGAGAAAGGATTGTTCACTAAGAAATATCATAAAAAGTATTTTTTCCCTATAAAACAGTCCTAATACATTAGCAATTCTAACACAGGATTTATTCTTGGCAGACTACATTCTACAGCTGCTATTTATATTCATTTCATTTTAATATTTTCTTTATCAATTTGTAAACGGGAGGCCAGATAAAAAAGATAAAAAACACAAGAGGCTTGATGTTGCCTGAAAAAGTGTTAAATATCTTTCGCCATGGGAACCATCCAGAGACAAAAATGTACACAGATTTCCAGAACATCCTTCCAAACCTTCAGTTGCATTGGAGCGTTATAGGTTTTCTCTCTTCTGCATATGTATAAACTGAGAATAGAAACTATTCCCTATAAGGAGGCTTTTATACATATATCAAAGCATTTTGATGACATTATAATAACCAATAGAGTGGAGCTGGAGCAGTTTGTGATGATTCTGGAATCTCAAGACACTTACTTTCTGTTATAAAATATTAATGAAACAGCTGACAAGCCAACAAAATTCTAAAGGAGCACATCTCACGGGAGAGAAAGTTATTGACATTGACTTGGGCTCTGAAGTGGGTTTTATAAACTCACGGTTATGGATGTACCTATTACCTTCGTATTAATTGTGTATTCAAGGAAGAGATGCAACACTTTCAGAGATAAACATCGTCATAACCTCTTTTATTATTCAATGTATTTCAAAGCTATGAGGCAGGACAGAGCTTGAGTTGGTACTATTTTTATTTGCTTTTAAATAGATGTGACTTATCTTGCAAAATGAATGTGGATAGATTCGTTGTTTTGTTTTGTTTAGGCATTTGTTGTTTAAATTTTTTTTATTGCTGAAAGAATTCCAAGGCATTGTTATTTTTTAAGAGAAAAAAACATACCTGATGTTGATCAGAAACATTTTCCTCTATTGGTGCGGTGCAAGAGTCTAAGTTGCAATAGCCATAAAGTTTAAGGCAAGAGGCTGACGCCTGACTACTAGAAGCTGAAAAGCACTAGGATAATAATACACAGAGCAGCAGAATATATATGTTTTTTCCCTTCAGCACTTCATGGCACCCTTCCCCCTAGCTTGTGGAGCCAGGATGATGAGCTGCAGTATCAAAAGTAGCCTGCAATTCTACTGCGTACTGGGAAAAAACAACGGACTGCCTGAGTATTCAACATTTATTTGGCTACTAATCCAACACATGCTTTACGTATCTCCTGGGTACTTTTGTTTTGTTTCATTTTGATTTACTCCAACCAGGCAATAAAAATCCACAACTTTCACAGTATATACTTTGTGGTGCTGGGTTTTACCTGAGTCAAGGGCTTAGGATATTTTCTCTATAAGCAAGAATGTATATCTGCAAATCTGTAGGCAGAGTTAGAAGACTAGAAAACTCACAGCATGTAGAGGCACATGTATTCAAGACATTTTGTTTCTATGAATCCCAATTGCTTATCTAAGACTTAACTTCAAATTTGACCTCACTAGCATCATCTTTTTTTTTTTAATTTAAATATTTTATTTATTTATTTATTTGACAGAAAAAAGCACAGCTGGAGAGGGAACACAAGGAGGAGGAGTGAGAGAGGGAGAACCAGGCTTCCTGCCCAGCAGGGAGCCCAATGTCCCAATGCAAGGCTCCATCCTGGGATTCTGGGATCATGACCTGAGCCAAAGGCAGTCCCTTAACCAACTGAACCACCCAGGTGCCCCTTTAGTGCCACCTTTTAAACAACCAAGTTAACTATAAATACGTATTAAATAATTGTGTCTTAAATGATCTTTGACAAATTTTCCAAGATATTTCAATGGAAAATAGACTTTTCAACAAATGATGCCAGAACAACGAATCCTGGAACACTACATCAAAAACTAATGATGTACTGTATGGTGACTAACATAACATAATAAAAAAAATAAAGATCAACAAGTAAAGCAAAAACAAAGAAAGAAAAACAAATGATGCTAGAACAACTGAATATCCATGTGCAAAAAAAAATGAACCTAGCCATAGACCTTATACCTTTTGAACTGGGTCATACATCTAAATGTAAAATGTTAAAACTATAAAACTTCAGAAAAAAAAAGAAAATGTATGTGACCTTAGGTTTGGTGGTATGAATTTTTAGCTATAATATACACAAAAATGCACAATCTATGAAAGAAAAAAATGATAAATTGATAAATTGATTTAATTGAATACATAAAACCTCTGCCCTGAGAAAGACTGTATTATGGGAATGAAGAAACAAGCCACAGACTGAGAGAACCTATCTGCAAAATCATATCTGATTAAGGATTAGTGTTTAAATTATACAAAGAACTCTTAAAACACTACAGTGAAGACATCAACAAAAATTAGGCAAAAGACATATATAGACAGTTCACCAAAGGAGACATACAAATGGCAAATAAGCATATGAAAAGATGCTCAATATCACCTGTCATTAGAGGAATGCAAATTTAAAACAACAATGAGATACCACTACACACCTATTAGAATGCCTAAAACCCAGAAAAACAGTTGGTGAGGATTTAGAGTAACAAGGAACTTTTATTCCTAGTTGGAGGGAATATAAAGTTTTACAGCCACTTTGGAAAACAGTTTGGCAGTTTCTTACAAAGTAAAATAATAGTCTTACTGTATGATTTATCAATTGCACTTCTGGTATCTACTCAAATGTGTTGAGAACTCATGTCCACACAAAAACCAAGTGTTTATAGCAGCATTATTCCTAATTACCCAAAACTAGAAGCAACTAAGTTGCCCTTTGATTGATGACTGAATAAACTGTAGTACATCTATATAATGGAATTTTATTCAGCAATAAAAAGAAATGGGTTTTCAAGCCAATTAAAGGTATGGATAAAGCATAAATTCATATTGTCATGTGAAAAAAACCAGTCTGCATAGGCTATATACTGTATGATTCCCATTACATGACATTCTAGAAAAGGCAAAACTATAGAGATAGTAAACTAATTAGTGTTTGTCCACCGTTCGGGGGATGGGTGGGTGGTTTGAATACATGAGGCTCAGAGAATTCTTTTAAGGAGAATACATCATATAATATGATGTGGTAATGGTTGATACATGACATTATAGAATGACAAAGTGTAATGCAGAATATCACAAAGGAATCTGGCTTTATTTCAAATGTATGAAACAATGTCATTGACGGGGGGCATCTGCCTTTATATCATTTGTTGGAAAGACTATTTTCCTTTGAAATGTCTTGAAACAATGTCATTGAAGGGGCCCTTGAAGAGTACTTAAACCTTACTAAGTTTTGTTGAAGTTTTTTCTGCCATGGCAGTTCTGGGTAATTGTTCTAATGTGGCTATGCATGTATACTGGAATTGAACATATGAAGTAGATGGCAGATGGTGGGAGCCAGCTTTCTCACTCTTGTAGTGGAAGGTTGTAAGTAGTCAAGGAAAGGATGCTAGAATGATCCAGGTGGTAATTAATTTGTTGAAGAGTGATTATATGAACTCATGTTTAGCTTAATATGCATACAGATGGCTATATTTGGAAATATAGATACATGTATTCCATAGGTTAGTATTCATACATATATTTCCTTGCTCTTTCAGCTGAGAAGGGCTAGAAAAACACCTCAGGAGCAGCAAGCACACTTAGTGCCAGATCTTGGTTTCTAATACCATTGTCCAATAAAAGAATGAGGGCTTTTTGGAGAAATGACTGATTCTATAACCAGAGTAGGAAATATACAAAACAAGTCTGAAGCATCTTGTAGTGCCTAAAGGTAGGGATGTGATTTAAACAACAACAACAACAACAACAACAACAACAACAAAGCAGAAAATATAATAATGGGGGTTATCAAAAGGACATAGGGGCCACCTGAAAGAGCTCCTAATGGCCAAATTGGAACAATTTGAGTAAAAAAATAAATAATGTTGCATTGCTTTATAACCCATAACAATATTAATAATGATCAAATAAACAAAATAGGGAGAATATACAAATTTGTTATGCAGAAGAATCCAGTAATATACCCACATACTAACAGCCTTCCAAAAAGTATAGTGTGGAAATGAGTGGAAAAAAAGAAACTTCACGGTGCAGAAATCTGACAAAAACTATCTCAGCCAGATGATGAAGGCCAACATTAACTGTGATAAATCATGTTGATAGTATGTACTCATAAGGATGTGATGAAAATAACAGTTTACCTCTGTGGTCTTCCTCACAAAAACCTGTAACTCTAGTCTTAACATAAGAAAAATATCAAACAAATTCCAATAAAGAGACATACTACAATATACCCGAAAATATATCTGGCCAGAAGTCCTCAAAACTGTCAAGCTTATAAAAAACAAGTCTGAAAAACTGTCCCAGCCAAAAGGCGCCAAAGGAAACTTGATGGTTATATGGATGATGATATCTTGATGAAATCCTAAAGCAGAAAAAGAGTGTCAGGTTAAAAACTATGGAAATATGAAAAAAGTATAGGCTTTAGTTAATAACAATATATCAATATTAGTTCATCAATTGTGACAAATTCACCTTATAATATGAGAAACTGAATGTGGGGTATGAAGAAACTTTATCTTTGCAATTTTTCTATAAATCTAAAACTAAATTAAAATACAAAGTTTATTTAAAAAGTAATTGTCTCAATGGTCCTAAGGAAGTTAAGTACCTGTTTGGTATTATTTTTTAATTTTATGTAGTTTAATGTATTTATTTTTTCCTTGAGTACATTTTTATTGTGGATGATTATTGGCTAAAATAATTACTAAATACCTAAGGAAAGTATTGTGTTTTCCAGTTTTCAAAGCTCTTTCACATATTACCTTATCTGGTTCTTTATTATAAGTAACAAATTGTTAGTCTCATTTTATATCCAGTGAAATTGAGTCTCAGAAAGGGGAGGAAAGTTGCCTGAGATCACATAGCAAATAGTGGCAGAGCTGGTAAATTTTAATGCCAATACAGCAAACCCAGTGTATATAAAAGAATTTTACATGTGCAAACATTTATATAATTCAGCCTTAATAAGAGTTGTACTTTTTTCAGCAACTAACCCAATTTTACTTATTAGTATCTATTTTTATCTTGTTGCAATGCTGGAAAGAAATACTACTATAATTTTCTTACATTATGGAATGCCTGCTTTTTATTAAGCTGCCATTTTTTTTTAAATAAACATATACAGACACACAAACATGAAGGAAACAGGGAAGAACATGCTTCTTTTACAAATATATGTGGAAAATTATGTAAATAATTTAACTGACTCAGTATCTTTCTTCATGGCATGTATTGCAGCAGAATCCTAGATATAATAAAATATGTAGCTTGACTTTCACTTGTTAACAAAAGAGCAAAATAGTTTAAAGTAGAAAAATTGCCCACTATCATGTGCTTAATTGGAGGACCTGACTCAATGCATAAAGTTTCATCTCAGGTCTGTCACTTACAAGTTGAATGAAATTTTGCAAGATTTATTTAATCTCTCTGCAACCTAATGCCCTCATTGCTGAAAAACATAAAATAATAGTAAATCACTCAGAGTATTCTTGCAAATAACAAAACCTTGTAATAGCTACTATGGTATAAGTGTTCAATATGTGGTGGCTATTGTTACAATTGGCTTAACCCTAAGAAACAACCATTTCCGGGGGCGCCTGGGTGGCTCAGTTGGTTAAGCGACTGCCTTCAGCTCAGGTCATGATCCCAGAGACCTGGGATCGAGTCCCACATCGGGCTCCCTGCTTGGCGGGAAGCCTGCTTCTCCCTCTCTCACTCCCCCTGCTTGTGTTCCCCCTCTCTGGCTGTGTTTCTCTCTGTCAAATAAATAAAATCTTTAAAAAAAAAAAAAGAAACAACCATTTCCCCATTCATATTGTCTTTAGCATGGACAAATGTTTGAGTATATCGATCCCTAAAAAGAAGTCAGTATAAGTCGTTTAAATGTAGCTTTGTAGATATAAAGATCAGAAAATTCCTCATCGGTCATTAAGGCATTGAAAAGGAGAGTCCAAGTCCATCGCCTTTGTTCTTTTCCCTCTCCATTCCTTTCTCTCTCACTTTTCCCTTTTCTTTTTCTTGCTCCTTTCAAGTGTGAGAATGACAGCATTTACCAATAAATAAACAAGGGGAAATGAAAAGGTCATATTAGAGCGTCTTGACTGATGGTCTTACATGTGCAACCCTAGATGCTACTGATGACATATAATCCAACGAATGTAGGGATTTCACAAACTACTTAATCCAAATTAAGTGAGTAGAACAAATGCTACCCTTGTTGCTTTGCAGTTCATACATTCGTTCACTCAGACATTGCTTAACAGCCAATATGTACTAAACCCTGAACTAGTCATAGTGCTGCAGTGTTGTCAATAAAGACACCATTCCTTTCTTTAGAAAACATCCAGTTAGTGGAGAGGGTGGTGGAGGTTAAATACTCAATAGAAAAACCATTTGAAGTTAGGAGGGCTAAAACATTTCCAAATTTAGCAAAAACTATGAATTTAGATGCACTTAATGAACCTCATACAAGAAACACGAAGCAAACGGCACCAAAAAATTTTATAATAAAATTGCTTAGTCACTAACAATCTAAAAACAAAATTTTAAACAGCCAGAGGGGAAAAAAGACTCGTTATTAACAGAGGAACAAAGATGATGACTATTGCAGATTTCTCACCAAAAATAACACAAGGGAGAGTGGAAGGTTTTGATAGGGACTGCATATAGTAGCAATCTTCCACCCCCATTCTGGCAGGAATTGACAAGCTGATTTTAACATTTAAGTGAAAAGTGAGGAATTTTAAATAGGTGAAACAACTTCAAAAAAGGGGAACAACATTAAAGATTTTACATAATCTGATTTCAAAATGTATAATGCTACAATAATCAAAACAGTGTGATATTGCTATAAGAATATATGTATTATATTGAATAGATATAAAATATCCAGATCTGTCTATGGAGAGATAAAGAATATATATAGATAATGTACATATATATTATAAAAATAGATATGTACAATATGTGTGTATATACATATAGATAGAGACGCAATCTAATAGGCAGCCCAGAAAATTGTCTATATAATTATGGTCAATTGACTTTCAACAAGTGTATCGAGACACTTCAATGAAGGAAAGGATATTCTTTTCAACAAATGGTACTGAAATAATTGAATATCCATATGCCATAACCAATAAACTGGTAACTTTATTTCACACCATACACAAAATCTACACTATAACTCATAATCAATCAAATACAAATATTTACAAGCTGAAATTAGAAAACTTCTAGAAGAAAACATAGGAAAAATATTTGTGATCTTAAGTTAGGCCAAGATTTCTTAGATATGATGCCATAGGCTACTATATACAAGAAAAAAACTAATTGGGTTTCATACAGATCAAAATCCTTTGCTCATCAAAAGATACTGTTAAGGAAATAAGAAAAATCATAGACTGGGAGAAAAGTATCTGTAAATCACATACCTGGTAAAGGCTTCACATGAGGAATATATGAAGATTTCTTAAAACTCAATAATAACATAAGTGACGATAAAAATGGGGAAAATATTTGAAGGGGCATCAAAGAATATAGTGCCACCTTGGAAACCAGTTTGGCAGTTTTTTTAAAGTGTAAACATATTCAAAATAAGATACAGCAATTTAAAAGCTTATCTACTTAAGATACAGTAATTCCAGTTGATGTTTATAAAGAATAATGAAAATTTATGTCCACATAAATATGTGTATACATTCATAGGAGTATTATTTATAATAGTCAAAAATGGAAACATTCCAGATGTCCTTTCACTGGTGAATGAATAAATGAAATGTTGTATATTCATACAGTGGAATACTATATAGAAATAAAAAGAAACAAAGTACTGATACATGCAACACAATGGACACATGTAAAAGAGATTATGCTAGGTGAAAGAACCCAGACATTAAAAGACTAACATTGTGTGATTATATGTCCTGGAGGTAGGAGCAGAGTTTGAGTTCATCCCAGCACAAGGGCACCTTTAAGGGGTGATCAAAAGTTTCTAAAATCAGATTAAGGTTATGGAGGCACAACCTTATACATTTACAAAAATAAAAACATCAATCTGTATAAACACATTTGAGTAAATTTGTGGTGTATAAATTATACCTCAATAAAATTAATAAAACATTAACAAAATAGAATTCAGAGAACAAGTAGAGTGAATTAATAGCTTTTCATATATTACAGAAGCAAGGAAAAAGAAATAAAATGCATTAAATCAGAAAAGCAGTGTAACTTCTTTTATTTGCAAACAACATAATTATAGACACAGAAACTTTCCTTGAATCTATGGTAACACCAATAAGTGAATTTAGCAATGTGGCAGTATGAGAGATTAATATTCAAAACCCATTTTTTTCTATATATCATCAGCAAAAAAAACCCTAAAATAAAATTAAAATACTATTTCCTAAAGCATAGAAAATATAAAAACTTGGGAATAAAAATAGAAGAATATTTGAAGCTGGGGTAGGCAAAGATTTCTTTGACAACATTCAAAAGTCCTAATCATAAAAGAAAAAACAAATCAGGAATTGAACTTCATAAAATACCAGACCCATTACAAAAATGAATAGACAAACTATGTTCAGTAGAAAATATTAACAGTCCATTCACAGGCCAAACTCCTCTAATGGTGATTGAAGTCTGAAAGGGGTTATTCCTCTGAGGTGGGGGAATGATTGGAAATAGCATAGGGAAACATTCTGGAGGTGATGGAAATGTTCTGCATTTGCTGTGAAGGATAGTTACTGAGGTGTATACAATTATCAAAAGTCATTGAACAAAACACTTAAGAGCTATGCATTTTATTATGTGTTTATTATACTTCAAGTTAAAAAAAGAACAGAAATAAAAAGACTAAAAAAAAAAATACCAAGGTCAAAATATTCCTTGCCAGATTAAAAAACTCAGCAATAAGTCCACAAATAGAAGGGGAGAAGAAATTGATTTTATGAAATGGAAATTTAAAAAATGATTATGGGTTAGGCAGAAGAGTTATGATCAAGATATTTTGGATCTTTACTACAGAGTCAATCACCTTTTAGTCTAAAAAAAAAAAGAAGTCTCCAGAGAAAAGAATTTTCTGCTAAAAAATGCGCATTGATCAAAGCTCTTACCAGCAACTCAATCCAGATATTGTTCAAATGCATGATTCATTATTTTGACATCTAAATGTCATAACTATCTTTGATCCTTTTCCTTGGGGATACCTTGCTAAATGTGATAGAGTGGTAGAAAGTCAGGGGGAGTGGGTGAACAAAATCTTTTTCTGGAGATCTCTATTCTCACACAAAAGGCAAATATGTTTAGCTCCACCCCACCCCAAGTCTTACTGGGGCAATGAAAATCCTGGACAGATATCAGACACTGCAGGGTCATTGTTCTGTCTTCTGAAATACCATCCTGCTAGGTGAGACTGAGTGGAGGTGGCAATTTCTGCACACACACCCTCAACTTCTTTTCTCTCCTCACATAAACCAGTAGACAATTAGATGGCATTTCCTTGGCTACAATGGGCTCCTAAGAGATCTTGCAGTTATTCCCGCTATTTAGCTAATCAATCATGTCACGCCATGGTTACTGGAAGTGTGTTGGCTAAGATTATCAGCCTTGTCCCCTGCAATAAAACTCAATGGGAAAGCAATAAGAATTCTTCAGTTACAAAAGAAACCCTCTCTCCCCACCACTTCAATCCATCCTTGTAAAAGTTGTAGAATGGTCTTATATCTTCTTTTGAGTTTTTGGTGCTAAGCATGAAATGAAAAGGAAGTTCCACTCCTAGATTAGTATTATGGTGTATACTTTATATATCTTAGGGTACAACTTCCAAGAGCAGGTAGGTGAAAACTTACTGGAACAAATCCTTGTTAGTGATTCCTCCAAAGTTCTTTTTTGGGGGTCTCAACCACAAATGTTACCCTTGGGTAAAAATGGAAACTGAGGCAAGCAGAGTCTCAGCATGGCCAAGCTTTCCTTTGAATTACAGAGCCTGAGACAACAGTTGTTATCAGAATTCTAGTCTTTTGCTTTGTGAACTAAGAACATTCTTTCCACACAAAGATGAATTTAGCAGCATGTAATTTTCCTTCTTATCCACTAAATGTGGGATTGAATTAGAGTTTACCTAGAGAGATCTAATTTGTAGTTTTGAAAATAAGCAAAAAGCTGTTAGACTGTAATGTTAATATTCTGATCACGTTACATATGCATAAGAAGATAGTATCAAGCAAAGCTTTATTTACATTTCCTAAGTGTTTTTTCATTTTGTATAAACTAATGAGTGGTGCTGTTAGGGAATATGTGTATCCCTCTTTGTGTAATGGATTAAGCGTGAGTCCTGTTAAACACTAGGCCATAAATCAGACTGTGTTCTCTATGCCTAATTAAGGGTTTAAAGGGGGAAAAGGTAAATTCTTGAATGAAGGGCTCTACTCAGAAGCAGAGTGTTTTTTTTTCACAAAGGAAGTAGATAAAGCAGAAAAAAAAAAAAAAACCTGAACAGTTTAAGAAAATAAAAAGGAGGAAAACTATGAAAATATGTTAGCCACTTTATTCTATTTCTCCTCATAACTAAGGATGCCTAAGTGTCCAAATATAGTGTGAAAATTTTTATTTTTTAATTAGTGCACTGAAATGTAGTAACAATATGGATTGACAGGAGAATTTAAAATGAGTGTCAGAGTAGCTCTAATCAACTAAAAGAAAATATTATATGCATTGACAATGCAAATAAAATCAGCTACAGAGACGTTTTGAAGGAAATTCACAAGCGTTTTTTTTTTTTTCTTTTTAGCTACACGTATCTCTATAGTTACAGTGCACTAAAATCTCAACATATTAACCTGTTATGGATTTTGAGTAAAAACCAAAATAATCACAGTTAATCCACTCATTTCCTAGTGGAAGAATTGTCATGAGTTTTGATACAATTAGTCACAGATAATAGTATTAAAACACTGCTGTATGTTCCTGGAGTGAGGCTAATATTTATATTCTTAGTATAAACTGGCTTTAAATGAATATATTGAGAAACTTGAAAAGTATATTCCATACTATATATAGGATTAGAATAAAAGAGACAAGGTCATAATTCATTAGCCCTTAGGATTTCCACTTGGTAATATCTGACTATACATAATTAATAATGCTGATATTTGGCTGTATTTCACCTTGCTTTGTATTACTCCTGAACTGCACAGTGAAGTATAGGAGATGGATAGAAAAAGAAAATATTGTGCTATTAGGAGAAAAAGAAATAGATCTTGATTAGACTTGTATTTACAATACAAGGGACCAATTTACTAAATTTCCAATCATTTATTTTTTATTCAGTATATGTTTATTAGGGCCTAGATTATGACAAGTAATTTGCTTTATTGTAGAAATTCAGACAAAGCAGAAAAGGTGATTTGGTATTGACAAAAGATGTTTAGGGAAAATAAGATTATTAAATGTTCTTATCTGTAGAATTCAGAGAGTCTCAGCTTATACAGAATAAATATATTTCAGAAATAAAACTCATGATACATGGTCAAGACCACTGAAGACTTCTTCCATCCTCCTGGCAACCTGTGCCTCCTTCTCACCTCTCAACTTTTATCATTCCTTCCCCACCCACCTTCTGCTCTGTGTTTTGCCTGCTGGCGGGCATGCATGGGGGAAGGGTGGAAGAGATTTCCATTAATTCTAGACTTCCACATGCCATGGATATGTGGGATGGCAGGAAAGCATTCCCTGTCCCTTATGCCTGACTGTAACACCTAAACGTCCACATATTTGGTCAACACGCTGATGAGTATTCCTGATGAATCCCTGTATTTCCTGAGACCAGTCATGACACTTCTGTCCCCAAATTCTATTTTTTTTTTAAGATTTTTATTTATTTGACATAGAGAAACACAGCCAGAGAGGGAACACAAGCAGGGGGAGTGAGAGAGGGAGAAGCAGGCTTCCCGCCAAGCAGGGAGCCCCATGTGGGACTTTATCCTGGGTCTCCGGGATCGTGACCTGAGCCAAAGGCAGTCGCTTAACCAACTGAGCCACCCAGGAGCCCTGTCCCCAAATTCTTAAGTCTCTCATCTCACAGTACTGGAGTCTCATACAAATGTTAACCCTTCCAGCACACCATCACCTCTATTGTCTTGTATAAATTGATATTTGTTACCATTTGGGTTTGATCTGTATCGAGTGTTTATCAATTGTTAAACGTCTTGTAAAATAAAATGCAATAACATTCTGGAGATAAAAAGCTGGAATTGACAAAAGCACAGATGTGCAACAGGAGTTTGAATTGTTGAATTTTGAACCTAAAAGCAGGAATGGCAATAAAAAAAGCAGGATAAGGCAGAGAAGATGCTGTTACACGCCAAATGAACTTGGAAGTTATCCCTATTCTGCCTAATTGGAGTTATCCCTATTCTGCCTAAAAGGAAGAATTTATAGGGCAGTTCTAACTGGAACCTCTGCTCTTTGAGTTATTCCTCCTCATTTAAAGGAAGGATTCCTGAAATACAAGTGATCTCATATGTAATTTAAATGAATGCCAGCAGCACTTGGTAGATGGCATCTATCTATTTGAGTATTTTTCTAATTCTAAATCGTCCTGACTTCTACTCCATTTTATTTTGAAAAGCGTCTCTCCATTCTTACAAATTTGAATGTTCAAATCCTTCCTATCCTTCAAATCTCATTTTAAAGAACGACTCTTTCTTAAAGCCTTCTTTAACCTCCACAGCAGAGACTTATTTCTTTATTAGTTTTTACATAATTTTACTTGTACACTTGTGACATTCATTATTTTCCTGTTATTATTATAAACTATTATTACCTGTTAAAAAGATACTCATTTCATTTACCAAACTATAAAAGAACTATCATTGATTCATATTTTCCTTCCTTCCACTACATTTATTGAGAGATTGAGTTATAAGGAAAAGTATGGCCAAACATACATACATTAATGTAGAAGGGAAGACTATAACAGCAGGAACAGCCACCGAGGTGGGGGCCCACCTCTATTCTCGTGCTCCATGAGATATGTTATTTTGGCATAAAACACAAGTCTTTAACTAGACTTACCTATTATGGACTATTTATACTCAAATATCCAAAAGTAGAGGTAGAATCTAAGAGGCTTCGTAATATTGATGATTTATACTCAGCTCACTGTCAAAGAACCAGTACATAAATAACTGCATTTAGTTTTAGGTTTTCCTTTTGTTTTTAATGTACAATCAGTTGACATCTGCTTAAGGGGGATGATATATTTTCTCTTCTGTAATAATCAGAATTGTTTATTAAAGAATAATAAGTTACTGCAAAGCAACTGAATAAGTATGTTTTCCCTTAGCTGGCTCTAAAACTTCTTATTAAGCACTATTTCACACATAAAAATAACAAATTATATGCTGTGGTTTGATTGCTTAAAAATAGTTATTTCTGAAGAGAAGAGAAAAAACAGAATGAGAATACTTTGTGATATATCAATTGCTTTAGTTATAAAGAGTTGTTGAAAATAAAAGCAGATGTGAACGTTGATTCAAATTTATATATTTGAAATGTAAAGTAAAAATATAATACACCTGGATAGAGTTATGCAAATTGCATGGGTAAATTTTTCCCCTAGGGAAAACTTCAGCGTGTTCTCTAAATCTATTTAAAAAAAAGAAAGTATGAAACTGGACATAATTTTTAGTTATTTTCTTAAAATGATGCATAGCTTTTTCTTATTATATTGAATTAATAAAGTAAATGTTTTTAAAGAATTAACATAATCAGCTCTTTAAAATTGTGAACTGCCTCTATTAAATTTTAGGTAATCAAACATTTTTATTAAGTCATTTGACACTATTCTCAAAGGAATCACCTTACTAGTATTGTTCTCCTTCTTAGGCATGTCTTTCCATTAGATGTAAATGTTCAATTCTTCTAGTTAGAAATATATACATAATATATCTTTTAAGTATTGTAGTTTAGGATAATAGAAACAACAGGTAGGGTCAAAAGACTTGGGTCCAGTTCCTAAAATTGATTTAGCAAGGCATCTTGCATGCAATGTAATGTTTTTAAGTCTCATTTCCTCATTTGTGCAGTAGACATAAAAATCTATGTTTGCGTCTTGTTTTGAAAGGATCAAATGAGATGATGTATATGAAATAACTCCAGGTACTATTTACATACAATTATTATTACATTTAGGAAATAACCTTACATAAATAATCCAGTAGGAGTGCCCTTTTTGTTTTTTAGATACTCAAATACACACATAATTAATGTGTGGGTCATAAAGCCACTTCTTTCTTTGCTTAACAATAACTTTCTTGACCTAAACAATTTACCAGCGATCTAAGAAGTTGGAAAGGTTACAATAAACTTTCAAGTCTTAACACATCATTTTGTAGTTCACTAACAATGTTAACAACTCAAATTTTCATGCATGCCCAACCTGGCAATTATAAATAATTTAAAAAATACGCAAATGTTAGCTGCGCTGTTGTTTACAGATGCATGATGTTTTACTCTATGGAATGATGACCGTACAATATTTAAAAAGAATTAGTGCTGAGGCACAGCATGACACTGATCCATACCATGGCCACAACTCTTTGGTTTTGCATTGTTTAAGATGAGGTAGATGGCTTAATGTTGCGTCAAGTTGCACGTTCGGTATTAGTTCTGTGAGAGGCTGGTTTTTACACTTTTCAGCAAAGCTCTGGGAATCCGCCCAGCCAAGCAGAAAAGGGTTAAAGGAGTCCAGCAGAGGGAAGTAGTGCGGAGTGAGTATGTGCGTGTGCGTGTGTGTGTGTGTGAGAGAGACAGAGAGAGCGAGAGTCTGTGTGTGTGAGTGCGAGGGAACAGGACCGAAGCATCGAGTTGCGGAGCGGACTCCTACACAAGTTCCAAAGGACACAGGGTCCGCGGTTTTTGGCCCGGGGGGCCTGGCCTGAGCCCAGCGGGCAGCGCCCCGTGGACTTGGGGGGCTGGGTTGGAGGGAGAGGGGTCTCGCGAGGGTTTCAGGGCGTGGCTGGAGTGGGGGGAGCGCGGCGAGTGTGCGCGGGTGTGCGCGCGCGAGAGGGCGAGTGTGAGCGCGGCGAGTGTGAGCGCGGCGAGTGTGCGGCCGCGTCGCCATTCCCCGTGACGTCAGAGTGTATTGTTGTGAGCGGGGCCGAACGGAGCATCCCCGGAGCTGTCACCGCGGCGGCCGCGGCGGCGGCGCAGCGCGAGCCCCGCACGAGCTAGCCGGGCCGGCGCCGCCCCCGCCCCAGTCCCGGGCCCCGCCGCCGCCGCCCCAGCCCCCGCCCCCGGCCCGCCCGCCGCGCGCCGCCGCCGCCGCCGCCCGCGCGCCCCCACCCACCCCACCCCACCCCCTCGCTCCATCCCTCCCACCCGCCGCCGCCGCCGCCGCCGCCGCCCGCGCGCCTCCCCCCGCGGAGCGAGTGCGGGTCACCGGGTCACTGGGTCATTGTCTCCGCGCCCGAACCCCGAGCACCCCGTGGAATCCCCCACGTCATCATCAGAACCATCAATGAGATGCAAACATGAAAGACAAGAGGAAGAAGAAGGACCGCACCTGGGCCGAGGCTGCCCGCCTGGTACGTACCGCCCCCCGCCCGCCGCCCGAGCGTCCCGCCGGCCCCACCGCTTTCCCCGCGCCGGCCCGCGGTGGCGGAGACGGCCACTTCCAGCCCGAGCCGCCGCCCGCTCGCCGGGCTCCTGCTCTTTGTTATTCTGCGGGAGTGGGCTCGCCCAGGGGCCCCTGTGTGTGTGCGTGCGCGCGCGGAGGGGCGCAGCGATTATCTCGGGGAGCTCCGCGCCGGCAGCTCCCGGGACCGCCCGGGACACTTCTCCCGGTACTTCGCTGTCGGGGCTCGGTTGTGCCTTCGCCACGGGCGGATCTCCGAGCGCTCGGCCCCGCTCGACTTCCCTCTCTGCCGCTCCGGAGACCTTTGTGTGGCAATTACCACTCCCTCCCAGCCCCTCCAGCTCCCGGAATTTCATCAATAACTCTCTGTGCACGGTCTGTGTGTATGTTCGGCGTTTGTGAGTTCATACATTTTACACGTGCATGCACGGTGTGTGTCCGACACGGACTTGTGGGGCGTGTGCATGTGGGCTAGGTCGTGCGTGTCTCTGTGCCGTGTCGTGTGCATTTTGTATGCACACTGATACGTGCATGTTTTGTGTGGACCAAGTTCGTTTGTGTTTTGTAGGTATTGTGTTCTGCTCGATATCTGTGTGTATATTCTGTGCACGTGTGTGCAATTTTTGAGTGTGTGTGTTTGGTGAAGTTGGGTCAGTGTCATTTGTAGTGGGGGGTTATTAAGAGTGTACAGCTAGGTGTGTTTTAATGCTGGCTTCCTGGGCGGTGTTATTTGGCTGCTTTTCTTTAACCTTTCGGGAGCTTACGTTTTAATCATTGAAAGAATGTGTCTATAGAAATGCTGGTCGGCAAAGGGGCGTCGGCGTCTTTGGTTTGATGCATGTGTATGTGTAGGGTTTTTTTTTCCTTTTTCCTCTTTTAAAGGACAGCTGTAAACGAATTTTTTAAAAAGGATATTTCTGTACAGTATGCCTCACGGGAATGCAAGGCATTACATTTGAAGCTCAGCCTTTCAGGGTTTTGGCTGCATAAATTAAATATTTATTTAGCAACTTACTGTCTTTTATAATTGGCCAAAAGAAAGCAGACTGCATGCAATAGAGGGCGGGGTGCGGGGTGGAAGACCACAGAACATGTTATTGGGTTGACTTTGTAAAGATTGTTTTACTATAAATGTGGGTGTTTTGTTTTTTTTTTTCTTTTTAAAAGCTTGTGAGTAACTACATCATGCTCAAGGAGAACATTTGTCAAAAGTAATTATCTGAGTTTGGTTGAAGGGCCTTGCTTGTAGGTTTCTGGATTGGAGCAAAGGGTTTTAAATAATTGACCCTATTGCCCTAGGAAGAAGTGACAAAACTCTCTTTTAATTGCGGTTTAATTATTGGAAGCTGAAGTGGCTAGGCCCCTTTACTTCATCTCTTAATTTGTAGTAGTGTATATTATGATTTCTCCTCTTATCTGTGATTGTGTTAATTGCTAAATCACTCACTGTCTGTGGATGAATGGGCAGGTGATAGTCATTCTCTAATGAACTGCATCTGGGAGAGGAAACTTATCTGTGAGGAATATGTGAAAAGTAAGCAGTAAGTGTTAAGTAGATGCCAGATTGATGTTATCACTGAATTTTTGCTAGAACATTGTACATTACTTATTGTTTGCTCAGCCATTAATTCAGTGGGGGTGAGCAAGGCTTCGGAAAATGCATTATTCAGGTTCCTTGGAGTGGCAATCGCATGTTACAAAGCTTCAGTGTATGTGTTTTAAACAAGTGAGTTGATTTATAAATATTTTAAAATGATTCATGAATTATCTATATCTGCCTGCATAAAATTATTTAATAAATGACATTATTCTGATGGAATTTAAAGCTAACCATTTGTATTCAACCAGTATTTGTTACTATTCTTGAAAATACTATGTTCTATTTGATCTAATCATAATGGATCTGTATTGATAAACCCTGAAATAGATTTCTGAGTCACAGCTTTTTGTTAAAAGTTGCGTTTTTCTCTTACAAAGTTCATTGATGGGAAAAGACACACCAGGAGTCATCAACACAAAAGAATTAATGATAGACCAGATGTCTCTATTTTAACCAGACATATTGAACTAGTAGTTATGGTAATTTTTCAATTTGGTTCAAGTTATTTTTCCCCTGGTAGTTGTAGAAATGTGTATGTATTCAAAATGTGACAGTTGAAACAAAATACTGAGCAAGATAGCAAGTAATTGTACCGGAAATTATCTTTCTCAGAAATTTGTGATTTGTAATTGTGGCTTATGATCATTCTTAACTTTGTGAATATGAAAGGATCCATTTGAGTAATAGTGATTTTTTTCATGCTTTCCTATGATTACATGAATACATATAGACAAACTCTCTTACGAACTTGCATGAAAAAAATTTTTACTCTTATAATTGTATTAATTTACACTCCATTAAAAGGGAATGCTGTTTTAGGGGGCATTTTTGTGCTATAAATACCATCATTACATATTTCACACTGCCCCGGATGGTCTTGCTGTGGCTGTTGCTGTTCAGGACTTAGCCTTTTCTTTATCAAATGTTAAATTAGGTGTATGATTTTAAAAATAAAGACTATGGATGGACAGAAGATATGCATGTGGTTCTTGCAATATATGAACTAAAGAGAGTATGCAAATTAACATTAAGATTAACCTTCCAGCCATACCATATAGACGATATATCTCCTCCTAGAGTGTGTGTATGAGTGAGATTATCTTGGAAGAGAGGGTATGAGGGAAGAGGAAATGCAAAATACATTTTTTTGAACTGTGACCAAACGCTTATATTTCAATGTAGCTTTGCATTCATTTTTAAAGAAAAATATAGATGGAAGAAGAACAGTTCTTTGTAGAGTAAGAACTTCCAGTCAACAACAGAATCTGTGCTTGCTTTCTTTGTGAGAAAAGTATATGGTCTGTAAATCTGCAAACTCTGAGTGGCAACTCCAGGGATGTTGCTTTAGATAGAGATGCAGCTATCAGGCCCTACCGTTTCCTCTTAGAAGTGTGTCATGTTTGTATGTGGTGAGCTTGCTTAGCTTAGGAAAGAAGGAATGGTAGTATAATTTTTCTGTATTTTCAGGAATGTTGTGATTATTAACAGGCTGCCATTTTAAAACAGTAAGATCACATCTTTTTTTCCCCCCTTTCTCTCTCTCTCTCCTTTTTTTTTTGTCTTTTTGCCCTGCATCAATTGGAAAAATTTCAGCCTTTAGCCTCCTCCACCCCCCCTTAGCCTTCTGCAGTTGTGGTTGTTACTTTGCGCATTTCCATTTAATATGGAGACTTCTCTTAAACCAGATGCATTTTCATCTGTTTTATCTACTCTTCTAAGGTTATAGAGTCTCAGAGGATCCCACAATCGCATGGAAGTATCTTCTGTCTTAATATTTGTAGAGCACAATAAGAATAAAAATCAAAACCATAACTCATGTCGAACTGGGGCTTTGACTTTAATCCTTTTGACTTTTATCTCAAGTCTTTACTCTCTTACTATAAATACAGTTTAAACCATTGTGAAAGGATCTTCATGCTTCTTTGTAAAAAAAAATGGGGATTTGACAGGACTTTGTTTTACTGCACTAAGGGGTTTCTTTGTTACTGGCTTAACACAGAACATACTGTTATTTATATATTTATTCTAGGTTAATTCTTTTTTTTTCCTGACATGCAAAAATGTTGTTGCTGTGAGAAGTGCTTTTTGATAGTTTCATCACTTTGTTCTATAGGGAATGCTGCTGGTAAGATAATGATTCAGTGTATTAATTTGTTCCCTGAGTTTCTTCTGTTTGTTTCATTCCTTACAATCTTTGTTTAGTCTCACTGGCACCTGAAAATAAATCTTAACAGTCTTCAATAGCTTTGTGCTTGGTAACATGGCTGATTTATTTGCTTGTAGTTTAGGTACTTTCACAAAGATAATGACTATTAGTAGGTTTTTTGTGTTTTTTTTCGGTTTTGTTTTTGATTTTTTTTTTAATCTTTTTGGTAGTTCAAGGTGACCTCTTGGGGAAAATTTTTTTTTAATGGCAAATTTGCCTCATTGTTGGGAAAACAGATGCATATATCTTTATGCTATAGTAGAGAGTTACTGAAGGTTTTAGTAAATTGAAAATCTGTAAATCATATTCTATTAAAAATTAAGTGGAGGTTTATGAATTAAAAGCAAATTTGTGTGAATCTTTTGCACAGAGAAGATTCTTTTGCCTGATGCATTATATGCTAGATAAACTCTTAGGGTTCTTATGAAATAAAGCTGAAAGGTATTGGTAGCTGTTACAATAGAAAACAATTCATAATTGTTAATGTACTGATTGCCTTGTCTTTTGTCTTTGTATTTTAGAAATATATATGTTTTCAGGAATGGTGAATATGGAGCTGGAAGGGAGAGCATTGGTACTGCTTTTGGCAATTTCTCACTGTGCTTGGATTTCAGGTTATGAGCAGGCCTTGACAGTTGAGAATATTTTGACTTGTGATTTGGGGTAAGCCCCAAAGGTGCACATGGGCATAATGCGCCAGTGCTTATTGGCTTACGAGCTTGGCTAACGTATATGGCAAATGGAGTTTTATTTTCAGTCGCTTACATTTCAGTTGGTGTGATTCAGCTGTTTTCTGTGATGTACACGTAACATCATCTCTTTATGTGTATCTCATCATCTCTTCTTTCAGACGTGGAACCTAAATTTTCATTGCAATTTGAAAGATGGAAAAGAGTTTAGCAATCTCTCTGTCTCTTTGAGTTTCAAGTTGGGAAAAATATGTTTGAAATAAATGAGAAATGTGAACTTAGGCCTAGTGTTTAGGTTGTTAATTTTTTATTTCCTGCTGACTTGAAAAGGAATTTGAAGAGTTGATCCTTTCTTAAGTTTTTTTCTTCTTCGAGAAAGTCTTTGTAGCAGATGACTCCTCGAATGTCAGAAATGGACTCTTGGCATGCCCTGGCTTTTACACTTGGAGAGTTGTACCTCTAAAGGAATTTCACCACAGAGAAGTGAACTTATAAAGTAATGAAATTTAATATGTAATTATATAATAGTTGCAACATTCACTGAAATGCACTGGAAATGTGAAGTATGGTCCCTAACCATTTTGAGGGTTCCTATATATACAGCTCAAATGTTGGGGAGGATACAAAGATACATCCTCAGGGAATGTTGAGTTCAGTAGAGGAGACGAGGAAAACTGGAGGGAGACGGAGCAGACACCATCTGCACGTGTCACATGAATGATCAAGCAGGTGCTAGTTTATGGATTTACAGGAGGGGGAAGCTGTGTGGTATGTGGAGATTGCAGAAGGCTTAGTGGATTAGGTGAAACTTGGTTTATTCTTGAAATATGTGTAAGACTGAACCAGTGATGAGAGGAGAACATTCTAAGAAGAGAGCCCTGCATGAACAAAGATGTCATGTCATGCATGAAGATGGGTTCAGGAGGCCATGAGTGGACAAGTCTAGAAATACCCAAAGACTTGAGGAGGTTGGCATAGCAGTAAAGTTGAAAATTACATTGTGACCAGATTACGGAGCTATTTGCACATTATTTCAAGAAAATTGGGCCTTGTAAATTGTAGAGTGGGTCTGGTGGGGTAGGTGGTAAATAGGAATAGGATATTTTTTTTAAAAAAACATGCACACAAGACAAAATGACTATCTCTTATACAGAGAGGGGACACCAGTGCTCCAGGGATGTCTCTGAATGCTTCCATTATTGGGTAGTACAGCCCCAAAACAAAATTGATGTTAGAAACACTTTAAATAATGCAACTTTATTCTGTCCCATAGCCTTTGCCAAATGAAGCAAAGTAAACATCAGTGAATAATATACATTACATTTGTGGAAAATATACACAGGGAACTTTGTGACCTAAAATATTCTCTTGAGATCAGTAGGTAGCTAGGGTTATTTCAGTAACTCAGTCACCAAATATGTGGTTAAATGATATGCCCATTATCATCACCCTGTCTGTAAGGAGCAAAGATGGCACAGGAGTTAAAAAAAAATCTGTGTTGTGTTTTTCTGATTTTTAAAAATGAGCACAGGCATTTTAACTGATGTGCGTTTAACTGATTTGTTGCATAGAGGCATAGGGAGGATCCAAGCCTACAGCAGACTTATTTCCTGCTTTTTAGATGGCCTGCTTTTCATTTCTCTCTCTTTTTAATCAAAAGTCCGCATAAAATAATTATGATTATTAATTTATAATTTAAAATCTTCCTCGCCCCTCCCACAAAGGTTGTTGGTGGCAGGTCCTGCCCCCTCCTGATAGGGCCGGGAGGAGGGGCAGCGGAATGGAACCACTTTCAGCTACTTGCCGGCCACTGAGTGGCTTGATTGTTCTGCTTTTGTCCCCGCACAGTTGGGAGCTGGGGAAATCTAGCCTGGATTGAAACTTTCCCTGAAGAGCCCTTGGGGAACAAATAGAAACATTATATGATTAGCCACATTGTTTTCATTATTAAACAAATCTACATAAAAGGGTAGCAATTAACAGCTTTATCACCCTGAACTTAGACACCTACCTCTCTGCTCCCTTCAATATTCCCACTTGAAGTGGGGACAATTAACTGTTGCTGGTTTTAATGTCAGCAACAGACAACATTAAATTAGGAATAGGCACTTCTCCTGGTTGATTGACATATAGCCCTCTGACACATTCTTACGTGTTTTAAGGCAAATTCATGCCCTGGGTTTAGAGCCAAAGGGCTTGTCAGAACATTGGCTTTCATAGCTGAAATGTATGACTTAAATGACATCCAAGACCTTAGCCTTTGGTGGAACTTTTAGAACCTGAGAATCCTCTAAAGCAGTGCAATCTACACTTAGTGGACACACTTAGAAATTGTAAGATTTTTTTTCCCTAAGTGTATAGATGTATAATTTATTATACAATAGTTATTTGCCATGGAATTATTTTGCATATAGTTAGCATAAATTAGTCCATGAAAAACCACATGATGATGTTTAAAATAATTCCACAATTGCTATTTTTTGGGGGGGAAGTGTTTTATTCTTCATCAGTTATGCAGTTGTTGATTTCCAAATATATTATTTGTGATTTAAAGGAGGGAATAGGATGGATCCTCTTCACCTTATTCGGAAGGCAGATAGCATTTCTGAGATTTCATTACTTATAAGGTATTAAAACTTATCTTAATAATTTCAAGGGAGGAGTTAGAAATTGAGATAGGCTCTTTGGGCTTATTTTCCAGATCAGTTACAGAGAAAACATGATATAATGAAGCTGTTCGTTATTCTTAGTTTGTTTTTTTTTTTAATGTCAAAAATAAATGACTGCATATATAATTTGTACATATATCAAAACTTTGTTGATTGAAGAACTGAGTTGCTGTTTGGACCATCAGGATTCTGAAGGATGCTCTTTTCATGTTCTGCAACTCAATTTCGGTGTGGGGGAAGAGGTCCCCACGCATACAACAGGCAACACCAGCAGATATCCAGTTATTCAACTCAGTTCTGTCACTATCTGTCCAGAGACACCATTAGATTCAATAGGTTAAGGCTTCAGTTCTACCATAGTTGCCCTCCACCCCCTTCAGAAGCCAATGGCAAGTCCACCTGGTTCTCACTGATGCTTCTGACTGACCTACTGGCGACTGTTTGGAAGTTTCAGTGACATCTCCATGGACTTCAGAGGCCAGCTGCAAGCCCAAGTTGTTACCTGTATTTCTGACTGGCTGTAAATCAGAGCTTCCCAAGACCTCTTCCTCAGATTCAATTAACTCTAAGAAACGGCTTACTAGATTACTAGATCACTAGTTTATTATAAAAGATATGACTCAGGAACAGTCAAGTGAAAGAAATGCACAGGCGAGATACAGGGTTACGGCCTGGAGCGTCCATGCCTCTCCAGGTGAACCACTCTCCCAAAGTCTCCATGTGTTCACCAACCCAGAAGTGATCTGAGCTCTGTCCCATTGGGTTTTCTTGGAGGCTTCATTTCATAGTCACGCTTGATCAAATCATTAGCCATTAGCATTTTATGCATTCTTCAGCCCCTCTTCTTCCCCCAAGGTCAGGGAGTAGGACTGAAAGTTCAAACCTTCTGATCACGTGGTTGGCTCCTTGTCAACCAGCCCTCATCCTTAGGTACTTTCCAGAAGTCATCTCATTAACATAATGAAAGACACTCTAATCATTTTCAACACTTAGGAAATTCCAAGGTTTTGGGAGCTCTATGCCAGAAAAAGGACAAAGATCAACTACATATCATTATAAATCACAGCATCACCCCCTCCATTCTCCCTTCCCCTCACCATGCACACACAACAGATACTCTCTTATTTCAAAAAGTGTTTATAAGAAAATCTCCTTCCTTTAAAATATGTTGTCTTCAAAGTCTTGCAACCAGAAGTTGTCTTTCCTAAATCCTTTCTGTTTAATTTCTTGTCTCTTTAAAGAGATTTTTTTTAAGATTTATTTATTTGACAGAGATCACAAGTAGGCAGAGAGGCAGGCAGAGAGAGAGGAGGAAGCAGGTTCCCTGCTGAGCAGAGAGCCAGATGCAGGCCTCAATCCCAGGACCCTGAGATTATGACCTGAGCTGAAGGCAGAGGCTTTAACCTACTGAGCCATCCAGGCACCCTAAAGAGATTTTAAAAATCCAAGAAATTAAATTAAAACATTTTGCATCAAATATCTCTGATATTCTTCTTGTTCCCTTTCCATCACTATCCTTGCTCTTTCCTGCTTGATTGAGGGTCTCCTTCTCTCGGTTTCCACTTTAATGTCAATGTATCTTAGAATGGTGCCTATCCCCTCCATTTTATTCTCATTTTCCTCCTGTCCTTTGACCTTCTCACCTGCATCAATGGTCCTTCTCTCATGATGACTCCAGCCTTAATATTTTCCCTAAATTTCAGACTTATATGAATAATTCCTTTGTGTATCCCTGTGTACTCTGGGTATTTCAAATGAAACTATCCAGTTCGGTCACACATTTATTGGATATCTCCCACAAAAGTGTTGTACATGGGGTACAAAAAGAGAAATGTGATAATATTTTTGTCTGTGTGGGGGTACCCATCTGTGTGTATCTAAACACCTGGTATCTGGGGAGAGTGGTAAATTCTGTCTTAAATATAACTCACATTTAGCCCCTCCTCCTTTCATTCACTATATTTTGCCTAGTTCTGACCTTCCAATTAATTTTGCCTCTAATCTCTTTTTAAAAATCTTACAGAAGTTGTATTTCTCTTTCTAGAGTAGATCTGATCTTACTGAATCTTTTCTCTGTTTAAAAAGTCTTGTAATTATCGTCACGTAAAAGTTGAAGAGGTCATGGGAAGCCCTTTTCAATACTGGCAGCACTTTTGAAAGTGGTATGTCATGATTGTTTTTCCTAATAATATGTGGAATTTTGTAATTTTTGTCATACATCACACCAGTGTTCCAATTTCTGCAGCCTCCTACAGATTTATTTTATATTCTTTTAAAGCAGCAAGATAGTTAAATGTGTCAGTGGGTAGTTTTACTTATCAATATTTTATCACCTTCTGTGCTCAACTCTGTTTCTTATATCATACTCCCCCTTCTTTGTAAATTAATCCCTTTAACAGTTTTTGTTTTGTTTTGTTTTGCTTTTAATGAGAGGGCTCTGGGTTCATGAACAGTCTTCATGTATTTAAATGTTTTTGTTTTGCCCATCCTTCAATCTTTTTAAATATACTTTAATATTTTAGGAATTTTAGACTCATATGAAGTTCTAAGAATTAAAAAAGAGAATCGTGAGCAAATGGCCACATGCTCCACCTGTTATCCACACTCTTTCCTTAAATCCTTCCTATCATAAATTTAATCTGAACACAGTCCAAATTAAGTAGACAAAAGTGGCCAAGAGAAGGCTTTAGGAGGATTATCCCCCATAAATGTAGATTATAATTCGAACAAGAGATGCCTTCACAAAGCTCACCACATATTTCATTTTTAGAAAAAAGTGGAGAAATTTGGTAGGAAAAACTAAAAGATACAATGTGGTTCTCAACTTTGGGTGATAATTTAGCTAGTTATAAAAGTTTTAATTGACAGTGTTCTTGTATAAGTGGTTGTGACACCGTGAGGTAAAAGTAATATGCTTTTGTATCTAAGAGTTGTTAGGTGTTCTCTTTACCCCTGAAATTCTGCACTTTTAGTACTCTGTCTTAAACATGGGTGGATTGGTCTTTTTTCTGTTCGGTATCGTGTGTGTGTGTATGTGTATTTTAGAGTATACTTAGTTGTTGGGTTCTCTAGCCTTACAATTTTAATCATGTTTTAGTGTAGAACTTACTTTTGGCATTGTATCCCCACCTGACTATGAATTCTTTGAAATCTTCTAGGAGGTCTCTCAACATATAGTACTTTAGCATATTCAGCTTATGGTTTGGAAATGATTTGAGAGCAATGCAGAAAGGAACCCCCTCATACTGAACAAGATATAGCAATGAGGGGCACCTGGGTGGCTCAGTTGGTTAAGCGACTGCCTCGGCTCAGTTCATGATCCTGGAGTCCTGGGTTTGAGCCCCACATCTGGCTTCCTGCTCGGCGGGAAGCCTGCTTCTCCCTCTCTCACTCCCCCTGCTGTGTTCCCTCTCTAGCTGTGTTTTGCTCTGTCAAACAAATAAATGAAATCTTTTTTAAAAAAAGATATAGCAATGAATATGTTAGCTTTGTCAGTCAGGATTATGGGTTGCAAGCAACAGAAAGCAAATCTTGAGAATACAAGTAGAAAAGGACTTTTTGGAGTCCATAAAGTACTTCATATAATCATCAGGATTGATGCCAAAAACCAGGCCAGAAAAATAGACAGGGATCAATAGAGGCTGGGCAGCAGACACACACAAGGTCGTGCTACAAGAATAGTTGAGGAATTGCTATGGACACCACTCATGGTCACCACTGTGACTTAGTGTTGACATAGGACACTGCCCTTCCCTGATGCCATTGTATCATATGGGTGTATCATGATCTACTTTGTCTTTGCATCCCAGGTTCAAGATTCAAATTCACAGGCAGATGCATTTAATTGTCAGACTCTAGTGCCCATATCTATGTCTTAGTTGTTAGGCACTGATGAACAGCTGTGTATGGCTCCTTTGGTTCCACAGTGGAAATCTCTCCATCTGAATTTTCATAGCACTGATAAAGTCAAAAAGATTAAAACCAAATGCCTCATTTCTTCCCCACCTCCTGCTCCCAGCAAGTCTGCTCGTCCTCTTTCATCTTTTGGTGAAAGCCACCACCGTCTTCACAGTGGTTCAAGCCAGAAACCTTTTTGTCATCATTAATGTCTTTTTGTATTTTCCCCCTTTTATCCAGTAATCACTGAGTTCCACTAGTTTTATCTCCTTTTCTTCAAATCTTCACATCATTATCCTTACATCCTACACTTATATCCATTTCCACTGTAATTTACTTTGACACAGGCAGTATATAGGTTAGGAAAAGAACATAGAGTAATGACAAGCCTAAAAGTCAGGCAGATAATGTTTGAGTCTCAATTCTGCCACTTACTATGTATTTGACCTTGGGCAAATTATATAACATTTCTTAATTTTAGTTCATTGTGTATTAACAGGGAATAATATAAAATAGTGGTTGGAATATTTAAATAAGGTAATGTGTATAAGGTACTTAATACAGCCTCTGACATTAGAAGATGTCATTTACTGTTCATATCTGCTGGTTTTCCTTTTCTCCGTAAGTTACTGCAACAACCTTGTAACTGATTTCACTGACTGCAGATTTAACCTCCACTCAGAATACTCTTCATATTGCATCCATAACTGTATCTTTAAAGGTAAAACTGGTTTATGGTATCCCTTGAGGCTGACTTAGTTTCTGTAGGAAACAGATGGCAATGTTGCCATTTAAAGGGGTGATTAAGTGAAGTTAGGACATCAGAAAGAGAAAGGAATAAGGGTTAGTGAGGCAAATCAGGGATGTAACCAGCAAGAAACTGTCAATCACCTTAGACTTGAGGGGCCAAGAAGAGTAGGGAATGGTTACTGTAGTGATGTGGTCTGTGCTTATGGGAGAAGGGTGCCTGACACCAACTGTGACCATAGGCAGTGGGATATAGCCACTGCTGGCTCTCACCCCTCCTGGGGGTGGGCACGGAGACACAGCACATCAATACACTGACTCCTGTGCCTTCTATTCACTCATTTTCCATTGGCTTTCTGTTGGCTGAACCCATCCAGAAGCTAGAAGACGAGGGGACCTTTGCTGAGAAAATTATAAATGTCAGCCTACTGGGTCACAAAGCTGTGTGGAGGAGGCCAGAGAGTGAATCTGGGGTTGCTAAAGAGGAATATACAAAATTCCACTTAAAAAAAACCCTGTATTAGCTTTGCATTATTCTAAAGGTATAGTGCACTTGTTTCAAAATCTTTTAGGTTTATCTTATTTGTACTTCTCCAGTTTCATTGCTGGATTCCCTTCTTCGGTCACAAAGAAGTTGTGTGAAATCTCTGAATTTATCATACTTTCCCTTAATTTTGTAAACATTGTTGCTTCTCTTTGTGAGATCCAACCTCTCCTCCTTCTTTTTATCTGACAGATTCCTATGCTTTCTTCAGATTTCAGTCTCCCTTGAAAAGCTTTTATATGTTTTCAAAGTACTATGTAGTTGTGACAGTATATTAATCGTTTTTTACTTTCTTGTTTATAATTGTTTCCTGAGTGCCTAATGCCCTACCTCATTTTAAGTTATTGCTGATTATACTCAAATAAGGTGAAGCAGTCAAAAAGGGTTTTTCAGGGGAGCTGTTAGAGCTAAGTCTAAAAGTTTACTTATGTCTCCTTGATTTATTTCTGTGCCATGCTGAATTGTCACTGTACAATCTAAGAGAAGGGATCAGATTTCTCAAGAATCAACTGGACAACTGATGGATTCTGAAAGCCTGTGTCTACTTTCAGCTCACTAGTACCTTTTATTACTTTGGGATAATAATTTGATAGTCATCATGCTTAATGGCACTGGAAAATATTCAGTTCCTGCCATTAGTATGTTAGGCACCTTGGGAATGTAATAAGATATGGACCTTGACCTTTGGAAAATTAAAAGAAAACCAAAAAAACTTCTTAGGGCCCAAGAGATACTTCGCTGTAAAGGTAAAGTTGTGTAGGGTAGTAGGAGTTCAATAGCCTTAAAGTAATCTTCTTTATTTGATTTTACTAAGTCACAATGATGATTTGTAAAGCCTTGCTGTGACTTTCAGAGCAAGAGAATTATCTAGTACATTGACTACAGTGCAGGTTGGAAATGTTTGCTGAGTAAATAATCTCCTATTTACAGATAAATAAAATATTTATAAGTTTGGTGTCATAGCCATAGAGTATACGAATCTTATACAACAATGGAATAGTCTTCTCATGTCAATTGTCGTAAAATATTACCATTACTAAAGTAACACTAATTAATAATAATGGCTACTAAGAACTAATACTTATTGGGTACTTATATGCCTGACACTGCATTAACTTGTTATATGTGTTATGTTGTTTAATCCTGAGAGCAAACCTAGAAGATACATTGTAATAGTATCCACATTTTAAAGAAAGATTATTTATTTATTTATTTATTTGAGAGAGAGAGAGAGAGATGGCACAAAAGCAGGGGGAGCAGCAGTGGGAGAGGGAGAAGCAGGTTCTCTACTGAGCAGAGCCGGATGCAGGGCTCAATCCCAGGACCCTGGGATCATGACCTGAGCAAAAGGCAGAAGCTTAAGTGAGCCACTCAGGCGCCCCCTATCCACATTTTTTTAAATGAAGCAATTTAGATGTAGAATGTCTTTTAGTTGAATTTCTTTCAGTTGAAAGTGAAATAAATTTAACTCAAACTGGTTTAAATAAAAAGGCTCACATAGCTGAGAAACCCAAGGGCAGATTTCAGTTCTGAGTAGATGTTGAGATTTAGAGAACATCATCAGGTTTTTGCTTTCTCTACCCTTGTCTTTGATTTTGCTTGCCTTCAGGCAGGGTTGAAGCAGAGTTTGGGCAAGAGAAGGTGGTCCCCAGCACCCCTGACATGCATCCTCTAAGCTTAACACACCAGTATAAAAAGAATCCATCTTTTTCTGTTATTACTATTGTTGTTATTACTTTAATGCTAATCCCAGGAAAGTCTTCACTCTGCCCTACTTGGCTGATATACTCATCCATCACAACAATGGCCAAGATCAGATAGCATGATTGATTGCCACACAAGGATCACATGGAGCAGAGGGAAATTACACTAAAGCACCAACAAAAAGCAGATGGAAAGCATGTTGGGAAAACAAATTATGAATGCCCTTCCCTTTACTACGCAGAGGGTGAATTAACTTGCTGTGTTAGTGAGTAGTGGAATAATGATTCAAATTCATATCTGTCCAACGTTTGGGCTCTAGTCCTCCAACATATTAATGGAGACACTTCGTCATTCATTCTTTCTAGTGTTATTTTTATGTTCATTTTACATTAAAAAAGTTTTAAAGCAAAGGCAGCTCTTGCAAAGGTTCTAAAGATTTCTTTGGTCTGTTTTCTCTGAAATTTACTTTCCTGATTTAGAGACTAAAAGTTACAGTGGTTAGTTTCTGTTCCATTTTTCCTCACAGACCAGTTTCAGAGTTCTATACGAACAGTCTATATATAACATTACAACATAATTTAACACAGTTTAGGATCTGAATTTACAAAATATGTAATTCTGGATGAAGCTTCCAGGTACTTTCTGAATACAAGTAAATATTTTTATTCACCAGCTAAATGCCAAGTTTTCTTTATGGGGTTGACCATGATCCTTAGGATTTGAGCTTAGCAAAAGAGAGCAAATATTTCTGTATTGTAAATCTTCATTTATTCCTCTAAATATCGAGATAAGATCAGCATAATGACTCCTTATTTCATTATAGAATTGTATGGACAATCTTATTGCTGTCACTTCTTGTTTACTCATCTAATAATAGTATTTCTCTTCTCTTAGAGATTAAATGAAACAAAGATAGTGCTTCAGGAAATTTCTTCTTCTCCTTTGCCTCCATCCTCCCCCCACCCCTCAGTCTTATGGAAATTTGACCATACTTTCTCAGTTTGGATGAAGGTTCCAGGTACTGAGATTTGATGTTTATGTGTAGTCTGCTCTAGGCGGAGATGCTACTTGTATAAAGAGAAGAACACTTTTAGTCCACTAGGATCTTGATGAGGGAATGAGTAAAAGAAAGACACTCTTAACCATACACAAGGATATTCTCATCCTTTCTCCAATTTTTATATGTCTTATCTTGCCACTTTTTGAATGATGTTTTCTTTACAAGCCAAACTTTCAGTAACCAAATAAGAAAAACTGTCAGCAGGGGGGAAAAAACTCAATGAATAAAAACAGATACTGCATTTTAAAAAATCTTTTAATGACTGCCCCCCCTTTTTTTCAGAATTCATTATTGACTGAGCTCAGCTTCATAGTAGGACATGCAAAATGCATGGAAGTTAAATATTTTTTTCCATTGTTAAAAGCTACGCGAAGAATGAGTTTTTTTCTTAATTAGTCCAGTCTTCCCACTCCATCTTTTCATGACATTTTGTCTCATTCTCTTGGCGTTAGGTGATAGTGGTAGGCAGCTTCAAGGAAAAAAGCAGCTTTAAGCACATGAAAAGTGTCATCCAGAAAAATGATGATGAAACAAACAGTAGGATGTTAATAAACTTTAGCATTTTGTTACAGTCTTTTTCCTATGTGTTCATATATCTTTGTTTTGGATAGAGTCGACAGGGAAAAAAAGATTGTCTCCTGAGTTATTTAAAAATTCTTTCTCTGTCTTTAACGAGTGGTTGACTGGATATTTTGTTAGTCAGTAGGCTGGTGCACAGTTCTTTCATTTAACCCCTTTAGGGACAAATGGTGGGGCTGTACTTCTTTGCCCCCCTTGAAGTTAGGCATTAACCCTGTAAGTTGTTTTATTCCCTCTAGCTAACGTTTGATGCTTCTTACTTCTTTCTTGTTGTGTTAATCACAGAAGCTGGTGACAAGATGGAATTTCAGTCATCCTGCTTCTAGAGATTTGGACATAGAGATGTGAGAAATAAGCATTTGTTTTAAGCCATGGAGATTTCAGGGTTTTTTTTTTTAACTATTTTCTATCCCTGCCTATCCCATCAGATGCAGCCTTTACAGCAAAATAGGTGTTTTTGTTCTAGGACACCTTCTACCTTTGTTTATGAGACAGTGGGTACATAATTACATGCTTAAGAGGTAAGGGAGGCAAACAAGGTTAGCTCCCCCCCCTTTTATTCTCTTCTCCATTACATTAAATTGCTCTGTAAAATCAGCCTCTCTCATATTTTTGACACTTCAAACCAGTATACAATAGAGAATTTTCATCACCAGGAAAATTCTTTTATATTCCATCTTAAGATAATTCTGTTTATATTTTGACTTCTTAAAATACTCGCTTTTCATTCTGTCTACCAACGAGGAAAGGTTTCTCACCAGAAGGAGTAGAAGAATTATGGTTCATAGGGAATTGAATTCCAAGATAGTTGAAGAGATAGAAAAAGGGCACCTGGACATTTTCAATGAGTTCAAGTTCCCAAGTCCAGACAAATTGTGCTTCATTGAAAGGGTATGACCAGATTTCCACACCATTGAGAAGAGGAAAGCAGACACTGTAATAACACCTCTTTCTTTCTTTTTCTCTCTCTCTTTCCAGGGGAATGCGGGTAGAGGGAGTACCCCCTACTAAGGGATTAGGTTTCCCAGTCTGTCTCAGAGATTCCTGTCTCTATTTCCCTTCCATTGAGGGCTCAGTCACCCTCAGGCTGTTTCCCACCAGTGTCCACTCTCCTCTAGATAGAGCATACAGAAACTCCTGACAGCTGACAGACTCCCCGTTGAGGCCTTCCCCTTCATGGAGCAAAAGGGGAAAAAAGGGAAGAAAACTTGTCTTGAAAGCCTGCAGACTTTCACACTGCAAGGAATGTGTCGACCATATGCATCTTAAAACCAGATGAATGATGTTTGTCCAGCCCTTTAGCTCGTTGCCCTATCTGTTCCATGCTCTAAAGCAAAAACTCAAAACCAGATTTCCCACCCATTTCCTACAAATCTTTTGCTCAAATAAAGATGGAGTTGTTAATACACAGTCCGATACATTATAACTTATATATTGTTCATTACGACATAATTTATCTGCAAGGGACATTGATTTTCCCAGTGAGTTCCTTCAAAACTATTTTTTTTTGCCTTTACACGGGGGCATATTAATTATAATTATCATAGGCAAGGCCACCTCTGAGATGCTAGGGTCACAGAACGGACTTTCATTTTCCTGTTTTAATTTCCGGTAATATGGAGATAATGTGTTTCATGTTTATTTCCGCTTTGCACCAGGATACCTATGGAGTATTCCAGTGTTTGCTTCTATATGTTCTTTATACCTGATGGCAGACATAGTTATCTCTTAAAACCTGAACGTCAGAATAGTTAACAGAATTCTCAAAGCTTTTCCTACAGATAGCATCTGCAGGGAGGATTTGATTCCTTGTGGGCCTCCTGCCTCCTGCCTGTAGTTGAGTGACTCTAAGAGAAAAACATCTGGCCTAATTTATCTTCAGGCATAATTTAGTAATGCTGAATTACAACCTCTGGGAAAAATCTAAGTAAGACTTTATGTAACCACTAATTTAGAGTTGGTTAATAGGTGATTCTTATTTGTATTTCTTTTGAAGGAATAGATATTTTGATCACATCAGAGCTAATCATTTTTCTTCATCCTGACATCTAAATGTGGCATTATAGTATGATGAGCTCCCGGCCTGGTCGTAGGCAGAATTCTACTGGTAGAATCAGGACTGAAGAAGGCCAGAAAGCAATAGGGACTATCTGATTTCATAAAGAATCTTTTGTTGGCAAAGGTAAGTTTTAATGCTCCATTGCCTCCTTAGAGAGACTCAGCCCATATTTCATATCAACAAATATCGGCTGATTGAAACCAGTTCTGTTTGCTTTGTGCCCTGATAAATATGGCCTTTATTCCTCTACATAGTTTAAGAAATAGGACAGAAAGGATAGACTGGAGAGGATTGGAAAACTTGGCTAATAATTAAGGTGGGTAGTACATCAAGTAGAATATAAAAGTAATTGCTCCAAGAATGTATTTAGCATAAATCTCTATGCAGATACTTAAATTACATCTTAATTCCTTGAGTATAGTGAGCCTGGTGGGAGGTCTTTGACTTGGTTTTTAGTATAAACAGTTATGCCATATTCTTACTTTATGACTCCAATTAGAAATAGGGATGGACATATCACATAAGCCTTTTGGTCTTCAGAAAGCCTCTAGGACATATCACAAAAATATTAAGGTACCTGCTTCATATTTTTTAAATGTTGGCTCTCTTTCTGAAGCCTGGGATCCGGAAATTCTTTTACTTGTTGCTCATCAAAGTTGTGTTCTAGGTAAAGACCTCTTACTGCTAGGATTATTTATGGCTTTGCCTGGTGAGTTCCCCATTTTATACAGGTTTTTTTTTTTTTTTTAAATTTTTAACTATGCGTCTGGATGGATCAAAGTCTGTATTTGACAAAGTGCTAACACTCTGCATTCCCAAGTTTTATCTTATTAAGAATCTGGGTTGCCAATGATGAAGTGTTAGCAATAGCTCCTCTTTATTTATCTTCTAAAGGAATGAAACATTAACATCAGGCTTATAAACATGCATTTTGTACTTCTAAAAAATATCCTGTGAAAAGAACCAGCTAAGGGCTTACTAATTAGTATGATGCACACATTGGTCATGAACATTAGATCATGGACAGTGACTAAAATCGAACTCTAACCAATGTAGCGAGAAGTTAAATTTATTGGAAGACTTGTGTAAACCTACAGCAGCATAGGAGAGCACAGGTCCTTAGCAACACCTGGAAAGGAGTAACATGTATCCAGGTCTCCCTCATCTCTGCTTCACTCCAAACAGAAGCCTTATTTCTGCACTGGGGCTTCTTCCACATGGCTAGAAACTTGGCTTCCAGCATATCTCAGGCTCTCACCACATGGGGTTATTATCAGAAAGCAACTGGGATTTATTTTCTCGAGATTTAGGCCAGTGTGTCCTGGGCAAGATCGATGACTGGCCCTCCTTGTGTACCCAACCCCCACCATCTTACCACCTCATCTTTAGTAGATAACTCTTAAGCATCTACGGGAGTATGAAAGCTTTCATTCAAATCAAAGCAGGAAAGGGTATTTTCCAGAAAGGAATAAGGGGGTTGTGTACACAAGACAATAAATTCAGCACATCAGTTCTTCCTTGTCATTTGTTCTTCTTGTTTTCATTCATTAGCCAAGTTTTAATTAGAAGTGCCTACCTTGTGCCAGGTACTAGAAATAAAGCAATAACCAAAAAAAAAAAAAAAAAACCAAAAAACAAAAACCCCATAAAATAAAATAATACCATCATGATTATCACTACTTGCATAGAATCTGAGTTGTAATAACACCCTCCTCAGAAATGGGATAGGCAAAGGTTGTTTCTCTGTAGACTAAATTAGCATTTTGAATGAATATGAACAAAGGCATATGGCCTGGTCTCCTTTCTTTTATTTTAAATCCATTTCTAAGTAAATTAGCCATTTGCCACCTTCCCCTCCCTAACCAGGGGATAAATGTCTCTAGAGATGGTGATGACATGTTTTATTGTATTTCATTTTGGTGTATGTGTATGCGTGGTAAATATTTGTTAAATCAATGAATTATTGAGGAGGTGATATTGTTGTCTAACTATAGTCAGGAGAAAAGGTTGACTATTAACTGTGACAAAGCAAGCATTACTCTCTTTGTCATTCTTCAACATTTAAGTGGTCAGAATCAAATAATTCCATATAACAAAGCCATTTTCTACAATTATTTCAAGATATATTTTGCAACTAATTCCTTCTAGCAGCTACGTCTGGATGCTGTGTCATTTCAGATGAGTCTGTAAGAATAACACTGAAGAACTTTCCTGAGTCAGATTGAATGATGAGTAATACTTGCTTTGGAAAAAATTCAGTATACCTATATTTTATTTTCTCCACTCTGCTTTACAGTATAGGGCATATAACTGCTTCTCTTGATGTTTGAGAATTCATTTTTATTTTGTTTGAAATGGATTTTTAAATTATTTATTAAATACCATGTAATTTAAATAATGCAGGCATAGATTATATAAATGGCATAATGTAGAAGTTAATATACAATTTAAAGATTATGAAAGTAATTTATGTTTCTAAATATGCAAATATTTTAAAAGTATGACATTTCTTCCTTGAACTTTTGCTTTTCTGTCCCTCTCCAGGGTAACAATTGTTAACTGCTGGAATATTTTTATATTATGTGAATGTATGTGGGGGGGCGTGTATATGTATGGACAACACATACATTTGAATACATGCTTTCTCCATACATACTATTCTTCAGCCTGCTTATTTTTACTCATCACCTTCTCATGGACATCTTTCTCTGTCCATATGTATTTTCTTTGCAATGATGGTGTATTTTATGATACGCATGTGCCTTTATTTAACTATCTCCCTCATATATTATCTTAAAAAAATTCAAATAATGCTCATTGAACCTGCAGGGATAGGCTGTAGATTTCTGTAAGAAAAATTCCTAAAGGTGAGCAAATGGAACGACCTTCTTTTCACATTTTAATAGTACCACCAAATTACCCTCCAAGTAAGTGGGCACCATTTACTACAAGCTAATATATTGTGATGGTGAAGCACTTGGAGTCTGAGGGCATGGGTTTGGATCCCAGGTTGGCTTCCTCCTTAGGGATAGCCTAGTAGTGAATTAATGTATCTGTGTCTCAGTCTTCCTCTCTGCAACATTAATACCTACCTTGACAGGTGGTTGTAAGAATTAAATATGTCGACATAATTCAAGTTCTTGCAAAATTACCTAGCACGTTTCTATTATGGAATGCTTTCTAGGATTATGTACATACTACCTTCTGTTAACAACACAAGCACATTGTAAGAATTCCCAAGATATGGAAATTTGGGATCTCAACTGATTGCTGTGTCAGAATGTTATCTTGAGGAGAATGCTGGCTTCGTCCATAGGTCTCCATGTAGACAGGTTTTTAGTTTCCCATGTGTGGATAAGAATACACATTAAGATCCTTAATTTTCATAATATTGTATTTTGCCATCTATAAGCCTGGGTTTTAGAGTTACTATATACATAATAATATAATATACATAAATTTTAAGTTGTTAGAGTATATAATCCTAATTTAATTATATTAGACCTTGGGAAGACTATCTACTTGGATTATTTAATTACTCTCAATTTTTATGTTTAGATTTTTATGAGAGGTTCTGTGACAAAATTTATAACTGTCCTTTGCTTGCTTTTCTGAAACTCTCATTGAAGATCTTGTTCATAACCATCCAGTGCCACTATATGAATTTCCATAGGAGACAAGTTTCTTACTTTAGAAATAGGAAAACCTTTATCAACTCTGACAAACTAATATTTCCTTCATTTAGCTAACAGTTAACTGAGTGACTGCCTCTGCATTTTAGCTTCCATGAAATTAGTCTGATATTCCAGATCAGAGTGGTAGCACCTTTATTTCTGGGCATGATTTTTCAGTTTTGAAATATTTCATTACATTTTTTCTCCTTTAAAATAGTACAGAAAAAAATAGTGCAGATTTTCTCAAGAAGGTGTGATAAAGTAACAGAGATGTTGTATCCACTGTATTTTTTTTTTTTTTTTTTATCCACTGTATTTTAAATGGGACATGAAATGATGAACTGTGAGTTTGATGACAAGACACTGAAGGAATCTGCAGATATGAGGGGGGTGCCGCTGATAATCAAGGGTATCATGGAGACAGGGAAGTACTTGTCTAAGAATTGAACTATTGAGGTTCTAATCTTGGCTTTGCTACTTTGTAGCTCTGTGACTTTGGGAGAATTAAATAAAGCCCTTTGCATCTTAGTTACCTCATCCTGTCAAGAAATGAGGGTGATAATAGTCCCTAAAGGATAAGGGGGTTGCTATGAGGATTAAGTGAGTTTATATACATGTTAGATTAATGCCTGATACAGTCACTGCTATCTGTTTGCTATTGTTATTATCAAAAGAGATATAAGAAAGTATTTGAAATTACAGATTATTGAGCTTTATCTTAACTCTCAGTGAAATTCTAGAGTGTATTATTAAACAGATGACTGTAAGCATTTAGAAATGGAGGTAGTGATCCCTGGAAGGCATTATGGATTCTCTAAGTTAATTCATGTCCAACTAAATTAATTTATTTTTTGATAGGATTATTAGACTTACATATCAGGAGGATGCTCCTGTTGGACATAAATTTCAGCCAGTCATTTGAAGTATAATTAAATGAATTTTTAGAAGATGGAGCGTCTATAGCCAAGTATATTGATTGGCTAATCAGGATCTGTCTGAAAGAAGACTGGAACAGCAGCCACAGGGTTGAGGCTTTGCTTTTCATTGCTTTGTTCATCTCTGTCATGACTAACTTGAAGGAATGCATCAAAGTCGTACCATCAAATGTGCGGATATCACAGAATAAAAAGGGAAACTGGACAGTTGAACAAGAGAATCATGATTGCAAAAGAACTTCATAAAGTAGAACAAACAACCTTCAGCTAAAAAGATGAAATTTGACTAAGATAAGTATTTTTCGCATTTGTGGATCCCCCAAAGTTTAGCTGGTACCTGGAATAAAAAGATATTTGGGAATAAGGAGACTTCAGAGACCATAAAAATGGATTGAAACAAACACTAATGCATTAAACAAACATACATTTACATCCAGTAAGTTTGGGAGTAGACACCACAGAATTATGCATGTGATTTCAGAAACAAATATTGAAAGTTCTGTAAGTTTTAGTTGGTGGACGGTCTGAGGACTGCTAAGAAGGAGAGAGTGTCATACTAGGTCGTATTAATTATATGAGCTAGAGAAAGGGAAGTAATAGATTTACTATATTATCTTTCCCTCAAACTACATTTAGAGTATTTATTACTGGTATTTAGCTAATTTATTTCAATTAGCATAATTCTTAAAGCATGTATTTTAGCAGTGATGATGGCAAACTCAAGAGTGTTCAAGGCATGTTTTGCGAGACAGTATCTGCAAACTATTTTATGTGAGAATTGATGGAAGAAGCTGAAGATCCATTAGCCTAGACATGAAAGAAGACTGGGCCCCTTAATAGTGTATTCAAACAGGTATATGATATGAATAAATGATTGGACCCCATTTTGTAAATTTGTATAACACAATCATTTTACCTTAAGCTTTCATGTTAGGAAAGTGCTTGTAGTTTAATATTAAATAATTGTCACATTCAAAAGCAAAAACTAGGACTACACAGTCGAAGTCATAGGCAGGGAGAATTTTTACTTGATGCACAGAAAAGACTTTTTAGTAATTAGTGAGTGTTAAGTAGAGTACACTGCTTGTAGATTTCTGTGGGAGAAATATTTCTTGCATTAAAGAGATGTTTTACTTTTTAAAACAGTTTCATATGTATCGTCATTTAAGTGGTTATTAATATTTTTCTTTTACCCTTTTTAGAGCGTTGTAGAAATTCTGGGTTTCTCTCACTTTATTTTCTTTCTGTGTTAGAAGTAATGGTAACTGTTTCAAAAGATTGGAAACTTAATGAGGTAGAACAAAGTTGCCAAAATCCCACAGGAAATTAGAAGTTACCTCTCAGTGGCATGGAATTGTATCTATTAATTCAGGTAATGATCACTCTGAAGGGTTCTAAGCCTCACAAAGCCATTTTTCCCCTCTCAGCTGTGCTTTGTTTAATGCAGCTGAGCAATTAAAATAGTCTTATGGATACATTTTTTTGATGGATATTCAGTGATATTATATATATATGCATATATATTTATATATATATATAAAAGTAATATTATAGTTGCTTGAAAGTTTGTCTTTAAGTGTATATGGTTGGAAACAACTTGTTACTGTTGATATTCTGTATTTTGACTTGAATCGTAACACAAGTATAACAGGATAATTTGTTCCTGTCGTGTGCTTTTCTTTCTTGATAACACAGCAGTGTCTAAAAGAATGCCATATTGTCTAGCCTTGCTTGCTAAACACAGATAGAAAGACTGTCGGATGCTGAAACTAGGCACAGTGTGTGTGGGGTTAACTGTGAACTTGCAGTAGAAGTCTGACCAAGCTCAGATGAAGAGGGATGGCAGCAGGAGGCTCGCCTTATTCGTAGAAGCTCCAGTGCAGTTTCCACGGGAAATCTCAAAGAGAGACCATCTAATGCCCATTTTTTTTTTTTAAATAGCTCTCCTCATTTTCTACTCGGAGGGGTCCCGCCCGCCCAAGCCAGCAGTGTTAACTAATGTTTATTAGCACACACTGCTCCAGGCAGTCGTTCGGCGGATTGGAATAATAAGCGCTTTACATTCATTATCTCATTTTGTCCTCACAGCACTTTTATAAACGAGGGAATGAGGAAACTGAGATCCAGGGAGGTTAAATATCTGAGACCAGACCACTAGTACGTAGGGGCTCTTGGTTCATCCAACTCCAGCTCCCATAACCTTTTTTGTTATTCCACAAACATTCCTCAGACAGAGTGATTGGATGCATCTCCCCAAATTAACTTGGTCTCTGTATTAGCCTGCTCGGTTGTGCTGCAGTCTGGGGATGTGGACATGAATGAGGACCAAAGTCTGCAGTGTAGCAAGAATAGCATTAAACAGATACTGATAATTATCTATTTGACAGGTGCTACCAAGGGAAGGTACAGTTTAAACCATTATTTGAGAGTTCAAAGAAATATTTGATTGTTCTTAAGTGATAAATTGCTGAAGTGGAGATTATGAGGTAGATATTGTGTTTATAATATCTTGGTTATAGACTCTCCATTTCTTTTTTTTTTAATTTTTATTTATTTATTCATTTGACAGAGAGATCACAAGTAGGCAGAGAGGCAGGCAGAGAGAGAGGAGGAAGCAGGCTCCTTGCTGAGCAGAGAGCCAGATGTGGGCCTCGATCCCAGGACCCTGAGATCATGACCTGAGCCGAAGGCAGGGGCTTTAACCCACTGAGCCACCCAGGCGCCCAGACTCTCCATTTCTGCACAAACCCTATGCCCATGAGGAGAAGCAACTTAAGTAGAAGAAGCAGACCTCACTGTCAGAAGGGCCAGACCCCTCTGATTTCCTAGCTGCTGGACCTCGGGGGCACTTGATCTTCCTTGAGGCTGCTGCTTCCAGGCGAAGTAGGCCTGATTTCCAAGGGTATCAAAACAAAATTTCCACATCTTTTAAGTCACACATTCATAAATACTACTACATATCGTTTCCTCAATAAAATGCATGCAAGTAGAATAGAAAAATTGTGTCATTTTTAGACCCTTAACTAGCATATGTTAGGAGCAGAGACCAGCCTAACTGAGCTGTAGACACTGGGCAGGTGGCAAGGTGCTGTCACTTTTTATGTGATTGATTTTCTCCTCTGAATCTTGTCAGTGACCCAAGTTCATGCTCCATCAAAATGACATGGACCTTTGGGGTTTCTCAAGAATAGTGGAAGTAAGGATTGTTAAATACATGAATCCCAGAGGCTACTGTAATATGTAGAAAGCTCCTACAGGCTTAGCACAGAATTGTCTAATAAGTATGAACTACCTTTATTACATTGAAAAATTGTCATCACCAGTATCATCATGTGTGCAAGTCCCCTCCTTCCACTTACTAGCATATGCTCTTGAGCCAATTACTTCAACTTTGTGCATCGCTGAGAAAGTTAATCCTGCCTCCTCAATGCATCTCAGCACGTTGTTATAAGGATCAAATAAAATAATACATGTTGTATGAGAGCAAATAAACTATGGTGTGTGAAAGCACCTTTCAACTGCACATTGCTCTATGATCGTTTATCGTTATAACCCTTAAACCATTCACCTAAAGCATGAGACCTTGAAGAGTTAAGCCTTTGAATGAACTGCCAGGTGGGACTAAGGGAAGAATAGCTAGTGTTAGAAAAGGGAGGGAGCTGGGTGATGGGTGCTCACTTAGGATTCCACATATCTAATCATATATCATTGACGAGTTTTCAAATTCTGGAAATCTCTTTATTTTGCAACCTAATAAGTAAGCTCAGAAAATTTTATTTAGGACCTGAAGGACCAAGATTTTACCCATTAGATGAACATTGGTCCAATATGTTTATCTTAGGGATACTTGAGATGACTTTTGTGATTGAGAGACACCAAGGAAATCTGGAGTAAGCCTTAAGATGTTCAGAACCTTTTTTTTTTTATTATTAGATTAAAATGTTTGAACGTAAAACATAGAAAAATACATTCTTAGCTTGGTCTGTGCCCTTAGCGATATGGCACACCATATCTGTTCTTCTCTTAACCATATTGTCATCCTTTCTTTGCAGGTTTTTTTTTTTTTCCCATTCCTTCTACTGGGACTTGTAGAAGTCTGGAGGAGAAAGATTTGGGATGAGTCTGTCTTGTCTCAAAGTAGCATGAGTCTAGATGTTTTTGAGATAGGCTCTAAGATAGTCACATAAGTAGAGAAGGAGAAATCTAGTTGTGTATTTGGCAATTCTATACATGTGTTGAGGTCTTGTGAAAAATACAAGGGACTCCATTGCTAGGAAGGTGGCTGATTGTATACAAATGTTGTATACTCCATCATGGAAATCCACCTTTTTGGAGAGCCCTGTTAAATTTGAAACCTCCCCAGGGGGTAGCACTGCAGAAGAATGGAGGGAAAGGAAGATTGAAGGGACTTTAGTGTATCAGGCGGAAGCATGAAAGATGCAAGACACAGCTCCTAGAAAGTGAGAGTAAAGTAGACTCACAAATATGGCTTGAACACAGGAGGACAATTTATTTTTACAAAGAAAGGAAGGGCATTTTATGTAAAGATTAAACACTGTGACAGACCAATTTGCGTAGAAGAGGCATTGATATCTGGCCAGTGGTTCTAATTACAGTCTTCCCTTGGCAGGTCACCTCTGATATTTGTAACTATGGATATTCTTTGCAAAACTCAGCAGTTTGGGGGCCCTGTTTTTGAGGAAATAAATGACAAAGTAGCTAAATTTTCAGCAAAAGAATTTTTTGAAAGGGACTAGAAAAGATCAGTTTTTATCCAAAGTAAATAATGTAGGAATGAGAAAACACAGAAGTGTTGGAAAGGAGAGACCCAATTCACATTTTTTTTTGTAGAAAATTTGATTCTGTACTTCTTTACTGTTAGAACTATTAAGAATTCAACTAACTGTTGATGTAGATAGTAATTATCACAATTCAATGGCTTTGTATGTCTTAGCAATACAACGTGAGAATATTATATGAAAAAGTATATTCATAGTTCCAACTGAAAATATAAACAAAATGCTTGTTACAGTTTATAAAACAAAACTTAAACACATGGAACGTTGTGTAATTTGCTTAAAAATTTAATTAGATGTCTCATTTAATTCCAATCTAAATTTCATCTGAAAAATACAAAGAAGTGAACAATTAAAAATTTAAGAAGAAATAGTGAGAGCAGTGGTTGATCCAGATAGTAAAGCATATTATAATATTAGAACAATTTAAAACAGTGTGGTGTTGGCATGGCCGTTGAATGAAAGATCAAGGGATTTTTGAGCCCCAGGGACGGTGGTTTACAGTTCATATTTTAGGCATCTTGGAAATTCCCAGAAGAGGGAATCCATTAGAGGGAATAAGTATGGGAGCTCTGTGCACTCTCCTCTCCACCTTAACAAGGATAGATCTCTTTTTTTGCATTTTATATATTTGGTTCCCACATTTATTTGGTTTCATATCCCAAAGAGTTTTCATTGCCTTAATATTAATATATGGTAGAGAATGACTCACTAACCGTGACTGGCTTGTGAAACAAATTATAGTGGTGTACTGACTGACTTCTGCGTGGTGGGGCTTAAGTCAGTGTTTCACCTTGCTAGAGGATGATGAGTTAGAGATGAATTAAAAAAAAGCCAAACCATAAAAATATACTTGAAAAACTATATGTATATATTTGCCTGCTCTCTGGATAAAAGGAATTTCTGAACATAAGGCAAGTAAGAATGGAAAAAACTGATGGAGTTGTTCATGTTGAAAATAGAAAACTTTGTATATCTCCCTAAAATACCCTCCCCCAAAACCAACAGGAAGGATAAATATCTATTATTTATTTAGAAAACAATAAATAAAATTTTACTATATGAAGAGCTTCCTATACATTAATAAGGAAAATAGAAATACCCTGTTATAGCCCATATGATGTTCATTTGGAAAAAAATTTTGTCCTCATTAGTATTTATAGAAGTATGTTTAGAATAATGAGACATCAATTTTTTGACCTACTAAGTTGGCAAATGCTACTGTAAAAGATAAGCTGAATATTGGCAAAATTGTGGTAAGAGAGGCAGATTTAGTTGTGCTTGGTGAGAGTATAAATTGTTAAAATCTTTTTGGAAGCGGTTGGCAAGAGACATGACAGAGCTCACGTCTTTGGATTCAATAATACTCTAAGAAAGTTACATTTGATATATTCTTTATTGAATTTTAAAAACAATGTAATGCTTACCCTCAGTGAAGTGTTAATTATAATGCCCATTTTGAAGAATTCATATTGCGTAGAGAAAATTAAGATAGCTAACAATATATGCACATACTCTATATAATTATATTACACTGGTATGTATGGACAGGAGAAACTAGAGGGAAAACACAAACATCAGCAGTGGTTAATATTCTTGTTTGTAGGCTTACGGGTAGATTATTTTTTTCTGTAATATTGATATGAGTTTGTATTTTTCCAATTTTTACTATCAAAAATAAAGTCATTCTAAACAATTATTGCCCATGGAAAAATTTAGAATTGTATTTTCTATTTTGTCACAATTAACATCATTATTGCCCAAGCCAGTTTCAATGTGTTTTGATTTTCTGAAATACTTATTGGCCCTATAAAGTCTTATTATGATAAGAGTCTTAAAAATTGTGGGTAATCTTACTTTTTTCCATGCTGTAATGCATCCTTGACCCCAGTTTCTAAAGAGGTAGGTACAAGATGGGAAGCAAATAAGAGGAATGTGTTAAAATCAAAACAGATGTATTACGTAACCATGAAAATATGTTCAAGTATTAGTTGTATTTGAAAATGTCAGGAAGGACCATCCAGGAAAGTTTAATTTTGCAGAGTGTATGGAACTGTAACGCCTCATCGCCAAGAGAGTGTTGGGACAAAGGGCACTTACTCCGTCCGGTGTGTGGGCCAGCTCGCGCAGCGTGCCCTCTCACTCGGACGGTCTCGTGCCCGCTGTGCTGCTCGGTTGTGGCTGCCTGTGAGTCTGATTCATGTCTCCGCCGTGTGTCGCGTTATTTTGGTGGTAATCAATGTTTTGTTCTGTGAGGTGATTCCTCCCTCTTTTGTTCTGTTCATGTTCACACAGCTAGTTCAGTGAAGCTTGTTCGCAACCAGGAACCTCTCCTCCTCTGTCTCCTTTCTCTGTCTTGCAGGAACTGAGGGTGGCTTCTGGTGTTTTGTGTGGCTTCATTTCCTTCCTGCCTCTCATCCACTTCCTGATGTAATTCTTGGCACTTTTACTTCCTTTGTAGAGTAGGATGTGATGTCATAGAGATGGGGACAGGGCTATCCAAATTCTCTCAATTGCTGGGAGGAGCTGCCCAGGTGTGCTGAGGGGCCTGTACTCAGGAAGAGAAACAGGGAGTCCTCCACAGTGAGTAACCCCACTTTTGAGTGCACCCAAATTTCCTTTAAAACGTTACCCAGTACGCTGGAGTTTCCTCTTCGGCCCTTTCTAGATTCAATCAGCTGCCTTTTGGACATTGCCAGTTCAGCTCAATTTTCCTCTGTTCTCTCCCTTGTTCCCTCTCCCCCTCATTCTGCCATTCTGTGCCTCTCCCTGCCAGTTTCCCTCTTCCTTGCTTGCTTACTTGTGTCTGTCTGTGTGTTTTGACCTTCTTCACATGTCTCTTATGAGAGACCATGAGTGTCCCCAGCATTCCTGTCATTTGGGGTGATGCCCACCCTCTATATAGTCCATGCGCCACAGCATCTCCTTTCAGTAATTCATAAGTATGCACCGTTCTACTTACAGTTCTCGCCTTTTTGTTTTCATGTCTATTTCTTTCCCGCCTTTCTCTGTGATCTAATCTTCCCCCTTTTCAGCTCTAAGATGCAGTTTCCTTCTTGCCTTTTTTTTTTTTTTTAACCAGTATTTTTACACGTTAGTCCTCTTCCCTATACAGCTATGCCTATGTTTCTTTTTCCCCCTTCCTGGTTTTCAGATGAGCTCTCCAGTGGCCTCCTCTGTGAGGACCATTTTCCTTCTTTCCTGGGGGCATACTCATTGCCATACCCTCTTTCTAGCGTAGCTCATATTGCTGGATTCTTTAAAGGACTTACCAACACAGCTAAGGGACTAATCCAAACTGGGAAGAATGGGGACATTTCCTGGGAACTAGAGAGAGGGGAGAACAGGAAATTGACCCTAATTGTGAAGGCTGGAATGGGGCAGGCTGTCTGTAAGTCACCAGAGGACCTTGAAGAAGAGAACCTTCACCAGTGCTAGTTGTGATTTGGCCACAAGAATTAGGAGAGATCACAGAGCTATTTTGAAGAGATTCGGAAGCCTTCTCTATTTCTAGTTTTTAAAGCAACCCTGTTAATAATTATGATCGTTCTAGTAAATAATCATAAGTTAGAACTCTAGAATGTGCAGAAGCTCTGTACAGCATCTTTAAGTAGGTGTTGTCTGCCCTTGGAGGAAGTCATCCTGAGGACGCGTATAGACTTGGTTCTCACACCCAGAGGTGGTCCCCTGTCTGTAGTCCGTGTGGGGGGAGCAATGTGGACACGGTTGTTGATTGCTTTCCCTACATGTAGTGAAGTCCCTGGTTAAATAAAGGACCTTGATTTCCAGGTCTGATGGTCTCATGCCTGTGGAAATAACGAGCATGTCCCATACATTCTTCACCCTTTGTTTAAAACAACTCCCTTCCACTCAAAAATAAGGAGGGCAGAAGGGGAGAGAAAGAAAAATGGAACTCAGTTCATAAAACTGAGATGGGCTGAATGGGAAGAGGAAGGGGTTTACTTGAAATTAATTGAAAAAGGCAGAAGAAAGGAAACTGAGCTGAACTGGAACACACACTATAATGACTCACTTGGATTTCTGTATGCTTTTGTCCCATTTTGGCCATGAAAGATTTCTTCCCCTCAGTTTTTTGTTGTTGTTTTGTTTTGCTTTGTTTTTTAATCCAAAAGAGGTTGATCAAAATGTGAATCCAGTGAGGGTATTTCTAACCAGCACTTTTTTCTCTGTTGTTGGTAAGATCCAGGCTCCATGTTTCCAAGGTCCTGGAGATTTAGGAAACATTAATAGCCTGAAAATCTGTCTTTAACCATCACATATTAGCAATTTTTAATAAAGGAAATTATATACATTTATTAACTTGGTTTTTTCAGGTTTCACATTTCTTTCTTTCTTTTTTTTTTTTTTTTTTTTTGGTGTGTATAAGGCCGCCTTTGTGACCTTTTATTGAAGAATGACCCCCATGTTGCAGAAATTGCCATAAACGTCCAGAAGAGAGTTACATTCTCACTTTGGACATCAGAACTGTGTGATGAGACCTTGCTTTGACATAACAGCCCCTTACCCTTTAAAATTTTAAGAAAGCCTTGCATGCTTCAGACACATTTTTATTTTGTATGCTTCCATACAATAATCTAGGAATTTTATGTTTATGTTTATTTTTTAGGCACTAGAAAAACACCCCAATTCACCAATGACAGCGAAGCAGATATTGGAAGTCATTCAGAAAGAAGGGTTGAAAGAAACAAGGTCAGTATTCATTTGTACGTTTTCTGTTTTCATTGCCACTAATTGCAAAGGAGGAGATGTATCTAGATTTTGATATCGTAGTTGATTATGGATTAAGTAATTACCTGTAAATTCTTTTGTGATTGCCAAATATTTGGAGGACCTAAGATTTCCTTGGAACTGCCTGTTGGCTTAATAAAATATGTTAAACAGGTTCATATAGAATGTACTTTGTTAACAAAGAGCCTTGTTGCATGAATTAGCCCGTCATTGGAGTTCCTGCTCTTTCTCTGTGCCTTTTAAGACAAGATTTTGTTTCTGAAAGTAACACGGAACACTTTTACAGGCCTAATAGATCCCAGCATATAAAGATTAGGTCACTCTGATAAAACTCAAAGTGATAATAAATGTGGTTGAAAACTTAATCGTCTTACATTTAGAATTACTCTACTTAAAGTGTCATTAAGCCTTTAGAAGATAACGGTTTTATTGAGATATAATTCATATACCATAAAAGTCACTCCTTTAAAAGGTGTAACGCTGTGGTTTTTAGTATATGCACAGAGTGTGCAGTCAACACCACTATCTAATTTTAGGACATTTTCATCACCCTGAACAAAAGTCCATCCCCATTAAGCAGTCCTTCCCCATTCCCTACTCGTTCCAGCCCCTGGTAACCATGATTTGACTTTTTGTGTCTGTGGATTTGACTGCTCTGGACATTTCATATAAGTGGAATTATACAATATGTAGTCTTATGTTTCTGGCTTCTTTCACTTAGCAAAATGTTTTCAAGGTCCTTCCATGTCCTAGCATGAATCAGTATTTCATTCCTTTTTGTTGCCAAATATTCCATTGTGTGGATATGTGCTGCATTTTGTTTATCTATGGTGAGGGCCATATTGATATTACTCAAGGAGAAAAAAGAAGCTTGTTACAAAACATAATAAACATAGAGCTGTCATGTGAGTGTGTACATAGAGTAAATTACTTTTGTATGAAGTTGTCTACCTATAAGCCACTAAGCATACAGTAGTTGCAGCTTCGTGAGAATTAGAGCTGCGGTGCTATCTTTTGGATGTTTTTGCTGATACGAAGATAGGACGACTGAGAGAAAGGAAAATCCCCCTGAGGCCAACTTTTCCTAAAAAAATCTGTATCACCTGTAACCCCTCTTACTGTAAAGGGTGGGTAACATCAGCTTCTAACTGTTTAAAATGCATCCTTTGCAAGTTTGATCCACAAACGTTATGATTTAGAGGGGTATAGGGCATCAAATTTTCATCTCTGTGTTGGAGGCTTTTTCTGCCTGTTCTAAAGACACAGCCTAAGATAATGTAGCTGTACCATTTGGAAGAGTCATGTCTCCAACAAACTGGAGGCCACAGTGGGGAGAGAAGTTGCTGACAGAGCCCAACTTTGAAGCCAGATGTCAGTGTGCAGCGTTAGGGAACAAAATGGGGACACCTGGAAATTAAGTTTCTCCTTGCTGCCTGTCAAAAACCCTGAAAATATTTATGCCATTCAGAAAGCACTGGAAATGTTTGTGCAGCAGCCAAAAGAAAAGAGGAGGTTAAAAAAAAAAAACAAAAAAAACCTAAGGATATCAACTCCTGTTGAATGTGGGCTCTGTGCCAGTGGAATCTGCCAACAGAGACATAAAAAGCATCTCCTAGAAGCAGACATTTGAGATTTGTTCATTATGCTATTCTTCTCAACAAGAGTGACTATGCTGCCATCAGTTATGTACCTTGAGATATAAAATTCCTGTACCATGTCTGAACAGCATTTTAATTACACTTATTGTAACAGCATTATTTCCTATTTGTCAAAATGCTGATTCCCAGAATGGTATATTAAAGGGCTTTACGCATATGTAGTTAAGAAAACAAAACACAAACAGCTTCTTTAAAGAATATGGAAATGGAAAAGATGTAACTTGTTATTTCCCTGAATATAACCCTCCCTCTCTGGCCCCTCCACTCAATTATTGTGTCCTTCTATAAAGAAAAAAACATCTTTGTCGTTACAAATACTGATGAACCAAGATGGTAATATTGGATGTAACTGAAAGGGAGCAGGCAGAGAAAGAGCCCCTAGTTCTCTATAAGTTCTATTCTGTAAAATCAGCTCTGCATCGAAGGGCTTCAGACTACACATTTTCATTTGTATTTCTTTCTGCTTTGAGTCTTCTCTCTCTTGCCAATGGTGACCTGGTATTTATGGCCAGTGTGTCTATGACCACTCTTCTCTTGTTTCCTGGTTTGCTTATGAGAATCAACTCTAAAACAAAAGTACATACTTTGAGTGAGTTTTGGACTTTGCTGCCTATTACATAGGTTGTTTTAGGGAGCAGATTCTGACATATATTTTGCCCACTTAATGTACTCTTGCTGCCGTCCAAGTTCCTAAATGTTTTGCAAATATTTATGGTAGCTGACTAAATGAAGTGTAACCGTATCTATTTTTCTTAAGTTACATTTAGAAATTCCGTCATCATAAGGTCATACATGGCTGTTTAATTTCTAGGTATTTATTAATAATGTGTTCCAAGAAATGCTGGTTTTATGGTATGCCTTATTAAATGGAGAGGGAGGGGAGTGATTGTGAAAGTTATTAAGGTGGCCGTGACCTGCGGGTTGTCTCGGGGGGTGAGACGTTATGGTAATGGTCCTCCTCCACCCACCACTGGACCTAGCATTTCTAGAAAAGAGAAGATGGGGTCTTTATCCATCATCATTCTGAACTTGGATTTAAAGTAATGCCATTTGCTTCAAGTTCCATGGGGGGGGGGGTCCTTCATTCTGTGTAGCACTGACCTCCCTGTCCATAATTTTGCCCCTGTTTGCCGGCAGGGTGTCTAAGCCTCTGATGCCCAGCAGATAGTCAATCAATATTTGTTGAGTAAATCTTCTTTCTCAAGACATTAATTTTCTAGTGCTTAGTGATGACTTCCACTTGGTGCTAGAAGCTTCTTTTTAATGTTATATGTTATATTTTTCATCCTATTTAATACTTTGTGTGTTTTAATAAAAAAATACCTAACAGGTTTGTGGGAACCCCATTAAATATATGCCTGCTGATAATCTCTAGCAGATAATATTTGAGCAAGTAAGGCTATTTTGCTGTTGCCTGTTTTCAAACGCTCTAAGTGCCTCTGGTTTAAACTTGTAATTTGTAATAGAAAACACACCAATAATTTTGGCAAAGATGATATGCATATTTAAAAGAGTTCAATATATATGTTATTGTCGATTTGACTGTGATGAAGTTCTTGACATTTTATGCTATCTTTTTCTCTTTTCAAGTGACACTTGAAATTGCATACTTTTTATGTAGACATGATAAAAAAGGACAGCTTTTATATACCATGTTCTTTGTATCTTTAACACATTATTGATGAAAATGTGTAGTGTGTGATTAAATTGTATTTGGAAGACAGACTGAAAAAAGTATTTTTGCATATGGTTTTAAAAAAGGTCAAAAGGACTTATGATTTTTGTTGAAAAAAATAGTATCCTGGCATGAATTGCTAGAATTTTTAATGAAAAAATATTGGATAGGTTTTAATTCCCTTCTGCATAATAACATAGAAGATTTTTATCAATATGATTTTACTCTGGTCCGTCTATGTATTTGCTTTACTGATTCTGAGAATTTCCAGGATCCTGTTATTTTGTGTTGATGAGTTGGGAACAATCGATAAGACATAGCTGTTTGGAATGCCTTTCAGATGATCAGAATCTTATGATAATCAAATAGCCATGTTGCTTGAATAGAGGGAACAAAAATGTACATATTCCAGTCTGCTGCTTTGGTGGATGGATATTTGATATGCTTGTTTGGACTGCTTGACTAAACATTCCCCCTTCCTCAGGGAGTTAGGGTGCTGCTGTAGAACGGGGTCTTGTCTGCAGTAATTTCAGTATATGTACCGCCAAAGTGAGCACGTGTCTCCAGTAATTAGAAAGATGTTCATAGAAAAAGAGAAGTAACTTCAGTTACCATGTTGGTTTGGATGACATTTGGGGTTGTTCTAATTCTGCTTTCTGTTTTTGGTTTGCTTATTCAGAAGTTCTAATTCCTTTACAAAGAGGACTGAGGGATTTTTGATGCCTAAGGATACGTTTTTCTCTGCTCATGTAATTTTTAAAGAGATGCTTCCAAAGAAGTATGTGCTCTCACATAGGGACACATCCAGGGCTGGCAAGGCCAAACAGTGAGACCTGCAGCATTTCCCTGGTGAGAGCAGAACACTCATTGCTCAGTGAGGGGTAATTTCTTATGTGCCCGGCATTATCATTACAAGATATCTGTCATTAAGGTAGCATGAACCTTGATTTCATTTTCATATTATTTGCTAATAGGCAAATAGTTCTCTAATGGAGATGAGGCAGTCATAAAATAACCCCCCCCCAAAAAAAACCCCCCACATACACAAAGCAATAAAAAAAAAAAAAACTCTGTTGGTTTGAGGGCAGGGCAATATTTATGAGTATATTTTACAAGATTATAGATGTCTTACTTAAAAAAAAATCTGTTAAATTTCATCATCCGTTTGCAGAGCAACAGCCTATAATTACATATCACAGTAGGGGCATTTGAAAGCTTTATAAACAGTCTCTGTCATGTTTAGTGTTACTCAGAATATGGACATATTTTTGATTTTGCAACGTGGAACATGGAATTGACAACCCAAGATTTTGTAATTATTCTGGTATCAATGAGACCTTTTTTCCCCACTGATAATTCTTAGAATAAATTTGTTTTTAGCTACTTGCCTTAAGGTTTTCATGTTTTCTGTTTTGCAGTCTGGGTTATGCTGAAATTAGGATCTCTGCTTCTTATTGTGGTTTATTAAAGATGTTGCACTTTTCTAGGGGGATAAATGTCAGAAAATTCTATTACCATGTATAGTGACAAACAATAAAATTTCTTGGTATTTCTCTTGGTGAGATTTACGTTTCTAATTAGCACTATAGGAGATGATTCTTTTTCACTGCTGAAATGTTTTGTCTAGAGATAAGAAAGAAACACAAATAATTTCTACTGCAAAATCAATTCTTATCTCCAGACTCCATGTTGGCATTCCTCTTTTCACACTGAAATGGTGGTCTAGTTTGTGCTGAGGCATTTTAGAATTCCAGTGTTAAACTCACAGTGTCACCCTTGCCATTTGCTAACATCTAATCTTCTCATTGTGTAAATGGTGTGCACGGGTCAGCTACTTGGAGGGAGCAGATGAGACAATGGTGTTACTAAACAGAAACATAGGACAGTCTGCATTTATTTATGTATGTGTATAGCTGTGTGAATGTGCATATGTAAACGAGCCTTGAGAATAATTTACCTCTTTGCTGATATAAAATTTTGCTTGTCATCATCACTCAGAAATCTTGGTCAGTCATTGCCAACCCCCTTCTCTGATGACCCTGTGGCCACTTGTTCTTGGGTAGTGTTAGTTCTACTTCTTAATTACATCTTTCTTTCTTTGTATCCCTACTTCTTGCCATTCAGTCGTTGCACTTATGATATTTTTTTTGAAAGATTTTATTTATTTATTTGACAGAGATATAGAAATAGAGAGAGCACAAGTAGACAGAGAGACAGGCAGAGGGAGAAAGAGAAGCAGGATCCCCGCTGAGCAGGAAGCCTGATGTGGGGCTCAATCCCAGGAGCCTGGGATCATGACCCAAGCAGAAGGCAGCTGCTTAACCGACTGAGCCACCCAGGCACCCCCACACTTAGAATTTTTAAACTAGATTAATGTAGTATCTTCTTATTTGGTCTCTTTAAACCCAGTCTCCCCCATTTTAAGTACATTTCTTTTCCCTCAAACAAACACTACCATTTGTAGTAGGATTTCTTAACTGATAATCCGCAGTATTCCAGAGAATATATTAACACCTAGCAAACCATGAATCAATAGGTATCGTCCGTTGTATGTTTGGTGATAATTAGATGAAACTAGGTGTGGTACTTTTCTCCTAATCACATGATACCTGAATAAATGCATGATATTCTGATAATGTGGGGTTTATGGTGTAAATGATGAATATGTACATTATATCTTAAAGTTAGATGGGATTTTGAATTTGCAGTCTGGTGATTTATGCATATATTTGGTTCTTTCCCAGAAACATCACTTAAAATTTCATACACTGGCATTGTACATAATTAACTTGCTTTGAGTTAAATGATGTAAAACTGGTTAAATAAGAATTCAGAAGTAATACATGGATATCACTAATTATTTAAAAATAACTTTGCAATCTGTCACAAGTTAAACTTTTGAAACTTTATTTACTTATTTCAGTTTCCGGTATACAACATAGTGACTTGACAGTTCTCCCTGTTACTCAGGGCTCACCATAAATGCAGTCACCATCTGTCACCATACATTATTATGCTATTATTGGCTGGATTCCTGATGCTGTACTTGTAATCTCCATGACTTATTTATTTTAATGGGAAGTTTGTACCTTTTAATTGCATTCTCCTATTTCATCTAAACTTTTTTTTTTTTAAATTGCGATTATTTTTTCTTTTTGTGAAAAAGTGGTTCAGGGGAATAAGATCATATATTCCTTTGGAAGAATTTCCTGAGTTAAAAAGTAATTATGTGAAACATTGCCCGACATGATCAGTTCCATCTCCTAACACGACCTAATCCGGCTGGACTTCCGCAGTTTTAAAGCCTTAGTAGCCAGACGTCTGCTATTGTAGCCACGGGTGCTTACTTGCCTTGCTCTGTGGCTTTTCCCGTGTTGTCTTGTTGATTTTGGAAGGTGGAAGTAGAGCCCTGTGAGGTGTTCACGAACTGTGTCCTGTGTGTGCACGCGCACCCACACACACTTCTAGTAGTTACCACAGTGTTCCATAAGAGGCTGGAAGATTGGGTTGCCTGAAGGACAGGCAACACTAGTCAGACGGAACGCCTCTCGCTAAGGTCGGAATTCGGAACAGGACTCTTCCTGATTCCCTGACTGAAGTCATGTTAATAGTGATTGGCTTAGTCTGCTCAGGCCTTCATAACCAAAGCCCATAGACTGGGTGGCTTACACAATAGAAATTTACTGTTCAGAGTCCTGTAGGCTACCAGAAGTCCCAGGTCAAGGTCCAGCAGGGGAGGTTTCTGGTGACGGCTCTGCCTGGTTCGCAGATGGTCCCCTTTTCACCGTGTCCTCACATGTCCTCTCCTGGGTGTGTGCGTGCAGGGAGGGAGGGTGAGCTCTTTGCCGTCTCTTCTTGTAGGGACATGGCTTCTATCAAATGAGGCCCCATCCTTAATAGACCTCATTCAATATTAATCACTTCCTTAGAGGCCCCACCTCCAGATAGCAGACACTGGGGGCTAGGACTTCATCATATGCATTTGGGGGGCACGAAAATTCAGTTCATAATAGTGATTCAGAATTTGGAACTTTAGATTGCCAGAAGCCATGGCATAACTTAACAATATTTCTGGGATTTAGGATATCTGATTAATCTTGGAGGGCGTTCATAACAGTATGCTTAACGTACGGTGCTTCTGTTTTTATACACTCAGTATATGTTTTCATATGTTATTCTTAACATGTAAACCAGCAGAATATTCAGCTTAAGTTTTGTGTTCAAATGCAATGTGTATATTCATATAACATAAACTCATTGGGATTTTATTTGGAGCCTTTGGTGAGAGTAGCTGTGCTGACGGCACATAACCTTCAGGGCCTCCGTGTTCACTCAGAGATGCAATTATAGCTATGAAATGGCCATTTCTTAATACATCTCTTTATTTTGTCAAGCTTTCTTTCTCCATTCTTCCCAATAATTGAACAAAAAAAGGTAATTTAGGTGATTTCAGCTTTATCAAGATCTAGGTATAATTTACTCCAGAAATACTGAGCACTCTATAAATATTTCAGTACAGAAATAGAAGCAGAAATGGACATAAAATTACATTGTATGTGAGTCTAAGTATCCAATGCAGATGAAAACCTTTGGGAAGGAATAGACATTAAACTGGAGTGATTTCATTTAATCTTTTTCTAAGTGGTATTTTTCTCTTTATCTCTTAATTTCATTGCTTGTGCTCTTAATTGCCACATGCCTGTGATTTTAGTTTTGCTTCGTTGTTTTGAACTTGACAACATAATTCAAATGCAAAACAGTTGATATGCTGACATGGGGACTTCTTTTTACAGTTGATTTGTTTTCAGAAGAATAAAAATTACGACATTTTCTTAGGCCAGGTTTCTAAAAGCTACAGTGTGTAATTCCTAAGAACAAGTCTTAGTTCCTTCAGGGCAATTAAGGACTGTTTATCCTGCAACTCCTGAGATGCTTAGATGTAGAATCAAATTGATAACTGTGGACTGGGATTCTGCTTGAAATTCGGGTGATTTCTATCAACATTTTTTATTTATTTTATTTTATTTTTTTAAAGATTTTATTTATCTGACAGAGAGAAACACAGCCAGAGAGGAAACACAAGCAGGGGGAGTGAGAGAGGGAGAAGCAGGCTTCCTGCCAAGCAGGAAGCCCAATGTGGGGACTTGATCCCAGGTTTCTGGGATCATGAGCCGAGCAGAAGGTGGTCACTTAACCAACTGAGCCACCCAAGCGCCCCGTCAACATTTTTAAAAAAGAGAAGTTAAGGTCTGTTATAGGTGCTGCACAAGGCTTGGGCTTGTGCTCAGCCCTCTCTTCAGTCCGCCCAGGCTTGTAGGTGAAAGGCTTTGTCTCATCTTTCGTGCTCAAGTTAGAGGACATCAGAGAAAAGAAAGGAAAGTTGTGGAGATGTCATAACATGATGGTAATCAATTAGATACTTACTAAATGCCTACTCAGTGTGCTCACTGTGTTAGATCCTGAGGTTTTGTGGAAGCTTTAAGGCATGTATTCATTCCATTAACATTTATTAAGCACATGCTATGTTACTGAGAGGGTAGAGATCACTGGATTAATGAATGAATAAAATGTAGTCCCCACTTTTAGAGGACTTAACAACATGGTTCCAGACCATTTTTTCTGTGTCATTTCATTAAGTCTTTTAACCTCTTCTCTGTGAAATGTGTCTTCTGCCTAGTGCATAATGACGAAAAAATATATATACACACACATATATATTTTATATATATACACACACATATATACATATATTTAGTTTTAAATATAAATATATATACTTAGTTTTTAAATTTAGGAATTTCTAATTCTCTCTTGAATTCTTGATAAAATATATGATATTCCAAGATGTCAAGCAGTATTGTCTTTCCATCACAAATATCAGGCCATTACAGTAAGGAATTTACATCTTTGTATCCATTAATCTGTTCGGCATAGAGCCGAGATGCCATGCTTTATGCAAATTAATGAGTTAGGGACTTGATGGTTAAAAGGATTCCTAATTTTTAAAAATCATTTGCTTATATTAGGCCCAATGCTAAGGACTTACATGAATTAACTTTTTAATAACTTGGAGGCAGGTTGATGATATTTTATTACCTATTTCACAGTTAGGGAAATTGAAGCAGGTGAGATTGGATAACTTGAAACCATTCACCCAGCTAGCAAGTGGCAAATCTTGGATTTGATGTCTGATTCAGACCAATTGCATTCAACCTTTTTTATATATTTGTAGCCTAAGCCAAATAAAATTTTGTTCAAGGAAAGTATTAGTTACGTGATTCTATTAAGTAAATTACTGCCACCCTAAACATATCCCCTTTAGCAGCTTTTTGGGCGACTTGTTAAATGTCTTATATATTATTTAGTGAGGTTAAAATAAAGCCTATAGATGGGTATGTTCTGACTCTTCAAGTTTATAGCCTAATTATAAATAAGTTTGAAGGGTGAAAAGACATTTCAGTCATCTATTTAAATTTGGAGAATGCAAAGCCTCAGATGAGTTTCTAGTTCTTATGCTTGTCCAACATGAAGATGACTTGGAGTGAACACTTGGGCTTACAGATAGCAGCAAGGCATGTGCTTTCTTACTGTTTGTTTTAGAAGGTAATGCTGTGAGGATGGGAAGCATGCCTCAGGTCATGGGAGGATCAAAGGCTTCATAGGATTCTAACCATACTGTCGTTGGTATCAGACTTACAGATTGAAACTTGTTTCTCCAGAGCTTGCAAACTGTGACCAAAGCGTAGCTGCTACCAAAATGTAGATAATTCAAACAGCAATTTTAGAGGGTGGCAGTGACTCCATTTGTGAAACAACCGGATGAAAATAGATGGGATTGACTAAGCCATGTTTAGATGGCGGTAGGGGAGGCTAAGTTATTAACATTGTTCTCCTTTTAAGAGGTGCATCTAGGGGAAGAAAAGGAGGACTGAATGAATAAGTGAGCATGGTTTCAGAAGCAGCATTACTGCCTCTTGGGGGGGGGGTTATCTTAAGCAAAGAATGAGCAGAAGTACTTTACTGTCATTGGTAATCTGTCTCATGACCATTTATCCATCCTTCCTCATCTCATCCATCTGTTGTCTTTCCACTGGGAGGTATAAAAACACTACTTTTTACTTTCTATTTGTATTTTTCGTTTTTCAAAAGACAGATATAAAATTTCCAAGCAGAGCACATTCTCCTTCAGGCCACTACAGCTAACCTGAATTCATTACTTGGTTCTTTTCTCGCATGTCTGCATGAAATACAACCATTTGTACAATGATTATTTTTCAATTTGTTGCTTAATTTGTGTTTATTGAAGGTGACCTCCTGGTTCTAGATACAGAAAAATGGCATTCATGAAGATTTGTTGGAAAAAGTTGTTGCTGTTGGGAAAGTCTAAATGGCTCCAATCTGAAATTCTGAAGTGTGAGGCTGAGCAGAGGCCACTTTGGAATTCCCCTACACCTCCGCCTAAGAAGGAAAGTGCTAAACCAGGAATACAGAAAGTACTATTTGGCATTACTCAGATAAATTTTCACTTCTCACTTATTTTATCCAGCCCTAATATTAAAACTGTTAATTTGACTTTTCGAGTTAGAATTTGTGTCGTTTACTCTTTTTCGTTACCACCCTTTCGGGGCAGGCACCTATAACTTAATTTTCAAAGTTTTATGAATTAGTTTGGATATCAGATACAGTGGTAATATTCTTCTTTTCTCATAGAAGAGTGATGAGGAATTGTGAAATAGTGTCTATAGAAATTTGAGTAGAAGCAGATAATCATCTAAATTTTAAATCTAGTCCTTTCCTTACTTTATTTTCAACCACTTGGTCACCCAAGCAATTTCCATTCTTTTTTAGAAGAGTTTCATGAGATGAAAGAATGGTGGGCTAAATAATTCCTAACAGCTGAAGAATTAGACCCTTTGGTAAAGTCAGGACTATTTTACACAAGCGGCCATTTGCTATTGTCTCGTTACTATCCCAGCTCTAAGAAGTGCTTTAGAGAATTTATTTGAAAGTGAGATTCCTTTAAAACGGTTCATTCAGAGCAGCCTTTACTGTATTAGGCTGCAATCTGAGATGAAGTTTAACTCAGTACTATAACATTCTGTTTCTGGTAAGGACTTTGCAGAGCATATAGTCTTCAACTTTTATTTTACAGTTCAATAAACTGAGGCTTAGAGAGGATGAGTGGTCTGCGTAGTAGAACTAGTAAATATCTGACTCATCTTAAAACTTGGGTGAGACTGATCAGTTTTGAATTTAAGAATGTGCAAAAGCCTAGTAGTAAGTGAAGACAAAGACCATATGAAGAAAAGAAGATAAATCTATTCTAAGGTACTATTAGAAGGGACATGTCTTTCAATTGAATTTCCTAAAGTGATGGGTTTTCATTGATCCAGTCACCCTCATTACCTGATTTCATTTGCCTCCAGTAGTTCATGTTTGTAACTCTGTTGACAGGAGTTGGGGGTGCAGGAGAGATTGTACTGTAACTTAAACTTCAACTAGTGATCTAATATTCTTGAATTTGGCCTCAGTAGCTCCTTGTTGCCATTAAGACCTTGCTCAAAGGACTTTAGGAAGAACAGAGGAAGAGGTCGCAGCCAGCTATGTCCCTTCCTCTGTGGGCTGATGTAGCTAGCCAGTGAGCTCAGTAAAGCACAATGCCTTAAATTATTTTATTGAATATTCTTATTCCAGTTACTCTTTGGAATGCCTGTAATATGAGGTAATATGTGAAGGAAGGGTGAGTAGATTTGCACGCAGTCAAGTTGATGCAGACAGGTCATCCAGCAGCCATATCTCGGCTCATACGTCCCTTTTGGGCTCTTACAGCCTGCTTTCTTTCTTCATTCACATTCTGATAACGTATTTTTGTTTACTTATTAATTTTTCTTCTATTTGTTATAAAAATGGATAGCAATTAAATATTTAAATGTAATCACAATAAAACTGAGTGGACTGAGAAGTCCAATGGGTAAATTGTCAACTTATGGCAAAAAATCTACTTTTCAATTATTGATTCTTTTTTCTGGCATTGATAAGTCATTTCACTTTTCTTGGAGTGTGGTATGGAATATATGTAATGATTTATTTTATGGATCAAATGAGGTTACACTCAGTATAATTTGGAGCTATCAAATTCTTATGAATTCATGATATGTTGTCTTATTCTACACTTACAGTATGATAGTATTGATTTCTGACCTTTCCTTTGCCTAGGGTTGTTATATAGATTAAAATTTAAAAATAGATTTGAAAGCCTTTTATAATTATATGTTGCTGATTATATTAAACCCTTTGCAATTAATTTAAATATGTTTTAGGTTATTTTTCTTAGGTTTTGAGAATTGCTTTGATTTTGCATTTACTTTATAGCATATCCTATATATATAAGCTACTGTATAATTTTGCATGTGTATCATGGAATGCCAAGATAAGTGACTAAAAATAAAAGTTAATTTCTCACATTATATTTGGAAGGTAGATAGTCCCAGGAATGAAGAGATACCTTTGCTACATCAGGCTATCCAGGGAGTCAGAGTCCTTCTGTCTTACATTCCATTATCCTTAGGATTTTGTCCTCATCCTGATCATCTAACATGGCCTGCCACCAAATCCATGTTCCAAGAAGCAGTTGGAAGAAGGGACACATGCTATCCCTTTATTGATACCTTCTCAAGGTTGAGTGTAACAGTTTTCCTCTTGTTCATTGACCGTATATAGAGTTGCACTTAGTGAATGGAGAGCTGGAGGATATAGTCTGTTGCAGGAGGCATGTTCCCAGCTAAAATGTAAGAGTCTTCACTGTAGGGAAAGGTAGTCGTTGAGGAACAACTGCCAGCCTCTCTAATATCTATTTTTAAATTAAATCTCATTCTTGGGCTTGATATAGGTTAAATATGTTTTATCATTTTTGACATTTGAAAACACAATTACATATTTACTTGACTTCATGCAAACCTTCTATATATTTTCAAGTCTCTCTGACTCTGCTCAGCCTGTAATGACCTTCACATTTCTTGTCTTCCACCTCCCTCACCTCCAAAGCCCAATTCTAATGTCCTGTACTGCTTCCTCAGTAAAGAATTCTTTAATTCTACCTCTAATTCATTATTTTATCCTTCCTATTCCATTATAACATAACATGTGTGTTCCTTTGTTGTAGCATCTAATAAACTCTCTCTGATTTTCTCTTGTTTTAATAGGACTGCAATTTCCTTAATGGTAGAGTTCATGTCTCATTGATTTGTCTCTTCCCCATGTTGCCCTTCATGTAATAGGCTCATGATATTTTCTTATTGAGTTATCTTGGATAAGTCACTCAGTCTTTTTTTTTTTTTAATCTTTCCAGTAAAATGGGGAAGTTGCAACTCTTTCTCTGCATCATAAGACTATTGTGAAAATAATTTGGAAAATGTGTTATCAATTGTAAGATATTTGATTAATGAGATTTCACTGTTTGCTGCGTTAGTAGGAATTTGGAGAAATTAACCAAGACTAAATGGATTTCAAGTCAAATTTGTCTTCTAAGAGATTTCACAGTAGTGTTTTTAACGCATTGGTACCAAAAGATTGTTTTAATAAGTATGTAATATTGTTTAATACCTAAGTTTTTGTCTAAAATTTCTTAAGTTAGAAAAGAGATTTTAGTTTATGTTCTTAACTCAGATACAGTGATAAGATTGAAAGCCATTGTAACTTGACTGAGCAGATTCTGAGGTTTTTTTTTTAAGATTTATTTATTTATTTTGAGAGAGAGCGAGAGCAAGCAGACATGTGGTTTGGAGGGAGGGGTAGGGGAATAGGGAAAGAATCCCAAACAGACTTCCCTACTGAGTGTAGAGCCAGGTGCCAAGCTTGATCTCAAGACCCTGAGATTATGACCTGAAGCAAAATCAAGAGTTGGATGCTTAACCAAGTGAGCCACCCAGGTGCCTGGATCCTGACTTGTTTTTAGTACATTTGTCAATGTCAATGTTGAAACTCTAGGATCAGGGATTTTCCCAGTTTATAATATACCAACAAATAAATAATTTCCATTAAATGAGATGGCTTTTGGGGTGTCCTATTTGTAACTGAGAAAACTTTTCTCTGGCTAGTTTTTATACTTGGGCCTCTTTACCCTTAAAATTTTTTTTTAAAAATTTATTTGTTTGAGAGACAGCATAAATGTGTGCAGTGGGGAAGGGCAGAGGCAGAGGGAGAGTCTCAAGCAGACTCTCTGTTGAGTGCTGAGCCCAATACAAGGCTTGATCTCAAGACCCTGAGATCATGACCTGAGCTGAAATCAAGAGTTGAACACTTAACCAACTGAACCTTTTGAGTGAATGATTTCAATGAGATATTTCCTGCTTTCCCACTCTCCAGACTTCTATGTGCTAACATGAAGTGTCCTGACAGTGCCTCCTGCTAATTATCTAATCGGTATGTGTGTGTGTGGGGAGGGACAGATGTGTCTCAGAGTTCTATGTATTTGTACTATCATACAAATTCTAGTTGATACTTGATTATGAAGCTTCAAATATACAAAATGAAATTTTGGAGTATAGACTTTTATTAAAAAAACCCTTTTCTATCTCTGAGGAGGTCTCCATTTAAACATGTAGGAAATTATTAATTATTTGGAAAATCGATGTCCTTATTTGTGTGGTTCTGTCGTTAAAGTTCTCACAGTTTTGGCTTATTTAATATGTATTAAATGTTCATAGTATACTGGGAGTTTTCCATTATACTGAAATGGAAATACTGTCTGTTAAACTAAATATAGGACAGAATATATTTTACTTTGGAGTAGTGATCTGATTTCCAAGATTCTATTAAATTACATATATGCTAATGCTTAGCTTCTGTTGATTATTACCATTACTGCTACCCTGCTACCTGTTTATCATTTAAGATGCAAATTGTCACCTCCCCTGGGCAACTTTCCCTATGATTCCCAGCCAGGAATATGGTTCCTTCTTCTATATTTCGAGGGATATTTTAAATATATCTTTATCACAGTTGTTTTTGTTTATCTGTCTTCCATTTAAACTGTGAATTGCAGGATAGCTAATGGCTTACCTTACTTATGTTTGTATATCGTGTAGAGTTTGTAGATCATAGAGGATATCTCAGCAAATGTTTGTTTGACTGAACATATATCACTTATATACATCTTTAGCTGACACATATGTATGAGAGATGGTCTGGAAAGAGTCTTATACTCACTGTACTTGGTCAGACCTTCAGGTTACACAGCAGAGGGTCAATATGTCAAACAAGAGTACTTAAAATTTTAGGAGGAAAAGCATTGTGTATTGCTAAGCACCAAGTGGACTTAAGTTTGAGTTATCAACCAAGTGATTTTTCCCTTTCAGTGTAGTATTTTCGAGGTCCTTTGCTTAGGTGATCCATTTAGTTTTTGCATTTTCTTTATGAGAGCTGTGTCCCTTTTTATGAGATGCAGTGGAGTTAGTGAAGAGTATCCAGAAAAAAAAAAAAATATATATATATATATATAATAAGTATTATTTTTGACATAAGTCTCAGGTCCAAATCTGTTTAATAAATTATAAATTTCTGGGTATTTGGTATCAGTGGAATAGTTGACTTGGGAACCGAAGTATATAAGGAGTGGGTAGAGGAGGGAGTACATGGTAGACATTCCTGAAATTTTTCATTTTAGTACAGAGTGAATATAGTTGACAAGGATGGGATGAGTCTGACCAGTAGAGCAAATGAAATGGAGCTTAGAAGACAGAATTCTATTTTAAATGGAATTATATATGATAAGCAGTCAAATAACTATTTGCTTAATGCAAATAATAATTTAGGTTAAGTACATAGGAGATAGTGCTACAGTGATTTAACCCATTTAATTATTTTAGACACATTCTGGAAATAGAGAAACTTAGCAGAATTTTGTGCTGAGATTGAAAGTTTTAGTTTTCAGTATTAGTTTAGGAGAAAGGGGAAGCAAAAAGGAAATACATAGTCTTTAATATTATAATAAAAGTCTCAAAATAATAAAAAATAGTGCATTCTCTGGTTTAACTTTGAAAACTCTATATAATGTCTATCTCTTTGTTTCTTAAAAGACTGTTCACTAAGCAGTGAGAGGGAAAATTGATATTTTAGATAAGTTGGTTTGTTCTTGTTATTTAACATATAATAGCTCTTGGGGCTTCATTGATCTTTTTTTTTTTTTTTTTTTTTTTTTTTTTTTTTTTTTTTTTTTAATTCCTACCATTTGAAGTTGATATTCATTCAAAGGTTTCTGGGCCTGTCTGCATGAGGAGCAAGTAGAGAGTTCCTTGATCAGTAGAGATTCTGATAATGCAGTGAAGGCCATGGTAGCTAGGATTATGAAAGTGGTGTCCACATAGTGGGATTTAGGAGGGAGAAGACACATGTTAGGTAATATGAAACTGCTTCAGGAGTTAATCTGGCATTGTTTTCTCATCTCCCAAAAAAAGTCAAGGTTTTTTGTTTTGTTTTGTTGTTTTTTTTAAACACCAGCATAGTTGGATCCTGTATACCAAGTTTAGAAGTTTAGCCTTGGAAACCAATGCTGTGTTTTCTCTCTTCTCTTCAGGACAGAGTATATTCCCTTTGGGACCACCTCAACTACCTTACCATGCAGCTATCAGTTTACTTTCTACTATGGAAAGGATCTTTCCTTGAATGTTCATATTTCACCTTGAGAAGGCAATCTCTGTATATACGTATATATAGGATGGATTAAGCAGCTGTAAATAAATATGACATAGTAGAAGAGTGGTTTGTGGGAGTTTTACTATATATACACATATATAATATTTTCCAGTCTGGTTTCAGACCCCGGCATGGCTTGGAGACAGCGTTGGTGTGTATGAAGGATCTTCCTCGAATGAAGGATTTGGGACAACTTTCCATGATGATTATATTAGAGCCTCAGCTGCTTTCGTGTTGGTCATGAGGTGATGCTGAACCGAATGCTTGAACTAGCAGGAGTGGCTGGGATTGCATTGGAGTGGTTCCGTTCATTCCTTCCGGGTAGGTACCAGCTAGTGACGGGTGAAAATGGACATCGAGGGTCTTCCTGTGTGGAACCGCGTGGTTGTCACTCATTCCCCCGTTCATGTTTAGTGGGTTTGAAAAGACGACTGGACGCCTGAAGGCCAGGCAGTTTGATTTGAATGACTCTGTAGAAGGTTATGAGGGTGATTTCCAAATGGATGTTGCTCACATACGTTATTTCTGTTTTGTCAGTGTGACAGTGCAGACTAGAATTGAAACTCAGAAGTGTGACTTGTTGGAAAGGGAAAATTCGGGAGGCCCTGGTGTGCTTTACAATTCCTCTGTCTGAGTTACAGTTCGTGTAAACGGTGGCCATATTTTGACTACCAATTTATCTTTACATGCAAATCAGAGTGTCAGATAGAAACGGTTTATTTTCCTTTTCGTTATATATCTGAGCCTTCTTCCCTATGAACATTGACTGCATCTCCATGATCTTTCTTGCTGAAGTTGTAGTCTGCTTGTTCACCCTTTTGCTTGGGGCTCTTTTAAGTGAAGTAGCCTGACTACGTTAACAAATACTCTCAAGGATGATGGCTGATGTTTCCCAGTAAATGTTTTGCTTTATCTTCACTGAGAGCACTTCAATATTCTAACCCTGTTTTACTAAGAATCAAATTGGGTTGTACTTTTAAGGAGTTTGCAGCATAAATTCTGTCTCTTTAAACTACTTAGGCATTTTAAGTTTTTACAGAGAATATGCTAGACTTTCTTTAATTTTGAACATGTTCTTTAGAAACTTGCCTTTTTTTGGCTATTATTTATTTATGAAATGTTATTCCAGTTATTTCCCTTTAGGGTAATGAAAAGCTTGCTGAGTGTTGAACATGGAGGAAGTTTATTAGGCCTAATAGTAGAATACAGGTAAAGAATTGAAAAGAAACACAGATGTATGCGTCTGTAAATATCATTAGAACTGTCTGTTGAATGTCATTTTGGCAAAAGGGCAGGAAACTAACATTTATGCGGTAACTGATCAGCGTCAGGCACCGAGCCAAGCAGTTTCTATTTTTTAGTTCATTTAATCCACACAGTAACATTGAGAAGTAGGTGTTGTTTCTTCATTTTACAGATGAGGAAATTGGTGTTGAGAGAAGTTAGGCATTTTGCCTGACTTCACACAGGTATAGGTGCAAGATCTGGTGTTTGAGTTGGGGTCTTGCTGATTCCGAAGCTCAGTCTTTCCGTCACAGTCAAATGTTAAGCCACAGGCAAATGTCTGACTTGAAGTGGGGTTCCCAAAGGGCAGGAAAAGAAAAAAGGCAGAGGATGCCGATGAGAAGGCATGAGCAGATCAAGGAGGAAATGAAAGACGGGAATGTATTAGCATCGTGATAGTTCTGAAAATTTCTAGACTTCTCTTTAAAACTCAGCTTAATAAGCCAGGTGACAAAGTAAACACTTTTAGGATCATCAAAGATTTGCAACTTATGGGATAAATAGGTTTTGAATTTTGGATTTTATCATTTTGGGCGTTTGTCCATTCCCTGCTTTGAAAATGAAGTAGCAGTACTCCACATTGGAAACTATAGTTTTCCTCAAAAACTATAACAATCAGTGCAAGGTCAATCAGGTAGTTAGCAATTATCTGAGAGAAGACAGCAATTAAAGACGAGTTCTAGGTGTTTAGTGTTTATAACCCCCCCCACCACCACCTTTTTTTGGTTTATCCTTTTACTGTGTCTACAAAACTTTGCTATTTGGAACCTCAGCTTACCATTGCCTATCATGTAGAACATGGTGCTTGTGACTGAAGATGTAATGTTTTGTTTTCTTACTAGTAAAACGTCTGGATTTCAGTAAATACTTGTTTTCATCTTTAAATGAAGTTTAAATCAATGTTATCAGCTTTTCTTTTCATATTGACAGGCAACTTGATACGATAGATTTATTTCAGGCATAGCTAGAGAGGATGTTGTTTCTGTGCTTATAAACTGACATTTGGCAATAGAAAAGTACTGTACCATATATTAAAGTTGTTTTGTTATCCTAATGTGATATACTGTTATTAATTATGTTGATGGTACCTTATAAAACACCCCCCAAAGGAGGTAAAGCTCTTTAACGGTAATGATTTTCAATTTCAATGATATGTTTTGTCTACTAGTGGCTCATGAAGTAACAGTCATAATTGAATTCAGCACCTTAAGGTTTCCTGACTTAGCTTAAGTGAAATATTGATTTCATGGAATTAGATGGCAGGTGCATCGAGGAACTATTTCCTGAAAGCTTTAAGTGGCTATATAAAACCTCAAGAATATTAATTCAGGTTAAATGAGTGCATTGGAGTCATGCTTACTTCAGATGTTTGCCAAATGGCCAGAAGCCATGATATGTCAAATTTTGTTTTTTGAAACATTGAAAAATGAAGGAAGGCACAAAAATATTTCCCTTATTGTTACATCAGCATAAAGATAGTTTTCTATAGTTCTGGCAACTGCTTAATCGCTTACACTTTAGTTAGTTGATTAAATAGGGGTCCAAGTTGAAAATAATTTTTCTTGAATTATTATCATGGCTCACCAGTTCTCTTCCTTTCCACTCCGATTCCATTTACATATTTTTCTCCCTTTTCGTTATTGGAGTTGTTGTCTGGAGGGTCTCTGTGTGCCTGGCTGGAACATTGATATTGCTGTAAGATAATGTACAGGAAATCTTTTGTCTAAAGATACATTTCTCCCCATGGGTCATCAAAATGCGCATTTTGTCCTAAGGAAGATGTTTATTTCTATAAAGCAGAGGTGTAACGCATATATATTGTATTAGTAGCATTACATTTGGAATTTATTAATATGTATGTGTGTATAATTTTATAGTTTTCCGAAACCATTAGCCTTAAACAGTATTGTTTATTCTTTCTTTGCATTTGCATTGATCTTAGGCATTCTTATCTTTATCTTACTGGGTTTTTTCCCTGTATGGAAGAGTATTAACATTGCTTGCAGGAGACATAAGTGTTCTGCAGTCCCCGCTCCCAATCTATGCCTCTCATGAATTACATTTTCCTGAGGTGAAATTAAAACACGAAGTAGGTGTATTAAATTTCTTGTCGGCCTACTGCCAGATTCTTAGATGTATTTTTAAGTGTCAAATACTAAGTTTTGGGGAAGGGAAGGATGCTTTAGATTCACTAGGCTTTGTATTTACTTTTCTTTTCTCAGAGCATATTGTTTCCATAAGCGAGCTTGCCTAGAACTTAGGCCCTTTGTAAAATTTGTTTTTACTTTATAATTCAATCTGAATTTTGTGGATGTATTTCATGCCCTCCCACGTAACTGTGATGTTTGAATTTCATAAAAATTCTTTTTTATACCAGAAAGCAATGCTGACTAAATATCTTTCAGTGGTGATACTTCTAATTAAAGCCGGTAACTACCCCTAACAAATTGTCTTAAGAATATACATGGAAAGAGAAAGTGGAAGAGGGGGAGGAAGGAGGAGAAAAGCAAACTCAGTTAAACTAATATTTAACTGTGGCGTGAATGCCCGTCTTAACAGTTGTGGTTGGTGTAGTTAATTTTAGACATTTCCTTTATCAAACATTTAAAGGTAAAAATTTCCCCATAGCCAGCAAAACTCTGAGCTGAATTCTTTTGACATTCTGCTGATCAAGGAATTTCTGAAGAGTAGTACCAGATTGTTCTGCAGAGAAGGAGTAGCAGCATAAATTAGAAATGGACAAGGAAACTGCTCTCACTTCTTCTGAACCCTAAAAAGCCATTAAAAATGATAAATGTTTATTGAACATGTAATGTGTTAGTTGTGTTTTATATTGAGGAAGATATGTACATGATTGAAAACTTACATATGGAAAGTTCTACCATTGGAAGAAAATCAGAAAAATTCAGATCCAACATTTGAATCCAACTTTGAGTGGGAAAAGTTGCTTCTCGTAGTTAAAAGCTGTAAAACAAAGTGCAAAGGAAATAATTGACTTAATTGACTACAGAAAGTTTTGTGCCTGCCTATTAAAATATATTAAGTGACAGTAGAGAAAATATTTTCAGTTAATATGTTAGAGGTGTTATATAAAGAAATTATTAAAACAGTTAAGAAAATAAATGATGACCTTAGAGCATCATGGTCAAAGGACATGAACAGAGGAGCTCCAATGTGTAAAACTAAGGATTAAGCAAGTAGCATTTGATTTTGCTGACAATCATAGAAATGCAAGGTAAAGTAACCATTGGAGATTGTTCCCTATTTTACCTAATAAATTAATCAGTCCACACATTTCATCCTGACTCCAAATGTTGCTTCCTGTTATGTATTAGCAGTGAGAATGTAAAGCAAAATAACTCATTTGGAAAGCCAACTGGAATTATTTGCTAAAGGTCATTACATAACATATATATATCCTAAATTAATAATGCTACTTCTGCAAGCCTATCTTAAAATATTCTGGAATATAAGAAAAAATATATGTGCTAAGATATTTGTATTAATGCTATTTCGATTATAAAGGACATAATTTAAATGCTCACCAGTGGTATCAGTGCTTTTCAAACTTGGCTACAGATCAGAATCATTTGGAAAGATGTAAGAAAATGCATGGTGTCTGGACTGCACCCAGAGATTTTTACTTAATGTTTGGAGTTGCCTGAAGATTTACATTTTATAAATTCTAATGTATAGACAGATTGAAAGTCATGGACTTGAAACAAGTTGATAGGCTATTTTTAACCATTTGATATATTTCTCGTGGCTTAGGTATAGTATAAAATATTATAATTCAACATTTAGGTAAATTATAACTTTAGAAACACACCAAAAAATAGGCTAGAAGAAAAATTTATGAAATACTCAAAGTTGTTTTAAGGAGTTCAGATTTTGAGTGATTTTTCCCATCTTTTCATCCATTGACAGATAGTTAGTGATGTTCTCATATTACCTTTTAAAAGAAAACTATATTTAAAAGAAGGATTCCTGCTGGTGAGATCCTCTAGGTAATTTCCTATTTATAGGTTATTTCTACCTGTGAATACAGAGATTTATTCTGACTTCTAAAATAATCATGTCCTGAGGTTAGAGTTAGACCTCATTATTATAATGAAATCCTTCGCAGGATTCTTTTTTCCTTTCTGTCATCTCAGAAATATTTTCTCATGTAGTTTTCTGACTGTTGGAATATAATAAACTCAAGTCAGTCATTTTTCTCTTCTTTTATTACTCTACATCTGTGCCTATCAGTTTTCACCTTTCTAAATACCATTCTCTATGCTGATGATTCTCTAGTGTTTATCTTTAACCCCGGCATTAACTCTGAGATGCATGTATGTATCTGAATTTTGGATGCATACCTTTAAATTAGTAAGTCCAGAACTACATTCATTGTATTTTATTTGTGATCCCTTCTATATTAACTGTCTTAACTAATTATACCACCATGTGCCCAGCCACTAAAGCAATCCTAAATTCCTTCTCCGTCCTTATCTCACACATCTAGTTAGTTTTTCTGTCTTACTGATCCCTGTCCCCCACCCACACACTGTATTTCTTCTCATGCATTTCTTGACTCTTTCTCCATGTCTATGGCCTACCATCTTTGCTCTGTTGAAGTTCTCCTTATCTTCCCTGAAGTCCAGTACAGCAGGCTCCTAATTCGACTCATTCCAGATCTATTCTCATGCTAACAGAGGGACAAGGGTGTCTTTGTCCTTAAAAAATTTCTAGGCATGTCTCATTCCAGATCTATCCTTATGCTAACAGAAGGACAAGGATGTCTTTGTCCTTAAAAATTTCTGGGACTCCTTACCATCTCTTGCTGCAGACTAAGCTCCTGGCCATGGAATTTAGACATGTGCATGACATGGTATGTATTGTCCCTCTGGAAATGATCCCAACCCTACTTTCCCTCCCCTTCACTCTCTGAAAATGCCTCATAAGTAATCATGTTTCTGTGTACCATAGTCAGTTCTTTCCATCTGTGCCTTGTTCATGCTGTTCCCTCTACCTGGAATGACTATTTCCATTTTGGATAGATTAACAAAAGATAAAGATTAATGCTACTCACCATTGTCTGGATGGGGAAAATAGTTACTCTCAGGAAAGGTAATTTGGAAGAAAACTATCAAAATTTTAAAATTACCCTTTTAATCTAAAATTCTTTTAAGGCTTATTCTAAAGAAATAGGCATATATATATATATATGTTTGTTTTCTTAGTCCATTTGGGCAGCCACAGACAGGGTGGCTTATAAACAACAGAAATTTGATTCTCACCTTCTGGAAGTTGCAAAGTCTAAGATTAAAGTGCCTGCAGATTTGGAGTCAAGTGAGGGCTCGCTTTCTGGGTCACAGATGTCCCCCTAAACATTGAGTCCTTATGTGGGATGAGGACAGAGAACTCTCTCTGGGGTCTCTTTTATAAGGGCACAAATCCCATTCATGAGGGCTCACCCTCATGACCTAATCACCTCCTAGAGGCCCCCTCCTCCACATACCATTACCTTGGAGACTAGGTTTCCACATATGAATTTTGGGGGTTGGGGACACAAGCATTCAGTCTATAGCTCATATATAGAGAGAAGTATATACCAGATTATTTATTGCAGCACTATTTTAATGGGTAATATTAGGAACATGATAAATGTTAATACGGAAATACTTTAAAAATTATGACATATCTACTTTATAGGATATTAAAAGTACTATATGAATACTAAGAATATCCAATAATATGTACAATATTAAGAGCAAAAAATACTCTGTGGGAAAATGTCCTGGTTGTGTCATTAAGCAAAAAACATGTACCTACCCGTGTGCACTAACTGGTGGCATTTGTGTTGAAAATAAATTTAAAATACCGAATCATAGATTCAGATACAGGCATATATGATTGCAAATAGGAAAAGCTCTAGAAGAGAACATGACAGATCCTTAGTTGTCATCACTTCTGAAGTAGTAGGTACAGTTACAGGAAGTTGAAAGGGAATCATTACTTTCAATTCTGTGTAATGCACCTTTACACTTCCATATAAATCCTATGTATTTATTTGCTTGCAAAAAAGTCTTTAAACAATAACATAAGTGGACACAGGGGAAGAATCTGATACAATTAGAGAGAAGCCAAATTGTGGGTAAAAGAACAAAAGCAAGGTGATTTTCTGTTTTGCAAAGTAAAATAGAGTAAAATACCATAGACCAACAACCCGCGGCTGGACTTCACAGTTATGGACATGTTGTCATAGTTGCTTTGGATTGTTTTCACCTTAAGTCTAGCAGGAAAAGCTGGAGTTTCTTTGATTTCCTTCTTTTCTCAGAGGTAATCTGTGTCATAGATTTGTTTTATACTGTTGTAGCTCAGAATTAATATAGTTTTACTAAATATACAGGTAAAAGTATGTCTGTGTCTTTAGCTATAATGTACTGATAAATATTTAGTTTATTGATAGGTTTTCTTTTTTCCTAAAACACATAATGTTCCTTTGTGAACATGTATGCATTTTTCTAGGGTTTATACCAAAAAGTGGAATTGCTGATCTGGAGAGCATGCAAACTTCTGTTTTGTTTTGTTGATCACTAGATATTGCCAGATGCCTTTCCAAATTGGCGGTGTCAATTTATATTCTCACTAGAGTATTTCGTAGTTTCTATTTCTGGACATTCTCAACCAGTACTTGGTATTGCCAAGCTTCAAATTTCGTTCTACTCTGTAGATTGTGAAATGATACTTTGTCGGGAGCCTCTGAATGTTTCATGAGTGTCAAGCCTGGCAGGCCCCTGAGGGGACCACAAAGGACCCTAAGGAAGTTGGAGTCCTGAGTTGCTAGAGGCCCTCAAGCAGTGCGGTGTTAGATGCACAGAATGAGATGCTACACTCGTGATCATGGACTGAGAGACATTGGAAGTGTTTAGGAGGTGAAGATGAGGGGACCTTGACAAATGAAAAGGAAGAGAGGAGAACAGAAGGCATTGAAGGTGAAGGGAGTAGGTAGACAGGCAGGGTGGCTGGAATGAACAGGAAGCCGATAGTCAAATCATTATTAATTGTCCTTAAAACCTTAGCCAGAAAGGGATTAGCAGAGCTTTAAAGCACACCTATTTTAAACTCCTCATTTTTCAGATGAGAAGATTGAGGCCTAGAAAAAGGAGGTTGTCTTGTATAAAACATTTAGCCTATTTGACAAGGGTCAAAAAAAAGCGCAGGGGATATATTTGCTTATTTAATGTGGACATCTGAAGGATTGAACTTCAGCATGACTAGATAATGCAGGAGTTCAAGTGATAGCTCCTCCCCCCCCCCTTTCTTTCCATGTTTTGCTCTGCTTTCCTGTGGTTAGCCCTATTCTGGGCAGGCTCACCTTGCGGATGCAGAGGTAGGGACCAGCTAATCGTTTTTGTACCTTTACAACTTTTATGTTTCTACTGAAAATAATGTGTGCTATTTCTCTTTATTTCCATATCACTTCCCCAAACTCCCACCCTTTGACCATTCTGTTTAATCTGGCTAGCTTTCCTGGTGGGGAAATCAGGACCATTTCACTGATAACTAACGTGGAATCACATTACTGAAGTGAGGAAAGTCCCTAAGAGAAAACAGGGCCTGGCAAGCGTCTATAAGATGGCCACTCTGGCCCGAGTGGTGTGTAGGATGTCTGACACACAGGATTGTAGGCATCAATTTAAATAGCATATAGATGATAGTCACTACAAATGCCTGATTGCAGCTACTTTCACAGCGGTGATCAAGTTCCTCTCAACAAACATACGTTTTGAGTGCACTGGGATTGCTTGTCGCATAATACAAAAGTAAACGAGTACGTGACTGTCCCCTAAGGAATTCCCAAACTTGCAAGAGGTATGGGGCGAGAAAGAAGTATAAAAAGTTTTATGAAACCATGCAGGATATGCAGAGTGTTGAGATTATAATATAGGAGTGTCCTGGGCTCACAAAAGATGTCACCATATAGGCCGTTAAAACTTTTATTTTGAGTGGTAAGTGGAAGAAGAAGTGGGATGCGTTTCCAGACAGAGGGGGTTTCTTATGAACCAAAACAGAGAGAAGGGAAACAATGGAGGCACACAATTTACAGGATTGGATCGAATTCTAGGAAAGGAGTCTGAGAATGAAGAGTAATCTGAGTGTTGGAGAAGATGAGGTAGGTGAATTTATACTAGAGGGAACTGTAATTTCAGCCCAGAAGTTTGTGCTTCTGAAACCACGGATTTTAAAACATAAATTTAAAAAATCCAGTGCCTGGCATGGCCCAGGGCATCTAAGCAGTGTTTTTGTTGGTTTTTTAAACAGAACATTGCTTTGGCACCACTGGGTGGGCCGCACTGGAGCAGGGAGGTAGTGAAGGCAGGATTGGGGCTATAGCACTGTCCTGTGAGGCAAATAATGTTTGAATGAGGATGTGAAGAAGCAAAAAGGTAAATTGGAAAATGAACTTTGTTGAGGCACAATGATTTGAAGAGTCTGAAAAATAACTTCAGTCCTGGTAATGAGGGGGAGGATAGTACCCACCAGTGAGTGAGAGAAAAAGAGAAACAGGAGGATCACCACTGGGAGGATGAGTAAGATGACCTTCATGTTGGGGAATATTGCAAATATATAGTATTTTCAGTTCCATGTGGATACTATTTGTAAATCTGTCAAAGCAATTCAAAGTTCCTGGATATGTTTTTCAATTTTATGAATTTACACAGGGAAAATTGTTCACCATGGTGCATTAGTTTTTCCACAGAGGAATGGATGTTTTGTATACCTTTACAATAATATTTTAAGCATTTGGCTAATAAAATTAAACATTCCTGGGAGTATAATTGCTAGGTACTTTTTCCTAATGATCCTAGTCATAAATATAGTATAGCATTTCCTCAAGTACATTTCTTGGCATAACATGATAGGGGATGTTGCTGCATGTTGCAGTGGGGAAGTTTTTTTTTTTATTGCTTTGCTTAGGAAACAGTGAGTTACGGAGGTTTCTTAAATAGGATTTTTTCCGAGACTTTAGTATGTATTGTTATGTATTTAGTGATTTGCAAAGAATGCAGCATGCTGCTTTCCTGAAACTCATTTGACAGTTCTTTTGGAACATCACTTGGGACTAATATTCCATAGAACACATTTGGAAATGCTGCAGTATCAGCCATTGCTAACAAGTTGGGAGAGGAGGAGTACAAGTAAACATAGAAATTCACGTTTTTCTATGAAACTAATTGATCATACCAAATATAATTAATGTCTGTTTCTTAGTATATGAAACCCGCCATTTTATTTTGGAAGATACATTTTTTTTGGCTTAGTTGAAAATATTCTCTTTTAGATTGCAGTGATGGGGAACTAGTATAAAGCCCTGAAGAGCCACCAGTGGCCATGGGTTAGTTGCTTCTCTGCATTGGAGTTGGTGACATAAGAAATTGGCACTTGATTCCATCTCAGTCATCTCCTTGGAATAAACTAAGGATAACATTTAAATTTGAAATGATTTTCCTCCTGTTGTTCCACATGCCTCAAGGCTCCTTTCTCCTAGATCCCTTGTCATTTTGTATGTATTCAGAGAATTCACTTGAGGTCAGCCTGCATTTCTTTTATGTGCAAAGCACTGTCAGAGTGCAAATTTATTTCAAGATTAACTTGACATAGATAATGTGCTTAATAGATGTTTATTCAATTAATGGAATGTGTTATCCTTTAATGATCTAACTCCACAAAGAGGCATCTCAGTTGTGGACCTGAATTCTCTACTGTATTCTCTCAAAGCTCTTTCTTTTCTAGTTTGAATAGGTAGCATTACCTGTAGAGGATGAACAGCAATGTCATCTTCTGCAGCCTAGTTCTTAATAATGAAATCCTCCCAGAGGGGCGTCCTCGCTGTAGGCGGCATTGAGCAAAGACGGAGCCCACTGCATTTACCGTTTGCCAGCATCTGGCTTTTCTTTGTGTGTTTCCTTCAAGTGCTAAATATTCTTTTTTGGCATTGAAGGTTAATTAAGTGGAGGAGGCAACTGTGGGGAGAAGAATGTGGGGGATTGGAAAAAAACATGGGCTTTGGAATCAGAATAGAATTTGGATTTCGGCTGTATCACTTAGTTGTTCTTTGACTGCAGTAAGATTTTTAATCCGTCAGCCACAGTTAACACCTGAAAAACTGGGCATCATGCTTATATTTCATGGTGGCTCTAAGGAATATACATAATAGGGATGAAAGCCCAATCCTGTTACAAATGCTTGGCAAATGGTAACTGTAATAACAGATATTTATTATTACCATTCTTTTCCTTCTACCTTTACTGAATAAGTTATTTTCAGTATTATTCACATGTGAAAGGCTATGGGGTTGGAGTATAAGCTCGCTCACGTCTTCTCTTACTTTTGCTTATGAACTGAAAGTGAAATTAGACAAAAATCTTACCTAAGCTAGTTCTTTAGACAAGTTATGAAATATTTAAATTCTTTTCATTTGCCATCCTTGGTACCTCTAGATGTTGGTTGCTCTGAGGAGGAGGGATATTTATAATAATGAGAGCTCGCAATTTTCAAACACTTATGATATGCCAGACACATTTCTAAATTTTTTACATGTTTTAACTCATTAATTCTTCAGAAGACTCCCTTATGAAATAGTGACTTTTATTATCCACATTCTGTGCTTAAGGAACCTGAGACCCAGAGAGGTCAAGTCTCGAGTCCTCCAGCTAGTAAACGGTCTAGCCTCTGTTGAACTCAAGCTGATGGGCTCCAGAAGCCACAGCCTCATTGCTCTCGTCTCTCCTGGAGCAACAGTGGAAAAAGGGCATGCAGAGATACAGTTGCCGACCTCCCGCTATATGTGTAATGTGTTGTCTGCCCACTGTCTGGTAAATCAAAGATTCATAGGCCCCTCACCTCAGATTTTAGTTGGAGGTCTTTAAAAATTATAATTTGGATTTATAGGCTTTAGTTCATACTTTTATAGATTCATTTCTCAATTTACTTATAGATACTATTTTAAGAAAGAATGCTAATAAGCAAGGTCTTGTCCCTGTTTTAATGTTTTTTGAGAACCTCATCTCCTAAAACAAAAGGTCAATGTAATGAATGTGGTTGAATGAACCCCTGTTTTCTTATCTGGTGGCAGCTTGGTAATGTCTCCAAAGTGAATGAAAGGTCTAAGTTCAAAGCTCTGTTTATGTTCTAAGAAGATGATCTCTTTATATTGTTCAAGCCTGCCATGAGCCAGAGCCATGTGTTTAGGTTGGAATCCGAAATTGTTTCTCTAATTTTTTTTTTTAAAGATTTTACTTATTTGACTGAGAGAAACACAGCCAGAGAGGGAACACAAGCAGGGGGAGTGAGAGAGAGAGAAGCAGGCTTCCTACCGAGCAGGCAAGCCCGATTTGTGACTCGATCCTGGGTCTCCGGGATCATGACCGGAGCCAAAAGCAGTCGCTTAACCAACTGAGCCACCCAGGTGCCCTGTTTCTCTAAATTTAAGAATTAACTTGCACAGCTTATGTCACTTGGTGATTATTTCATGCCTCAGTCTGTCCATCTCATAAGAGTGCTGGGGCCACATTTCTAATTTTACCTTAAATACATGCTGAATATTGAAAATCATATGGATACTCTTCACATAGAAATATGCAAGTATCTTTCCATTGTGACCCATCTCTTGAGTTAATTGGTTCTTCCCTATATATTCTTATATTTTTAAAACACTAATATTTGTTATGTCTTACTTGTCTGTGCTAATGAAGAATGTTTATTAGCGATCTTAGGGGCACTACAAAGTTTGGGACACTGTTTTTTGTCTTCACAATTAAAATTCAGGGTTGCTGTAGGTCATTTTTTTGGTTAACATTCTAGGTGCTAGAATTATTTATGTAATGTTTTAGGCTTTTAAGTTTTTATTTTCAGTCATTCTCAAGAGTTCCAGAGTAGTGGTAATTTTTCTCAAAGAGTAGGAAGTTAGTTTGGCCTTGTCTTTCTAGAATGTTTTTTAATCATCTAGGTTAGTGATTAATCAGTGGATCTATACACTGCCTATATGTGTTAAGGAGTCATCCACATTGATGGGTACAAATAGTTTATTCTTCACTAGTCATGACCTGGCCTATTAAAGATGTAAATAAATAGACAAATCCAAGAATGCATTGCTCATTTTTTAACATTTTAGAAGCATTTTGATGAAGTGTAACCCATACAAGAGTTAGATACACAGATCCTAAGTCAACGCTTTAGATTTTCACATAGTGAACGCAAAGATCCTCCATTAAGAACTAAAATATTACCACATAATGTCCTCTTAAAAATATATCCTTTAGAGTTAAGATATTTTTTGTAAGCCATCACCAGTGAAAGTACTTGAAAGGAGCTGTTATGATTGTTTTTGAAAGGAGAGTGAACATATAATTGTTTCTATTAATTTATATTAATATCAATTAGCACAATAACGGTTAGTAACACGATAAATGTTGCTTAACAGTTGCTTCTTGCATTTGTCGAGCTTTTAGATTTATGTTGTTTGGGATTAATTTTTTGATGTTCCCATATTTGAAAGATGAGATTAAAAATGTTTTCAGGAAAAGCTTTCATCTGACATTTTTAAAGATACTTAGTAAAACAAAGTAGTTAAAAATTTGGGTTACTTAAAAATACAGCATTATTTTATACATAAAGGAATGGAGGACCACAATTATGATATTTTCTTTGTCATGTCTATAAATATTCTTCCAATTGCATTCTCTGGGTATTTTTTGTGGTTTTAAAAATTATTAAGATAGATAAGCCATCCATTCTCTTCACTAAGTGTACACTATTAGTAAAATTTTATGTGTTCTGTCAGCAATTTGATGTGATAAAGCAATGGTTTTTCTGTAGTTCACACAGCGCCAGGGCTCTGCAAAGCATCTCTGGGGGTTCTTTGATGTCTAGACAGCTTAAATTATGCCTGCTCCCCTGCCTCCAAATTCCACCCCTGTTCTGCTTCAGGGGTTGTGGGAAATGAAAACAAAACCAGAAGGGTTCCACAACCCTACAGTCTAGGGAGAAAAACAAATAAGTAGAATAAGCTGTATATCTACCCTGGCAGGTGTATAGGAAAGGGCCCAATTATAGGGAATGATAGAAAAGAATTAGGGACAAATATTGTCCATTGTCTTTCTTGTTTATTTCTAATTATATTCCTGATATAGAAATACCATGTGCATTGCAGACAAAATGAAAATGTGGTAGAGGTATCAGGGAAGGAAGTACAAGTTGTGTTTTACTCCAGCTCCCTGGTTTCTCCGCCCCATTGGCAGAAAAATCTACAAGATTGGTGTGTTTCTTTTTCTTTCTTTCTTTTTTTTAAAGATCTTATTTATTTATTTATTTATTTATTTATTTATTTATTTATTTATTTTTAAAGATTTTATTTATTCATTTGATAGAGTTCACAACCAGCCAGAGAGGCAGACAGAGAGAGGAGAAAGGCTCCCTGCTGAGCAGATAGCCCAAGGCAGGCCTCCATCCCAGGACCCTGAGATCATGACCTGAGTGGAAGGCAGAGGTTTTAACCCACTGAGCCACCCAGGCTCCCAAGATTTTATGTATTTATTTGACAGAGAGAGGGATCACAAGTAGGCAGACAGAGAGGCAGGCAGAAAGAGGAGGAAGCAGGCTCCCCACCCAGCAGAGAGTTGATGCAGGCCTTGATCCCAGGACCCTGAGATCATGACCTGAGCTGAAGGCAGAGGCTTTAACCCACTGAGTCACCCAGGCGCCCAATATTGGGTGTGTTTCTTGTGTATTGTCCTGTTTATTGAAATGGTGAGATGCAGAATTGCTTCCTGAGTTGAAAAACTAACTTTCTTTTCTTTTTTCTTGGTTTTCCTTTTAAAATTCGGGACACTGATTCTTCCAACTCATCTTTTTAGAAAGTAAGTAACTTTTGAAAGTTCAGAGATTTTTTTGTTATTATTAAAATGTTGATGCTTTATTATTTCAGGCATACATATACACATACACATACTTTATTACAGAATTTTTAACTTAAATTCCAGTGGAGGGAATTAACCCTTGCTTTAACTGTGAATGAAATGTTTTAAATTCATTAAAAATATGAATTGCTGCATAGCAGATGTTCATGCCATCTAAGAATACACTTTTCACATGTATTTTCCTCACCTTCTTTCACATGCATAGTAAATCATTGTAATATATATTCATATATAAACATATTTAAATATGTATGAAAATAAATATATTTCCTTAAAGTGAGCCAAAGTATGCTTTCTAGCTTTTTTTGAATATGAAAATAATAAAAATATATAAATAAGACTTTTATTTTTTTAATGTTCAATAACAGTTTATTAAGACATTCATTTCTCCAGGAGTAGTAATCCAAATTGTCTAGGCTGTCTGGGGTTGTTGAGAATAATAGAGTAAATGGTATGAAAAATTTCAAAAAATTTCATTTTCCTATGTGAATTTTGCATTGGATGAAAGTTACCTTTTATTTAACATTTAGCTCTATTGATGCCAATGTTTTATTGTTTTTAAATAAAATGGATGTTATGATTAGTTTTTTTTCTTTTAAGAAATGCAGGTGATATGCTTACAACTAAGTGACTAATCAGCCAGTGATTTGAGATGTAAAATTTGCATTTCATTGCACAATATTTTCTAATTCTTCTAAAATGCAAATGTTATTTAGTTTTGAAATAAAACAAATTTCAGCTGTTTGTTTCAGGAAAGATTTGAGAGAATTATAGTGATCATTGAGACTTGGAGATATACTGTCATGTGATTGTGAAGTACATATTTTTAAATATTTCCATAGTAAATCTTGAGTTTATGGAATTAATAAACAGTATAATTTAATAATATATTCATGCTCAGTAGAGCTTATTATTTATATGAAACTGGGTGCTTATCACTTATATTTGTAAGAAGCATAGCATTAAACTGCTACTTAATATTCAATTTATCTTCTACAATTATCTTTCATTTACTGTACCTTAGAAAGAAAATATAAATTATAGTGATGTTAAATTATATTTTTCCAGCATTTTTTAGTTGTCTTAAAATCTGTATTATATTTTTATATTCTAAATCTTTAGTACTTTAAGAAAAAACAGGAGTAATGTGTGTGTGAGGTTCGACATTAGGTGGACAATTTTATTGTTATCTTTTTAAAAGTCTACATTCTTTCATTTTTATGTATTGGATTCTATTTTACTTGTAGTGTTAACATTCTCTTGCCAAGTCCCTACAGAAAGTCTGTGTTTCTGACAGTTTCACTAAATTAAAACTCCACAAATCTGGCATAATAATTTCCCAGCTTCAAATTGTCTGTGCTTTTATCTAAAGAGAAAATGACAAAAATAGGCGTTTTGGAGTGCTCAGTCTAACATGTACAACATTATTTATCTGGAATTTGTTCATGAACAGAGATATTTCTGGGGGAGATGAATATATTTTAGTGTATATAAGGTACACCTGGCCCATTTGAAATATGAGCAGAAAATCTTATGCAAGGAAAAATAATGAAATGAGGTCTGTAAACTTGAAGAAGCTTCACAAGGAAAGATATTACATAAGAACACACAGTACAATTACCGTGTATACTTTAGTGTTATCTCTACATTGTTCTCTGCCCGTATTCAGATTAGGGCACTTGCTTCCTGTCATATTCATTGGAATCATATTGACATGTTGGCACAGAGAAGCTGCTTCCTAAAATAGTAGTGTGTTCTTCTTATTATAATACCCATAAACCTTTATAAATTGATGCGTTTATATGCCATATATACACATATATACACCTATATATATGTGTATCTATGTGTGTATGTATACGTGTGTGTGTGTGTGTGTGTGTGTGTGTGTGTGTGTGTGTGTGTATCTCCAACTCAGCTTTGGCTTTTTTCATTTTACTGGTGACTTTTCATAGTAGGTAAGAGATTTCCTAATCTTTTTTTTAGAAAACTCTTAATTTAGTAACATATGGTTATTTTTCTATCATGGAAATTGAAACCTTAATATCCTAGGGCTCCATATCTTATCTGAGAGTATTTTGGGTTAAATACCCAGAACCCCTGAGACACAAATGGGGTGGAGTAGGGCTTCTACTCAGTATTGGTTCAACCAAATATTGATCTTTTAGCACATTAGGAAGTAAAATGTATATGGAGCATAAGTAAATGGAAATAATATTTCTGGCCCTAAATTCTAGTTTGCAACAGATATTAGTTTGCAAACAAAACCCAAAAAAGGTTCTAAAGTCTACACTAGAAAATGCATAACATACATTTCACAAACATCTTTCTAGGTATAATGAACCCATTTCAAATGGGCTTTGAAATTTTTAATCGTTACTGTAACGCCAATTGATTTCCTTTAAAAAAAATCTATTTTCATAATTCAGTCACTTGCATCTTTACAACAGAACATAAAGCTGGGCAGAATTCCCAAACACTTGTTTTTTGATTGACAGATATAAGAAAGGGATGTCATTGTAGAAGCGGTATCAGGTCATAAACATAGATATAGATTTTTTATTTGACCGTGTGAGAAATGCAATCCTGTGAGTGACTTAAACACTTGTAATTTCAAATCAGTTCTTCCCTGGTTTCTTATTATTCTTTTGTTGCTTTTCAACCTATAGGATGGAGCTGTCCTTGAACTTGGTTTATTTGATCATTCAAGTGCAACCATCAAGTTGTCTGTAATATTTAAAAACTGAGGCTTCATGGTATTATTTGTTAAATAACAGCACATAAATGTTTGGGCTTTGGTTTCTTTGAAATAGAGTGTTGGTTGCTTTATGAATAAAAGGATAATTTCAATTCAGGAGACTTTTTGCCTGAAGCCTGTAAGACACATGCATCTGATTAACTTTGGCAAAACTGGATTGGCCTGTTATTGTAATGTAGATGTTTTTGGGGTTGGGAGGATATTTTAAAAAGGCATGTGAGAAGATCTTTTTTTTTTTTTTTTTTTTTGAGAGAGAGAGCACAGTTTTGCTACAGAAACTGCATCTCAGATTGCTTCATTTTTGCACACTTTTATTTTCTAGTGGAACTTCTCCATTAGCCTGTCTGAATGCAATGCTTCACACTAATACTCGAATAGGGGATGGAACATTCTTCAAAATCCCTGGAAAGTCAGGCCTCTATGCTCTCAAAGTAAGTTGGATTGTTCTGCATATTATGTCTGGTATTACTGTGTATCATGCCTTTTTTCAGACATGTGAAGGTAAACAAAATTAGATTTGGGTGAAGAGTAGAAAAATGACCCCTGTGCCTTTGAAATGTTTTCAGATGTCTTAAAAATGATTTCATATTAAGAATAAACAATGACATTTTTCTTCAAGGAAAGCATATCTGTGGCTTCACTTTAACATATAGTAATGGAAAATAGTTGTGGCTTCCTTAAAATTCTTGATTCTCAAAAATTTACATGGAGGAGTGCCATGAATCATTAGCCAAGGGCTTAAGATGATCACAGTTGCTGTAAACCATTTGATTTAATGACCATCAGTTGATATACAGACTTCACACCTGTGTATGCCTTTCTGTTGTTTATAGAAATAAATGTATCCATTCTTCTTGAGAAGTTGCTGGTTTAAATTGATCATTCAATTTTAAAACAGCAGTAATATCAAGGGAATTTTAAATAATGCACATTTGTTGTGTGAGAAGAATAGAGAAATGAAATAAAAAGCTTCAAATAATAGAGTCTTAATTATTTTAGGGTCTAAGATGGGAAATGCTGTCTAAGATCCAAAATTCCAGAGGATAAAAGCTGATGATCTACACATGGTTGTGTAACTTGGAACAAATAAAATCAATGTATTATTTCCTATAAGTTAAAAATAAGTCATTGCTTTAATACATGATGGATTACATTTAAAGTTCATTAATGTCCTTTGAGAAGGCTCTTTTTAATGCTAAAAGTTATACCTGGCAAAGAAGCAGGGGTTCTTTCTCAGCTACTAAGCATAAGGCGCTTCTCACAATGTGTGTTTTCAGAAAATAACACAGGTTAATTAAAAAGACTTGTATTATTTCATTTGCTTTCTGTAGCTACTTGGGTATTTAATTTACTGGTAAAATTCTGACTTTTGAAGCCATTTCCTATACAAGGAAGACTGTAGAATTAAAAAAAAAAAAAAGGAAAAGGAAACAATATGTCAAAGGAAACTTTGTATAGATTTTAAAAGACCTAAAAAATCATCTGTGGCAATGTGCTTTTCCAAGGTTTTTTTTTTGGTTTTGTTTCATTTGGGTTTTTTTTTAAGGAGTGATTTTACATTAAGTTATAAATTTGTTGAAACTCCAAATTACAAGTAACAGTGGTAATTGGTAATACTTTCGGATCCTAAAAGTATTTTAAATGTGTTCAGTTGCCAGTACCTCTCCGTAAGTCTTCATTTTTTTAAAAAAAATAATACAGAAAGAGGAGTCGTCGTGCCCAGCTGCTGGAACATTGGATTTAGGCTGTGAGTCTGAACTGGATGGCGCAGAAATGGCGGAGGCTGATGCCCGGGGAGAAGGAGATGGAGGTATCTGTGATGAACATCAAGATGCGAACCTTAGTCTCTTGCAGGTTATATAGAATTCCAGCATTTCACTGTTTGAATTCCCAACCATTTAGAGATACAGTTCCTTCTCTAAGTGTTTACCACTTATAGAGATTCATCAGCAAATAATTTTGATTCAAAAGGTTGGCAATAAAGAAAAGTATGCATTTTTTTGCCATTTATTTATCTATCTATCAATATGGACTTTTCTGGATAGTATTCTTGAGTGTTACTTCTCTTGTAAGGTGAGAGTGTTACTGGAGTTATCTGGTTTTATTCTTTTGTGAGGCAGAGAATGCTAATGTTTTCTCTCTGTGTTTCTTTTCCCTGTGATCAGGGTAGTTTTATGATAGCTTTGTTCCTGGATTTGTCCTTAGTAAATGAAGCCTAGGGTTAATATTCCTCCCTAGATGGGTGGAATAGGCGCCCTATGGCGCCTGGGTGGCTCAGTGGGTTAAAGCCTCTGCCTTCGGCTCAGATCATGGTCTTGGGGTCCTGGGATCGAGGCCGCGTCACATCGGGCTCTCTGCTCAGCGGGGAGCCTGTTCCTCTCTCTCTCTGCCTACTTGTAATCTCTCTCTGTGTCAAATAAATAAATAAAATCTTAAAAAAACTATTCCTCCCAATAAAACAAGGACCAAATACGTTACATTCTTGTAAAACTCTTGAAAAGTGAGCAACGCTTCCAGAATTCTAAGCGGGCATTTTCTGCCTCTGAATTCTGTTCGTGTTAATTCACTTTTATCTTTCTCAAGACATTTACATTATGATTCCATGGGTATGTATAATTTCTGTACTGCAGTTTTAACAGATCTTTGTTCCACCAACGCTGCTGGACTTTTTCCTACCCTACCCACTAGTCCCACAAAGTGGACCCGGATCATGATTTGGGAGGAAGACTGTGTCATTAAAGCCTCTATTGGTGGACTCATAGAAATCAGTAAATTATCTTTAAACAAACAAACCTTAAAGGATCCTTGCAGAAATATCGTATTTCAGTAATAGCCCAGAGCCATTCATTTTATTAACAGCCATAGGAGTCTCTTTGTATTCTGACTGGACACTTCTGCCCTTTAAGCTGGTATGCTTTCTGATAGTCCCCATGAGACTGTGATTCTGCTTCGGTGCCTATCTGATCTGCTGTAGAGGTTGTGAATTAGGGTAGGAAACAACAGATTCTTTGTAAAAAGGGCTGGAGTTGGCTCTGTAGATTTTTTTTGAACCAACTTCCACTGAATTTGATGTCCCTGTTCTTATACCTTTTAAAACTCAATCCCATACGATTGTTGTGGTAGTACTGTGAACTTCGACAGGTCCTTGTGGTTACAGAGGGAGCAAGGAAGTGCATAGCAATTTCTGGCTTTCTGGAAGGGCTGGTAAATGGGGCAAACTGTTCCTCTTTAGGAGGATGAAAGGGGATCATTGGGTCCTTCCTCTTATTTCCCTGCTTGCTTTAGTGAGCGCATGTGCTCTCTCTCTCTCTCTCTTTTTCTCTCTCTCTCTCTCAACCTGTATATTGAGCTTCTACTATGTGCTGCATACTGTTTCAACACTGTAGTTACAGCAGTAAAAAACAAGAACAAAAAGAGACCTCTCACAGATCTTAGGTAGAGAGATAAAAAGCAAAATAAATGTATCAAATGTATAGTTTATTCAGTGCCAAAAAGTGACACGGGGCAAATGAATGAGATAAGAGTGAGAGAGAGAGGAGTACATTTGAGAAAAGATCTGAAGGGAGTTAAGGGAGCAGGCATTTAAGGGGATGGGGTTCTAGGTGAAGAAGCAGCAATTACAAAGACCTTGAAGTCAGAGTGTGCCTGGAATGTTCCAGAAACATCAAAAGGCCAGTGTGGTTGAAGGCCAGAGTGAGCAAAGGTGAGGATGGTGAGATATGAAGTCAGAGAAGTTATGGGGCCAGATACTATAGGACCTTGATCTTGTCTTTTGCTTTGAGTGAGATGTTCAGTTCTTATAGGGTTTTGAACTAGAGACAAAATGATCTCACTTAGATTTTAGCAGGAGCAAAGTATAGCAGGAGAACTAATTAAAAAAAGTCTATGTGTGTGGCGGGGGATACAGGACAAAAACAGAGGGAGAGACCGGTTAGAAAGCTAGTGCCATAATCTAGATAAGAAGAGATGGTGGTTTGAAAACATGGAGTAGCAGTGGATGCACTGAAGTGATTGGTGTCTGGATATATATGAAGCTAGATCCAACAGGAGCTGCTAGAATTAGCATGGTTATAAAATAAAGGAGTTGGAGAAAGCCCCAAATAATCACTGTTATCAAATAGAAGAATTAGCACTATCTTTAACTTAGATGCAAAATCTGAAAGTGAATTAATTTGGGGGCAAGGGGTTGTTGATCAGCAGTTTGGGACATAGTAAGGACGACATTCATTTTTCACCCATAGTGGATATGTTAAATAATTGAACTTATCTGTCTTGAATTTATGGGTAAGACTTTGCTGGAGATATACGTTTGGAAGTGTCTGTTCATAGACAATATTTAAACACAAGAAACTGGATGAGATCACAAAGGAACTGAAGGGAAATAGAAAAGAGAAGAAGCCCAAAGACTGAGCCCAGCAGTATTTGAATTTTAAGAGTTTGGAGAAGGTATGGAAAATAATTGCGATAAATGAGACTAAGGATAATTGGATAGGAGAACATATTGTCTGTTCAGGAAAATAAGTAAAGAGAGTGTTTCTAGCGAGGAAGCACCTCAGATGTCTCAAGTACTTTAAATATGTCAACTTACAATGAAGATTGAGAGTAACCATTGGATTTAGCTTTGTGAGGTTGTTGATGAAATCGATAATGATAATTTTTGTCCAGTGGTGAGAACACAGCCTGAATGGAGTGGGCTCAAGAGAATGGGAGGACAGAAATTGAAGGCCCTAGATGTAGCTGCTGCTTTCAAGGGTTTTTGAGGTAAAGGGAAGGAGTGAGGGGCACCTGGGTGGCTCAGTTGGTTAAGCAACTGCCTTCGGCTCAGGTCATGATCCTGGAGACCGGGATCGAGCCCCATATCGGGCTCCCTGCTTGGCGAGAAGCCTGCTTCTCCCTCTCTCACTCCCCCTGCTTGTGTTCCCTCTCTGGCTGTGTTTCTCTCTGTCAAATAAAAAAAAAAAAAAAAAAAAAAAAACCTTTAAAAAAAAAAGGGAAGGAGTGAAATGGGTAAATGACTAAGAGAGAAAGTGGAATTAAAAAAAGTTATTTTTTAATACGAGGGATAAATATGAGAATATTTCTATACTGATGCATAAAATCCAGTTGAGGAGGAGAATTTGATAATGAGGAAGTTGTCCTGTGGCCATGTGCTTGCTTAGAGTTGAGGAAACAGAATCTATTAAATGGGTGAAGAGATTGGCCTTATTTAGGCATCTAGACAGGTGCGCTAAGAAAGCAGAGGGAAAGTCAGGGCATTTAGATAAGAATGAAGGTAGGTGAGTATATGTGGGAAAGGCTTATGGAAATTTGCTTTTTATTGCTTCACTTTTCTCAGTTAGATAGGAAACAAGTTCTTCAGCTCAGGATGAGGACTAGGGAGGTAGTTTTGCAGCTTCAGGGAGAATACATAAAATGTTTGTCCAGAGAATATATAAAATGTTTGTTTAGAGGCAGCATCAAGGATACTCTTAAAGTTGCTAGTTCTGAATTTAATACAAAATCAGACTGTATGGTTCTACTTCTTCCCAGTCATGTTCATGACCACTGTGACAAGTGCAGGGTAGGTAGAGTTGGACTTGAGCAGAGTTGGGATTTTGCCAGGTGTGAATGATGAAGTGAGAGAGGGACAAAGGAGTGAAGGGTGCGTGAGATGGAGTAGTTAGGATCAATCTCTGTGGTATTTAAGGGTGTGTGCAAGTGAGTAAGGACACGATTATGTGAGGGATGAAGGGGGAGGTCTTCTTGGGGCGGAAGGATTGTTTGATTTGGTGTTCTACAGAAAATGAGTGAGGACAACTGATTTGAGAGAGGAAGATACGAAATTGAGGTTAGACCAATACTATGGAATGTATGTCTGAGATGAGAGGAAAGAAAGGAGGCTGGGGTTAAGGTGTCACTAATGGTTAGAGTGTTGTAACCCTCTTCAGAGTGGCCAACTGAAGGGACGAGCAGCAGCAGCTGAAATTCAGCAGCCCTCTGTTTGCCCAGCCTAGCGTTATGGGATGGAGCTGGATCTCCTTGGAAGAAATGCTGCTTTTTCTTATTTGCACAAAGACATAAAGGCTCATGGTGGCCCAAGTATAAAATATTAGAGGATCGTCTGTGTAGATGTTGAAACAGACACTTATGTTAGAACTGGCATCAAAAGGGTGTGACATTTAGGACCTCAAATCTTAGAAACCTGAAGGGGGGTAACCCAAGCTGGGAGATACGTGCAGGAAGGAGGGGTAGTTGCTACTGTGGTAGACCGAGGTCACCTATCCCATTTCCAGGCCCAGTAGTACAAGATGTGTGGAAAAGAAAGGGGATTCTACCTGAGAGCATTCTAGGGGAAGTGTAGTGATCATTGGAGAGAGCCAAGTTTTTTGTAGTTCAAGATGTGAAGGGAGTTTTCAGAGAAAGGATAGAGGCTAATAGATTTTGCTAACTGACTAATCCTGAATTTCAGAGGAGACAATGGGAGGGTTTAGTGGATAGAAAGGGGTGGAGGGGGGCACCTGGGTGGCTCAGTTGGTTAAGCGACTGCCTTCGGCTCAGGTCATGATCCCGGAGACCCGAGATCGAGCCCCACATCGGGCTCCCTGCTCGGCGGGAAGCCTGCTTCTCCCTCTCTCACTACCCCTGCTTGTGTTCCCTCTCTGGCTGTATTTCTCTCTGTCAAATAAATAAAAAATCTTTAAAAAAAGAGAAAGGGGTGGAGGACCAGGTGGGAGCACTTAGCCAATAGCTAAAATGAAGTAGAGAAAGACAACTCCCCTAATTTGAAATGTGAATAAGAACTTCACAAAATACACATACCCACACGTCTTCGGCTAATGTGACCGAGACTAAATTTTCTGGTCTCTCCTTTGAAGTTGCATTAGAGAAATTGCTTTGGGGAATCACTGAATGGATAGTAAATAGCTTGTTTCCTTGAGTATTCCTTGACTTGCCCACTTTTGTTTGCATCTTATTGCAAACCACAATTGCTTCTTTTTAGGACAAGTATATTTCCTATCCACATAAATACCATATATTTCTGTGTATAACCCATCAAACTTGCAACATTTGGATATTGAAAAGGACTGCCTCCACTGCCCAGCCTTTGGAAGCTATATATGGTTTAATTCTCATAAGGTTACTAGGAGATAAGTAATCTTTCTAGTCTCTGTTATTTTTTAAAATTTTTCTATTTTTAATTTTTTTTTTTTTTTTTTTTTGCCTGTGAGAAAACAAACTTAGGTAAGTTAAATATCTCATCCAAGTGGCAAGCACAAAAGCCAGGCTCTAATCACCATGATCCTCCCTTGGAATCCCAGAGAACAGTATTACCCAGGAGCCATTGATACAGTTTCGCTTTTTCCACATTTGTGCAAATCTGTTGGGACTATAGATTTGAGAGTTTGACAAAGAGGAACCTCTGGCTTATCCGAATTAAGGAGCGGGATACCACATGACTTTTTACAAATCGATAATAAAGTCCATGAAACTGAAGCGGTTCAGGTGATTTCCTTGCTGATTTTGTTTCTGATACATATTAGAACCAGAAATTAGAATGGATACAATATCTGCACTTCTAGCAGCTGTAAAAATATACTTTGAAAATATGATCAGAGAGAGAGAGCAAGGTGGGGGATGTGTGTGGTTGGTGGACCTGGGAGCCAGGGCAGGGGGAGAACAAGAGGGGAAGGAAATGGAGGGGGTCCCACCATCTGTTTTTTTCCTTCTCCTCTTCCATTCCTCCTTTGGGATGAAGGAGTGGGAAGTGACGAGGTGAATAATAACTATTAATTGGTAACATACCCTTGTGGCAATCCAAAGAATAAGCCTCTGCTACCATAGGGTTATTTCTAATTAATAAAGATCAACAGACACTTGTGTACCATTAAACAGGGTAAGCAAAGACATTTTTTAAAGCACTTAAAAAAACTGGTAATAGAACATCTTAGTAGCTTGATTCCAATCAGTAATAGTTGAAACTTTAGATTTGAGATAATAATAGTAACGCTTTAGACTTCTTGCAGTCAGTTGGCCAGAGAAATATTCTTATTAAATGGGTGATCTGTTGCCAAGATACTTTGTTTTAAAGCTTTTTGAAAAGTTTTGGCAGCGCCTGGGTGGCTCAGTTGGTTAAGCCACTGCCTTCGGCTCAGGTCATGATCCCGGAGACCCGGGATCGAGCCCCACATCGGGCTTCCTGCTCGGCGGGAAGCCTGCTTCTCCCTCTCTCACTCCCCCTGCTTGTGTTCCCTCTCTAGCTGTGTTTCTCTCTGTCAAATAAATAAAATCTTTAAAAAAAAAAAAAGCTTTTTGAAAAGTTTTACAATGTGGGGAAGGTGGCATATTATTGATTATAGAATTTACAAGACACAGAACTATAGTTATGCGAATGTTTCTTTGAATTCTACCAGTTTCTCAAGTTAGTAAGAATTAGACATACAGACTCCTGAAAATAAACTCTTCAGATTTCACAGGCTTTAGCTCTAGAGATTGAAGAGTGATTTAGGTGAATCACTTGATATGTCTTTGTCGACAACCCATGACCATTTATGCCAATATAAGTATAGATCTCTGTCACCCAAAGAAAATATTTTGAATTTTATGGGCTATTTTAGTCAGAGATTTATGGGTATATTTGTGTCTGAGTTGTTTTCTGAGCATAATACGTTGGTATATCATGAGTTTACTCACACGTGTTAAGTTGACTTATGGTGCATTCCTGGCTGCAAAACCCATACATATTTTATATGAATTGATAGCATCACTGGATAGTCTTCACCCTCTTCACCTTCTATTTATAAATTGTTATTAACAAGAAAAAAATGAATTTCTCTTTTCATGGCCCTGATTTATATTACATTTAAAATCAAAAGCAACCATCTTATTTTTTAAAATGAAGAAACTGGAGAATGTACAATTTTCATCCACAGAGATCAAAAAAGGTTCTGCTTGTTATTAACCCTAATGGCTTTCAGGGAGGAAGCAGCACTGTAGCAGGGGAATCAGTATTTTAAAGGTCTCTATTTAGAGAAAAAATTATAAAGAACATATATCCTATATTTTAGTCCTTAGATCCCAGGGTAAATAATGATTCCAACATTGGAAGAATTTTATATGGTCCTTTTTCATTATTCTTTATGGTCAGCTTTATAAGTGGGTTTCTGATCGTATGATTCTTGGCAGGGTTGTGTTAACTTAATGAAACATTATTCAGCTCACTCTTTGTTTTCGTTGGCTCAGAGGGCACAGTTTAAGGGGTCTTTTTTCAGAAGTGAAAAGTGCTTTAAGATGGCCCGAAGTGTGTGCATAGGATCTCTGTTGAGACATCAATTACATACAGATGAGGAGCCTCCTGGAGGAAGTGAGAAGTATACTAATGAAGGTTTAGGTGCCCTCAGGGAGTAGTCACACTGACAGTTTATCAGTGGCAATTTTATAGAAGGGATCAGGGAAAAGAAAACGAGGGGACTGTGGGGTTGTGAAGACAGTGTTTCAAGTAACTTTGGAGGATGTTGCTAACTATTTGGTTTTTCTTTCCTGATGGTAGTACTGCTCTTGTTGGGCTGGGGGTTTTTCAGTAGCTAGTCTGTGGTTGCTCTCACGTGATTCTACATAGAACGGAACCTGTGCCTTCCATCTGTGTGTTCAGGACCCATTTCTACCTGCCAGCCCCTCCTTAGAATCTTGCTGCTAAGGGAAGGGGTTTCTTTTGGGGGCTGGACTGGGTCCCCTGATTTTTCTTAGGTTGAGCTAGTTTGTCTTTTCTTTGACATTTCTTTTTCCTTAACAGCTTTCTTAGCTCATGGTTAACATTAGGCCACATTGGTGGCCTAAAGAAACTCAAGTATGTGAAAATTATATTGTTTTAGTTACACATTGAAGAAAATATGGAGAAAAGAGAATACTCTTCATAGTCAGAAATGACCATTGACCTGATATCAGACCTCCTCTTCATAGTCAGAAATGACCATTGACCTGATATCAGACCTCCTCTGCCCACTCATCCCTTATTCTCCCTTCTTTCAACCCACCCCACAGCATTCAGGAAAAGTACGAGGGAATTCAAGTTCATGTGGGCTGTACCCCAAGCCCACATTTGACTTAAGCTAGTCAATTCAGCAAGATATTTTTCTAATAGTAATTGTCCAGAGGGATAGGAATCTCAGGCTCCTTTATATTTGTCTGTGTGTTTTGATAACCTTTGGAGTCGAGAATGTTTTCCTTATGCTGAAATCTTTTTGTGCTTTTAATTAAGCTAATTTTCTCCCCCTGATGATGAAGAACAGCTGGGTATCATCTATGTACCACCCCCTCATCTTAACTTCTTTGAATGACTTATCCCAGCTCTTTCATACATTTTTGGCTTACTCTTTTCCATTTCTTTTACCCATTAGGGACCTCCTTTTCTTACATACTTCCCCTTGAACTATGAACTTTGTTCTTGTATAAATGAATTTCGGTCAGTTTTAATAGCCTTAAGTCATGGAGGAAAAGAAAGTTTTCTAAGTGCAGATAAAGTGACCCATTTAAGTGTACTTTTCCCTTTTTTTCTTGTGCTATGAGAGAAATATTTCATAATATCGAGATAAAGATTGCAAAGAGAGTATGATCTCATAATAAAAGCAAACTTCCTCTCAAATAGAACCAGAATTAAAGGTATTCCCTCAGTTACTCATCTTAACTAACCAGATTTGTTTATCAGTTTATAATTAGTATTTATGAACAAAGCACCCATTCTTTAAAAAGTAGAGTACTTTTTTCATTGACTGCCAGATAATCCATTCTCTCCTTTTTAAAGTGACAGTGTAGAGCCATTTCTCAAAGTTATCCACTTCGGTACCTTATCTAACTCCCTTTTGTTACATGGTAGAGTTATCTTTTATGTGTCAGAGTATAGAGTACTTAGCAGTGATGCCTACAAGTGAGGAAGCACCCACCCTTGACCTGTACCAACCTTTTAATGACATTCTTCTTGCCTGCTCCTTGCTGTTTCTCATTCTCTAAGTGGATTGCTGTATTTCTGGGTAGATGTTTCAGGAACCTAACGCACTGCCGACGACCACAGGCATTGTGCAGCATATAACAGCATAGCTCCCACTGCTTTGCCCCGTGCGTGCAGCTCATCGTGCCATTGCTCTCCATAATTCTGGGAGAGGAATCGGTTCCTACAGATCTGTAGGACGTACATGTACCTAAAGATACACTTTTCCTATTAAATATTTTTTATTTCTGGTTTGAGTTTCTCTTTTCTAAGTTTAAAGGAATATTTTTAGGGATATCTAGAGATACTAGTATAACTATGTGACTCCGGTGATAAACTGAGTGCCTATAGGACAGATTCCTAGAACTACACCTTCGGTGTACAAATGTTCTTCCTAGTTAACTGTGGAGCTTCAGTGTCCTGTGCAAGGCAAAACACAGTGTCTGTGAACCATTTGGGGACACTGTAATGAAACTGCAGTCTATCCAGTTCCATGATATTGGGCGAACATCACTTGTAGCCTCTCATATCAGCCTCATTACCTCTTGTTAGGATCACGTTCTTACTGATAGAAATTGCTAGTGCAGTTATCATCTGACTGACCATTCCTCTTGTTTTATTTTTCTCCCTTGTCTGCAGACCTCTTCTGCTTCATTGGGCTCATAAAGCGGGATATAAAATCCAGTAAAATTTTCAGTTATTTTATCTTTATTTTAATTGTAGGTGATACTCTAAATCTTTCACGACAAATCTTAGTTATCACTGGTGGGTTTCTATGCACTTGGTTTTCCTCAGATAGAATTAATAGTTCTATACCATAGTTTTAAGAAAAAATGCCTTTAAAAAAAACCTTTATACGTCTTGGGTTTTATTGGCTGTTGTCCTCCAGCATTTGATACAGTGTTTGGCCCAGAGGTGCTCAGCAAAAGTTTTGCAACTGAATGAATGATTCATAAATAAATAAGCTTCCACTAAGACTCAGTTCTATTTTAAAATGTGATTGAATTCTTGTGCGCAGTGTTATCCCGAACACACTCTGTGCTCTTCAATTTATATCTTTTATTTATAAAAGCTATATTAAGCCTATGGTGTATGTCAGGATTATTTCTACAGAGAACTATTTTGATAACATCTAGTTTGATCAGAAAATTGAAAGGGAGTAATTGGAGGGAGAGCTGATTGAATTGAAACGGATCAAAGGCTGTTCTTTTTCCTTTCATATTTTCCCTAATTGATTTTAGGAGGATTTAAAAAAAGTTTCATAATATTAAAAAAAAATCACTTGTTATGTGTGCTTTTCCATAATAATGAAACTCGGCTTTGCTGACTTCCCTTTCCATGAATTCTTATTAAAAAACAGTAACTGAGGGGCGTCTGGGTGGCTCAGTTGGTTAAGCGACTGCCTTTGGCTCAGGTCGTGATCCTGGAGACCTGGGATCGAGTCCCACATCGGGCTCCCTGCTCGGCGGGAAGCCTGCTTCTCCCTCTCTCACTCCCCCTGCTTGTGTTCCCTCTCCGGCTGTGTTTCTCTCTGTCAAATAAATAAAATTAAAAAAAACAAAAACAAAAACAATGAAAAAAAGACAGTAATTGAACGTTAACATTAAAAATAGACACTTTAGATAAATTTTGTGAAAATCAAATTTGAAAATTTTGTTTAATAACCATTTGTAGATCAGCTGCTCTGCACCTGTCCTTGCCCTGAAGCGTAAGTCCCTGAGTGGCTAGACTTGCGGGTGATGAAGCAGACAGAAGCAGCATTTGTGGAGGATGCTGTGAACTCGTATACTAAGTTCCAGGGAAACATGGCGGGAGGAGGACTCAGTACACCTCAGAGATGGGCATAGCCAGGACGGCTTTGGGGGAAGCTGGTCCAGGTTGTTCTGCCAAGATGAGTTCTCCAGGCAAAGAGATGGAGAAGTTTATTTGGATGAGGGACATTTGGAGCAAGTACAATAAACATAGCAAGTCACTGTGTTCAGGAAACACAGCAGGGTCTTGGTTGGTTGGATCCGAGACGATGGGAGTTGGGGAAGCAGACAAGTTGTAAGATGAGAGAGAGACAAAGTCAAGGTTTCATTCTAATTTCTTCTTTCTTTGTGTCTATGGTTTAAAGATCAAAGCCCTCTTGTACACTTGTCAGTGGTTTAGTAATTACATGGGGTGGGGGGAGTAGTGCCCATAGCTTCTGTCACTCAATTTTAAAAAATATAAGCTCTAACCCATATTTTCTAGTTTGATCTCATTTTCAAGTTGAAGGGTAAATGAAGGGGAAAGAGCAGGACAACATGGAGACTCTGAGAGTTAGAAATCCAGTCTTGCTGGGGAGTCACCAGTTTCTCTAGCCTTCAGGACTGTCTCATGATGACATGGAATCTTCCATCTCTCTTTGTTCCAGAGCCTTCCAGATAGAATATTTTGGATGGGAGGTTTGGGAATCTGAGTGTGAGTGAGAGTCAAGGTAGTTGAGCAACAAATACTGAGAACCTCATTACCTGTTTCAATTTAAAACAAGCAGATTAGCTTCTAACTATGTCTTTGGCTTTGCCTAGTTTTGGCAGCCAAGCAAAATGTAGACAGAAATAGCATTACTGTACCTTTAAAAAAAAAAAAAGTTTCCTTGTCTTCATTTTGTCCACTTACAGAAAGGGCAGGCAGTCTTGTGGGGTTTTGAGGTATAAATTCTGGCATTCGTTTTTGTGATCATGCCAGTGGAGTTAGAAAAAAAAAAGCCCTATTCTTGTTTGAATGCCAAAAAGGTATCACTTTCTAAGCTGCCTGTCAGTATTTGATATTTATTGGATAAAACATCTGTCCTCATTCTTCAGTTTCCTGGTTTCTGTTGTAATTTCACATACAGGGGATTTCCCTTGGTCCTTTCTTTAACATTAATTTTTCTTTGGCTTGTATTTCAGAGGCCAGACCCTTCTATAAATATTCAGGCAAATGTTTAAAATGAGCCCTGCATTATTTATTTATCACATCTGTTATTAAGAAATCTGCAAGATGAAGTAAAAGAGAAAACTGTATGTTTTGTCAGAATATGAATCTGCAACATGAACTTCCATAGTCCAACTACTTGGTGTTTTTCTGTTCAGCTGCTCTCATCATATACATGGCAAAAGAATGAGTAAAATCACTCATACACCCATGTTAAGGGTCCGTTTTTGTCAGCGCGCGCGCACACACACATGTGCACATACGCACAGCACACGGGCAGGTGCACTATTTGGAGCTATGGATTACATTGTGCATTTTATTATTTTTTGACTTTTTTCTTAAAAATAAGGTATTTGCTTTTTCTTAAAGGAATACTATAGATTTCATTTTCTATTACATTTAATTTTTGTAAAGTTTCTGTAAATATTTGACCAGAAATAAATAGGGAAAAATGGTTTGATTCAAGGCAATAGGACCAAGTTCCAGAGAGGGAATCAGGGAGGAAATCGACTGTGTAGGAAGGAATACTCACAATGCTTCACTAGCACATAGGATGGAATGTAAGATAGAGCAAAATAGAGATAAGTTAAAGAAAAATGAATCATCTTGAGAAAAAAACTCCATAGGACTGCTTGATGCTGTTTCATTTTATTGTCCTCCCCTCTATCTGAAGTTCTGGGCTGTAAATGGAACCAAATTTTCCTTTTGGAAACACTAAAGACATGTGAAATCACTATTAACTTGGTGTAATAGTGAATTTAAATGAAGTATGTATTATATCCTCTGATATCTAAATAGGTGTCATGATACCCTGTGGCTTCCTCGGTCAGAGGGAAATAGAGCAAGTTATAAGATATCTGTTCTGCTCAGGAGGCGGGGCTGGCTGTGTACCGCTTATTGTCACAGTCAGATGGATGCAGAGGGGATGAGGCTTTCATTACACACAGACTAATTCAGTATCTGTCGGTTTTGAATCCTGCTTCATTGGAGTTTACCTTTGCAAGACTTATGAATACAAGCATTTCCTAAGCAAATGGGTAATCTGTTTAGATGTCCAGTGTGCAGAACTATTCTCCTGTTTTCCCTAGATTCGCTAAAACCCAGGGCAGCATTTGGTTCTTCTTCTTACCTAATCAGTAAGTTTCCATTTGTCGAGGTAGAAATACTACTCTAAGAATGTGAAGTAATAAAACATTTGCTAATGCACACTTTGCCTCTAGCTGAGCTTCTTCTGCAGCATATAGGTCCATTCAGTTGGAATCAGTTGTCCCCCCTGCAACCTTCCTCTCAATTCCTCAGTTTTTCTTACTTCATAGAGACTTCAGAACATTAAAAAGGCCTTCTGTGTAATTGTTGTAAAAGTAAATATATCTTTGAAATCTAAACTAATTATATTTTTATAATTAATTTTTAAATTAATATGATTAATTTCTGATATTTTTTTATGAGTAAGATTTAGCAAAGTATTATAATTTGCTGTAATGATCATTGCAAGGAGAAAAGCCTAGGAGCCATAGTCCATGGGAGCAGTGTTTCTTTCTTTCTTTTTTTAAAAAGATTTATTTATTTATTTATTTGACAGAGAGATCACAAGTAGGCAGAGAGGCAGGCAGAGAGAGAGGAGGAAGCAGACTCCCTGCAGAGCAGAGAGCCTGATGAGGGACTCGATCCCAGGACCCTGAGATCATGACCTGAGCCGAAGGCAGAGGCTTTAACCCACTGAGCCACCCAGGTGCCTGGGACCAGTGTTTCTTAACTACAGCGTTCAGACTCTTTTAAGGAAAAGTGTCATATGGTATCAAATAGAAACAAGTCACCTGATATTTAATTCAGGGACTTCTCTAACTCTGTCCATGGGCAAATCCCTTGGCTTCTTCAACCCTAGTATTTCCTGGCCCAATCACTCTCACTCTCAATTCTTAATTTTTTCATGTCTGTGCTTAAATAACTTGATCTCCCTGCCCTTATTAACTCTGTTTCAGTACCTTCAGGATGCAACTAAATTAAACTTCTTTAGACATTGAATATTCTGCATCAGTTCTGGGCTTTGAGGCAAAATATTTTAAGTGGGATATTATGGGTCTGGCCCTGACACCTGGCTCTGCTCTTTTGTTTTGACTGTGTTACTATGGGCAAGTTGTTGAGCCTTTCTGAGCTCTAGGTTTCGCTCTTCAAAACAGAGGCAATACCTTTCCTTCTTGAAGGAAGTAGCAATGATATGGCAGGGATGAAATGAGATCACATGTGTAAAATGCTTGGCATTAATAACTAACAATTATTGTCTGAAACTTGTCCTTTTGTTCATCAGTAACTTAATTACTTTCTGTCTTAAAATAAAACTTGACTCTTTTCCCCCAACATTCTCTTTCATGAGCCGCGTTTTTATTTCTAGGCAACATGTGCTTGGATCTATCTAAAGCAGCTTGAGTGTTCTCAACACTGTGCACGTGCATATGCTACCATTTTTGACTAGAATAATTTTTACTCCTCCACCTGCCTCTAAAGCTCAGGTCAGAATCCTCTCAAGTTACTGTTCCTTGGAAAATTTTCTTGGATCAGTGTTAACCCTGGTGCCCTTAAGAAGTCATATTTTGAGTTCTTCCAATATGTTCTCAAGTTATTTTTTTTCCATCTAACTTCCTCTTGCCTCCTGCCTTTGACATCTGCCTCCATTCTGCCACCAATCACAGTGGTTCCTTACTTTGATTTTTCCAAGCAACGCCTTCCCCTCCAGTGTGTACAGAAGGGGGGCTGCATCTCTCTGTGGCCAGAGTCCAGCCTCTTCTCTCAGTGGAGGGTTTGAGGGCTGAAGACGAATGCTGGATTTATATAACCCAGGTTCCACAGAGCTGAGAGCGAATGTGGGCCCTTGTCATCCATGTGAGAGAATGACCTCTGAGAATAGGCAATAGGAAAGCTTGATTCTGGCAAAAATGGAGAGAGTGTATGATTGGCATTAATAACTGCAGAGAGCATGATGTTCTTGATGTTCTTGAAAATGATCGCCTTAAATTGACCCCCAGCACCTTGGCTTTTATTTTTCCTTCTCCGTGATAGATGACTTGGCCCATAGGACAAGATAAACATGTCCCGGTAGGCCCAGAAGTCTATAGAAGGAGGGCTGTTAAATGGAAGAGCACCATGGTGGTTGGTAGATTTGAAACACAATTTCTGAATTTACATTGTTTCTTCAAAAGACTATGCATTGCTCAGTCTGTGTATTCAGATTTGGAAAGTATGTACTGACTCCCAAGTCTTGAGGCCTATATTATGCTCTTTTTTATATCTGCATAATAGACCTGTGACATAGGAATTAGTATCAATTAGTGGGTGAGGAAATTGGGTGTAGAGAGGTTACATGTAACTGTGACCACACAATTATTAAGTGATCTGTTCTCTCAAATTTGGATACTCTTCTTTTTACTATGCTATTTGGCTTTATTTTAGGTATCCATTTTCAACTGGAGAGAAGCTCCAAGTGAGTTAATTACAGTGGATATAAAAAAAGGAATTCAAATTAGTAATATCATTATCTCTCTCTGTTTCTAGTTTGTGCGAAGCAGGTAACTGATGAAGCATCTTCCACTCGAGATTCGAGCCTTACTAACACAGCAGTGCAAAGCAAGTTAGCATCTTCCTTTCAGCAACACACCAAAAAGGCTCTGAAACAGGTAAGAGAGCTGTCATTCGTTCTTTGTTTGGTAAGAGAGCTTTGTCATTCGTTCATTACTTTCTCCTTAAAGTAATGGGTGTGATGTGGAGAAAGTAAAATCTGTAAGAACATAGCAGCCAGAGAGCAACAGAGAATCCTGAATTCAACTACTTCTGTAATATTCATACACTAATTTTACTCTAGGCTAAAAACCAGGAGAGGCTTAGAGAACTTTGATGTGAAATAGAAGAGGGAATATGTGCTTGGAACCATGAAAACTTATATTAAGATTTTCTTGTGTGAGGTTTATAGTAAACATTTGGGGTTCATAAATGCATTCCATATCTTGAAAATGCTGTGGTCTCATGTTTAATAGTTGATATGCAAAAATAGAAAATTTCTTCCTTGTGACTGAGATGCATTAAGTTATATAACTAGGGAAAGTAGTAATTGTGGCTTACTTTTATCAACAATGCCGCCCAGTGAGTGTTTGGCACTGATTGGGGGCTAATTGTGAAGAACCACCTTGACGCCACCTAAGTGGCCTTGGTCTTCGTGTCCCTGTGCCCAGATAGCGATGGGAGGGGGTGGTTGCAAGATTGGCCTCTCAGCTGAAATACCACAGTTCGGATTCCTGCAGCTCTGGGCAAGACACTTTTCTCCTCTGAATCTTGAATTTCATCTCCAGAGGATGTAGGAAATAATAGTACCTTTCACATGGGGATGATCTGCAGACTCTGTGAGGTCAGACATTGAAAGCACATGGCAGAATGAGTGACCCCTCATAGCCACTCAGTAGATGTTAGCTATTGCCGCCACACCAGCAAATTCCGACCGGGTGTGGAAGAGGAGGAGGAGATGCTGTGCTTAGGGAGAACATTGTATGGGGGTAATGTGCTCAATAAGTGGAAAGCTTATATATGTGACCATTCGTGTGAAAATTCATGATTTTCCCTTATTTAACTGTCTTCCTCTCCCATATTTATTTGCTCTTTCTATGACAGCCCCCGTCCATCACACCTCCTGTATATCCTTACCAAGTGTAGGAATAAAAGTATCATTCTTGTGATATATGTATAACAAGGAGAGAGAAACCACGTTTTTTTTTTAAAAAAAAAACTTAACTTTTTTTTTAAAGTCTCAGTAACCTGTAGTGCTTCTAATAATCCTATCTAGTTTCTTAGATCTTAGAATGTCTGCCTCTACCTTCTCTTGTACTTCAAACAAGGAAACTAAGAATCTCAACATTTTTGTACTGAATTACATTACTTTTCTATTCTGTATTAATTATTGAAATTGCAGTATTTCCTTTCATTGGTATTATATTTAAGGTAATTAGTGTTACATCAAATAATCTTTGGTGAGCTTGCCATTTATATCTTGTACCATGTTTTAGACCAAAGAACAAAATTGAATTCAGTGTTGAGATCCCTTTCTAATGAATAAAATAAAGGATGGATGACAGTAGGGAAGTCCAGGAAAAGGTTTATTCAGGCAGCAAATGGAGTGCAGATAATAAAATAGCAACCAGGAGAGAACAAAGGATACAAAGTTGGATACAAAGTTGGATACCATAGAGGCAGACATTCTAAGAAACATAGATGCAGTCATAAATGAAAGTCATACCTCTGAAGGACAGTGATTTAGAAAACGTGTACACCATGAAATCTATGTCTTGTCGTGTCTCACTATTTTTTATTTCCTCTATTTTGGTTTCATATCATTTGAACATTTTTTTTTTACAATGACTAAATCATTCCACAACTTTGAGTTAGTGTTTTTGTGTTGTTGTAGAGGGTGTGTTCACGGAAAGTGCCACGTGCTTGCTTAAGATCTAAGCCTCGTTTTAAGAAACCTGTCCTATAAGCTTCTTAGTGTCCTGGAAGAGCTGTGTAGTAATTTCTTAAAACTTTGTATCGTATAACCGGGTGCCTGGGTGGCTCAGTGGGTTAAGGCCTCTACCTTCGGCTCAGGTCATGATCTCAGGGTCCTGGGATCGAGGCCTGCGTCGGGCTCTCTGCTCGGCGGGGAGCCTGCTTCCTCCTCTCTCTCTGCCTGCCTCTCTGCCTCCTTGTGATCTCTCTTTCTCTCTGTCAAATAAATAAATAAAATCTTTAAAAAACAAACAAACAAGCAAACAAAGAAACAAACAAAAACCTTTGTATTGTATAACCAAATAGCAAGTTAGCTACTGTGGGAACATGGCGCAATATGCAGCAGATATGCAAATGTTTGATTAATAATCAAATTCATATTGGAAATACATTAGAAAAAAGCTGCTCTTGCAGAATTTTGCCCAGATTCCCTGTAATTGCTGAATTTCTTAAGACAGCATTTCAAAATTGACTTAACAGGAGGCGTTTTAAATTGTAGCAGCCTCAGCAAATCTGCAGCTTTCTTTTCTTTTGGGTAGTTGAATGGCTACAACTATGTAGAATTCTTTGTAAGTGTATATATACACAAATGTGTACATACATACGTCTGTGTTCTGCATTTGTAAATATGTTTTGTGTGTATATATGAATGTATAAATCATCTTCTGAGTGTAGGGCCAGCTGAATGACCCTAATGACAATTATATTAGCTGACATTTACTTTTCTGAATTCTAGGCATTGTGCTCTGTATTTTATATATATACCGTGTCATTTCATCTGCATAGAAATCCTTTAATGGATGTATGAGTATTCCTATTTTTCAAGTGAGGAGAAGAAGGTCCAGAGAATTTAGATTACTTCTCACCCTCGTTCAGCAAGTACATTTTGGAGATGACACTTGAACCCAGAATCGTAGTTTTAGATTCTTCCCTCTTAACTGGTATTGCCTTTTAGCATATGGTATATAATATGATAGATGAATTTTTGACATTATCTCTAGAAATTTACATTCTTCAGTATTTATATAATGTAAGGAAAGCAATACCGTGTAATCATTAAGAAAATTATTTTTGGACACAGACTGTTTATGTTCGGTTTCAACACATATTACTGGCAGACACTCAAATATATTGATTATACAGCTCATCGTTTTGCTAGAAGTATATTCTGGGTCTGTAGTTTGGGCATTGGCCAGTATAGATTCTTAGAAAGAAGTAGGTGGAGCTGCGGTGAGAAAAAAAAAATGTAAAGAAGTAGGTGGAAAAAAAAGAGAAACAAAACCCAGTATCTTTATAAGCATAAATGTAGTAAATAATAATAATAAGAAGAACCTAGTAGCTTTATAAACATAAATGTAGTAAATATTAATAATAATTTAAAATAAACCCTCGTGCAAAATAAGCCAGACATAATTTCTCAGATCTGAGGTCTCCATACCCGCCTGAAGCATGTTGCGAAGAGAGTGGGTCCTTTTACTTTGCAACACTGCTGATCGCATTCAATATGGAGGCTTTAATGTCCCTTGATTACTGACATAGAACGTTTTCATTGCTTCTAAATACTTGGGTCCCTTTTACTTTCTGATCATCAAAGTATTAGTTAACATCCTATGTTAGGTATAATTGCATGAATAATATATTGTTATCATAGTAGATTTTTTTTTCCCTGAACATGCATGTTCCAAATAAACACATTCTGAAGCCCCTGGAGAATAGCGCCTTGCTGGTTATGTCCTTGTTCCTGGTCTTCTTTCTGCCTTGTTATTTCAGTTATAATGACCTTAGAACATATGAAATGATGAGATTTTGAATTTTAAAGAAGGATAATTAAGAAGATCAAATTTTGGAAGTTTTGAAACAACAGAATCAAAGGAAAGATTAAGCAAGGATGAGTTCTGTGACGATGGGGTGTAACGTGGTGTAGAACAGAACCTTTTTATGTTGTTGCTGTTGTTTTATTTAACTTCCTTCATTATTTTTTTGGAGTGGTAGAATTTATTCATAAAGTCGCGGGTATTTTGCCCTTCCTCTTATCACAAAGCAGATACAGTGTTGGTATTTTGCTTTAGCTCTATATGTTTGGCCAATACTATGAAATTCCAAAGGTTATGTTGCATGATAGCAGTTCCTTGAACATGGGCGTTGACATTTAGCATAAGAGCAACAATGCAAGTTGGTGGTGCCTGACTCATCCAGCTGTTCCATATGTGTGCATTTCTAATTATTTTAGCATTCACAGCATGTGATATTTTCAGATTTTTCAGTGAAGGGCTTTTTGCATTCACTGCATTCTTAAGTTACATTGTTAGTGTTGTTTTTCTTTTACAACAAAGCAGGCATTACTTGTGTATGCAAATTCCAAGTTAACACAAAAGCCTGTGATTTTAGGTTTTATTTTATTTTTCATTAGAGTAGAAATGAGAAACCATTCCATTTTTTTTAGACTTGTCTGACAGGCTTTCTGTTGAAAAAAATAAAATGTTTATTTAAAGGGTTGGCTTTTTTTTGGGGGGGGGAGGTTTCTTTTTACAGGAGACTATCACAGTACATCTCTAGAAAATCATGCTCAGCCCTCATCTTTTGATTTCTTTCCTTTTGCTTAAAGGCAGAATTGTAACTGATGCGTGATAGGATCTTTACTTTTCCCTGACTGGTTTAGCTCTGTTATGTGTTTCCTTTAAAAAATAAGTTTATTTCCAGGCGCCTGGGTGGCTTGGTGGGTTAAAGCCTCTGCCTTTGGCTCAGGTCATGATCTCAGGGTCCTGGGATCAAGGCCCACGTCGGGCTCTCTGCTCAGCGGGGAGCCTGCTTCCTCCTCTCCCTCTGCCTGCTTCTCTGCCTACTTGTGATCTCTCTCTGTCAAATAAATAAATAAAATCTTAAAAAAAAAAGAAAAAAGAAGTTTATTTCCAAGTATAAGCCTATAAATTTCTTTCACAACGAATAATAACTGGAAGTAGTAAACTTGGTTAGTACCATGTACTCTGTGGAGCTTGGTCAGGTTGGACATTATATATGCGGGCAGCTTGAAGGTACATTCCTTCACAGTAGACGGTGTTTACACTTGCCATATCTTCTTGTTCAAGTTTTTTTTTTTCGTTTTTAGAGATTTTATTTGCTTATCTGTGAGAGAGAGAGAGAGAGAGAGAGAGAACGTGAGGGCGCACGAGCTGGCACTTGCACAAGGTGGGGGAGGGGCAGAAGGAGAAGGGGAAGCAGGTTCCCTGTTGAGCAGGGAGCCCAGTGTTGGGCTGGATCCCAGGACCCTGCCATCATGACCTGAGCCAAAGTCAGAGGTTCAACCCACTAAACCACCCAGACACCCTTATTTAAGTTTTGATGGTGTTTCTTTCTGGATTTAAAATTACAGGATTTAAGGTTATTCAATAAGATATTCCATTAACATTTCAAACTATAGCTAAGGCTTGAGTAGTTGGAAAGTACCTCATTGATTTCATCCCCCTCAAATTAATCTAGACTAATACAGTAAGACTTACTATATAATGTCAGTGTCAAAATAAAACCATGTTACAGATTGAGCAACAGGCCACCTCTAACTGAGACCTTTGGTGTGGAATAGGAAAAGCCACCTCGTAATTTTTCACAACAAAATAAAATCTCCCCTTTCAGGGTAGCCTTATGCAGAGCAAACCTCCCAAAACCATCTAAAGTGACACTTCTAGGGACACCTTGGTGGCTCAGTCGGTTAAGCTCAGGTCATGATCCCAAGGTCCTGGGATTGAGTCCTGCATCGGGCTCCTTGCTCATCAGGAAACCTGCTTCTCCCTCTGTCTGCTGCACCCCCTGCTTGTGCTTTCTTTATCTATCTCAAATAAATAAATCTTTAAAAAAAGTGACCCTCCTAGTCTTATTTTCTTAATCTATTGCATGGCTTTATATTTTCCAGGCTGTGGGATATCCAAATTTAAATAATGTTAAGTTGTATGTAACTTCTATTATATTCATAACATATAATGTAAAATAGAAATTTTCTTTTTTTTTTTCTTTAAAGATTTTATTTATTTATTTCACAGAAACACAGCTAGAGAGGGAACACAAGCAGGGGAAGTTAGAGAGGGAGAAGTAGGCTTCCCACTGAGCAGGGAGCCTGATGGTGGGGCTCAATACCGGGACTCTGGAATCATGACACCCAGATGCCCAAAGCAGGAATTTTCTTGTTCTTCTGGAATTTTAGCTAAAGCTCAAAGCTGAGGACAGTGGGATAGAAGTATACCTGTTGTAAAGAGAGGTGCTAAACACAACATTAGAGGTCTTAGTGAGAGAGGCCAGCTGGCCCTGGCCCATCCCCCAACAGCCAATATAAAAAATAGCTCCAGATTCATTTGAAGGAACATTCATTAAAGGGATTTTAGTTAGAACTCTGCCAAATCCTCTCTCTCTTGGTGAAAGGAGGTACAGTCTAAGTGAGAGGAAGACTCAGAGAAACACTCGTTAAGGGTGGAATTTTTCCCAGCAACGGAACCTGTTGTCTCACACACTGTTAGGAGGCATACACACACACACATACACACACACACACACACACACATGATCTATACTTTATATACAGTTACAAATTAGGTAATAACTATATATATAGTTGTGACTAGATAATAGATGTATGGTTAACATTATCTGTATAACTAGCTAATGTACACCATACAAATCCAGCAGCTGGCCTTCTGCCTCCCCAAAGAATGTGATTCTGTGACTATGATAACACTAGGTAAGACAACTTTGACCTCTTTTTCCCTTATTTTCAACTCTGATCCGGAGGAACCTGGGAGAAGAGGAAGGAAATGGAGGAAGACTAAAATCAGGGATCTCTTTGCTAATGAAGTTTTTTGACCTGAGACATGGGTATAGCCTGGGGAGGGCAGAAAGACTTCCTATTAGACCTCATGTTTTTAAGCCAGAAAATGAGACTATAAATACCTGAAGGCGACCTAAGAAGCTATGTGTTCCAGGTAAAATATTGTCCAGAAATGAGAAAGGGAAATCGGTCAGAAATGTTTGAAGGCAATATTAGGAGAATAAAGTTATTTCTTGATGGTTTCATGATGATTTCTATCTTGGAATAAGCCAGTTATATATTTTAAAGAGAGAAGAGGGCTTTTCTACTTTTATTAAAATTATTTTTAAGAGTTTTTATTTATCCTTAGTAATTGTTTACTGAACACCTGGTGTAGCCTAGATAATCTTCTAGGCACTTGGGGCTATGTCAGTAACAAAAAAAAAAAAAAAGAAAATTCTTGTCTTCTTGAGTCTATAATTCTAGGTTGGGGAAGGGAAGTGAAAATACAGTATCATATATTTTCCATGGGGGGAAAATAAATTAGAGTGGATTGTGGGGATAGAGAATATTGCAGGCAAAGCAGTGAAGAGTGTGTTATTTGAATGTTTATGTCCCCTCAAAGTTGTATGTTAGAATCCTAAGGTTCAATGTAGTCATTTTGGGAGATGGGCTCTTTGGGAGGTGCTTAAGTTATGAGCGTGGAGCCATCATATATGGGATCAGTGTTCTTACAAAAGAGACCCCAGAGCTCCCTGGCCCTTATATACCCTGTGAGGGTACAACGAAGGAGAAGTCCGCAATCCAGAGGAGGGGCCCTCACACGATCGCACTGGCACTGTGATCTCAGGCCTCCAGCCTCCAGACTGTGGAGAGTGAATTTCTGTGGTTTACAGGCTACCCAGCCTCGGGTACTTTGTTAGAACAGCCCAAATGGGGTAAGTCGATGAGTAAAGTCTCTGGTATGAGGAAGTGAGGCATGTGGTTGGCTGAGGGAAGAGTGTACCATGCACAGAAGAGAATTCACTCAGAGGCTCTGAGGCAGGCTTCCTGGAGTGTTTCAGGAACTCCTTCCCGAAATTGCTCCAAATGCTCAGAACTGTTAAAAAGCTTGTCCGAGGTGTGAGATGCCATGTATTTCATACAGTGGAGCCTGAAAATGTATTCTGAAGCAGGGCGTGAAGGTGAAGGGCACTCATCTGGTGGAAGATGCACTGTGCTTTCTCTTCACTGAGCCTCTGTTTCATCTTTGAGCCAGAAGTGCTAGAGCGGTCCCTGGAAGTTGTGGGGAGAGACCGGGCTTGTAGAGCTGCCTCTGCTTGGAACATAAGTCTCCTGTTCCTAATAAAACTTTGGCAATCATTTCAGGGAATTCTTTTCCATTTCTCTAATCTTCCTAGTCCTTCTTCTGAGCTGCCTCTTGAATCACCAAAGACCTTTCCTGATAGAGGTCTTAATACTACTTCTTCCCATGCCTGCAGATTCCGCCATTGTCACGTGGCCAGTTCTCTTTGTCTTTGGGTTTGGTCTCTACTGTCACCTTTCAAGAGACTTTTTCTTCCCACCCCAATTACTCTACATCCTCATCCTGGCATAATTTTCTTTGTGCTTGTATGTGTGTAAAATCATTACATTTATTTTCTGTGATTCCTTGTCAGTCTTTTGCTGAAATGTAAAATAAAACAAAATATTTTTTTTGGTCTTGTTTGTTGCTATGGATCAGCAGTTTACTACAATAGAGTAAATCCTCAAAAAATGCACTCATTGCCAAATGGGTAAATTATATAAGAAGTAACATTTATTGGATATTTATTATGTGTTACAAATAGTGTTAAATACTGTTCTGTGGATTTCCTATTTAAAACATCTTACCAACACTATTGTCTTTGTTTCATACTTGGGACGTTTTACCCAAGTAATTTACCCAGCATACTCAGCTGGTTAATTCATTCTTACTCTGACTCTGCAACCTTGCACTTACCCAGCACCCCACACAGTCATTAACATGGCTGTGCACCGGTCCCCAGTCCTCTACAGGTCAGCACACTAGAAGAGGAGGATTTTTTTTTTTTTTAAGATTTTATTTATTTGACAGAGAGAAACATAGCCAGAGAGGGAACACAAGCAGGGGGAGTGAGAGAGGGAGAAGCAGGCTTCCTGCCGTGCAGGGAGCCTGATGTGGGACCGGATCCCGGACCTCCGGGATCATGACCTGAGCCGAAGGCAGTCGCTTAACCAACTGAGCCACCCAGGCCCCCCTAGAAGAGGAGGATTTTAACACTTCTGTTGGAGTGGTCAGACTCATGTACTTGGGGAGGTGGGGAGCATTGGGAACGATGTGTAGTAGGTCACAACGATTGGTGCCGTCAGGCTGAATTTAGCTCATTCATCTTTGTTTTGCTTGGTATTTTGTTTAAAAACAGGAAAACTCTCCTAAAAGTCCAGTGCAGCATATGTTTGAGTGGTTAATGTGCACATAGTTGCAGAAATAGAGTTATATAACCCAAAAGCCCATGGACAGTGAACAGGCTTCACTGTAAGGCGTGGGCTGCCGTACTGCCCGCCTCACGCACGCGGCAGGGCCCCATGTTCTCCTGTGTGGAGCCCACTCTGTTCCAGACAGCTCAGCTACTGAGAAGTGTTTTCTCCACCTCCACCCACACTCTGATCTGCTTGGAAATCATCCCTATTGTCCAGAGTCAGATAAATCCTGCCTTCTGGGAAGTGAGCTGGAGTCTGCAAGTTAGCCTAAAGTAACTGTGCATCTAGTAAATGTGGTCAAGATGCCACCTCGGATGCCTGACCTGTGTAGCTGCTCAAGTTTGCCAGGTAGCTTTCTACTTGAGCTGCTGAGACTGGCCTCACAGGAAAAAAAGCCTTCCCAGTTTTCTCTATCTGCCCCTAGAAATGTTATTCAGGTCAAATATAAGACATGTTTTTCAGAAGTAAAACAGAAAAGTATGCATATTTTCAGTACACTTAAGACACTTTTTAAAATTAATATGGTGAGCATTTAGTTTTGGTTACCTGTGGATACGTTGTTTCAAAATGTTTACAAAATATTGTATTGAGAAATATTTGCCCAAATTTCTGGCAGGAAATACATATTTAGAAAAATATCATTAGAATGGTCTCAATATTGATTAGTGTTCCTTTATCCTTACCTTGGCTCCACGTTGATGCTATGGGTTATTATTATTATTACTATTATCATCTCATCTCTGTCATGGTTTCTTTCTGTCCAGCTACTAATTTGTCTATCTACAGTCCTCTCAGCTCTAAAAGTTGAAGACAAAATTTTTATCACTTTGGTGATTATTTACCACCAATGCTATCTAAAGGCTTGTTGTCTTTATGATTCCAGGTTCTAGGTAGGCCCCTTGTTATTCACCTCTTTTTTTCTTAACCAGTAATTTCAAATATATACCCACCCCCCCTAACATAAAATGAATGCTTTTAAAATACCCACTTGGATTGCCAAGGGAAGTAGTTGAAGTGTCTGATGTATAGACTCCTAAAAATTAATCATTCTTTATACAAGTTTTATTATTTTACGTAGTGGGCAAAAATGGACTTAATTGTAATATAAGGCACCATGTTGCCTCATTCCATTTTATTATTGGATTGATGGGTTAATGTCTGTAAAGTGCTCCGAGCTCTTATGCCAGGCTGTAGAGATTTATGCCCTTGTGTACACCGTGAGGAAGGAGAGGGTAAATGTCTTAAATATTTTATAGTACATGTGCTCTCATTAAATACATTATTGACACTAAGCTAAAGGCAAGGAGGAGGGCATTTTGTTCATTTTTGTAACCCTTGTCCCCCACACAGTGCCTGGCACTTCATAAAAGCTCAGTAGATGTCAGAATTGAAGGAGAGTCGCTTGTGTTATCATTAGGTGTTTGTAATCATTTGTAATAGATTTCCCAAGCTACTTTTCCATCCGGTTCTGAATCTCATCCGAATAGGCCTCCTCTCATTTAAATGGCATTTGATTTTTTACTTCTGTGATTATTTGATTGTGACATCTTACGATCTACAAGTTGCACATTCAACTAATACCCTTGCAAATAAAATGACGTTGTTTCTGGCAGCAGGGGTCTGCGGCCAAGGCTGTATTTTAGGAGGTTGTGACACCTTCTAGTCGAAGAACATTAATCAGGTAACTGAGTTGTTAGATTGGTAGAAACGACACAGAAGCCAGGAATAAAAATGTCTGAGGCTGTCTGTGGTCAGCCTTTTAAGCTTTTGAGGAGTTTTAGCGTCCCTCTAACTGTGAATTTAATATCTCTTCAGTTTCGCGTGCTGAAGACCCTTTCTCTTACAGGTAATTTTCTGTGTAAAGCGATCCTCTGGATAAGCTGTATTTCAAAACTTTTAAATGTCTTTTATTACATTATCATCACTGTGGTTGATTCATTTATGAAACACAAAGCACTCCCATTTGGAGAGATTTATTCTCGTCTCAATTTTTTTTTTCCTTCCTGGATTTGCCAGAACGCTGTCATGTTCGTGTTCTGAAGGTTAATGCCCAAAGTCAAGCAGACAGAAGCCAAGTGCTGCAAGGTTTCCCAGATTAGGACTGATTCCCTTCACAGAAATAAATGATTCCTGCCATGTTCAGTGATTCCGTGCAGCGCGCCCCGCGGCTGAGTGCGTGCGTCAATACCTAGGTCCTTACCTGCCGTGCAGACGGACGACGCTCCGTGTTAACTTGATTGACCGAGCGGTGCACTGGAGAGGACGCACCTGCAAGAGAAGTGCAGACACATCTATTTTTATCCTGGTCTCGAAACATTTATTTTACATTTCTTTTACTTGGAAGTCATGGTTTCAAGTTCCATGGGCTCCCAAGCCACAAGGCTAAGGTAGAGCAAACCTTTAAGCGCTGCTTTGTTTTCAGAATTATACTCCAAATGGTCTCAGGTTGCTGCCCTTTGCCAAAGCCTGGATGTCTGCTTTTGGGGGAAAATGACATGAAGATGACTATTGAGAATCAGGACAAATTAGTGACTCTGGGGAATTTAAGTCTCCTAAAAGGTTGTATCTAATGATGGGCAAAGGAATCATTTAATTCAATTAGGAGAAATGATTTTGGCTATATTTTTACATTACATTTTATGATCATGTTTTGTAGGCTTTGAGGCAGCAGCAGAAGAGAAGAAATGGAGTCTCAATGATGGTAAACAAGACTGTTCCTCGTGTTGTTTTGACACCATTAAAGGTGTCTGACGAGCAGTCGGATTCGCCTTCAGGTAAAGAGATAAAATATCCTATGCTTGGCCAGTTTCTTCCCGGAGGAGACTTTCTTCAATGAGAGAGATGTCACGACTTTTCTCTGCAACCGAATGATATTTCTACTTGAGGTTTCGTTTTAATTTTTCTTTTATACTTTTGACTCTTTCAGTGAGTCCAAAACAATAGGGCATTTTGTTCTTAAGAAAATAAAAGGCACCAGCTCACTCATCATCAAAGGACTTCATTTGCTAATGTCAGTACATATAAGAGAATGTGTGGTACGGCTCCGTGGATTTTTTTGTTGTTGCTTTGGCTTTTGTTTGAATGTTGAACTTTAATGGAGGACCACATGCTGATGTGTAATGCCATCAAAAGCAGTTCTTCTGTGAGTGTGAATTTGTTTTTCAGTCTTCTGTTGCAAAATCAGCCATCCTTTATTAGTTTCTGTGTTCTGGGAACATTCTTCTCACCTCAGTGCAACCCTGACCTTTTCTTCTAATTTACCTTCTATCACTTTATCAGCTGTGTACCATTCTGTTTATTACAGATTGATGTTTGCATTTTCTGGTCCTATTTCAACGTTAAGTTATTTAGAAAGGTATGATCTCTCCTTCTCTTCAAGCTTTTCTTCTTCCTCCATATTTCTGTCTCTGTCTTGCATTGTCTCTAAATGGTATAGAATTGCCGAAGCTTATCCGTGTGTTTTTACAAAAGATCTGAGTGTTTCTTTTAAAAGCTATCAGATCAGTGAATGTGTTTTTGACTTCACTATTAGGCCATCTGTTCTTGCTTTTTGTTCTGTTTGATTGATTTATTGGGCTTTTCTCTTTATATCCAGCAGAGGAATCAGATTGTGGCCAAAGGTAGTGAATTGACTTCCAGAAAAGGAGATTATATCTATGGTTTTTGAAATAATTTTAGATTTTTCTTTTCAAGGACAGCAAGAGGAAGATAATGACATAATAACTATTTCCTTTTTTAGGATCCGAATCTAAAAATGGTGAAGCAGACAGTTCAGATAAAGAAATGAAACATGGGCAGAAATCTCCCCCTGGAAAACAAACAAGTCAGCACTTAAAACGATTAAAAAAGTCTGGTTTGGGTGAGTGTTGAATAGACTATGACATTTCACATTTTAGAGATTTATATCTTTTTCAATGAAATGATGGAACATTCTTAGAACATTTTTTAATGGTTAAACAAGGAAACTTAAAATTATCTTTCCAGTTTATCTAAACCTAAAAGGATACCAAATAAGAAAATAAAGTTCCAACAGACTGGGCTTAAGCATGCTGCTGAATTTGTAAATGGTAGTATTGGGTAAAGACAGGAGATTTAAAGTGATCAGTATAGTCAAGAAATGATCTGCCAAGTCATGGTTTTATCTACTGTGCCATGTTTTATTGCTGCAACTGGGTTTCAGTTTATTGGAATATACTGTACGGGGGGGTGGAGTGGGGAATGCAACTTTTGGTAAAGATTCGTTCAGCTGTCAAGGACATTGTCACTGGGGTCGGCTGCAGTAAAGCTGCTCTGCTTTGCTTGTCATCTGTGCCGCTTGAAATATCCAGTAGTGCTTGTCGGAGAAACAGCGAATATTGCCGAGAAGTGTAGGAGGCACCGTACCTGGGTCCATCAGCTCAGCACCAGGTTTTCTTCTGCAGATTTCCTTCCTGGTCACTTGCATCAGGAACTCAACAGCAGCATTCAGGGACAATGTAACATGAGAATTAAAAAGACAAAATAAACATATCCAGGGCTGAACATTATAGTTCTCTTACTGAACCTGCCTTGTTGGATGTGTGGACCTAATGGCTTCACTTCTCTCTCTCTCTCTCTCTCTGTTATTTTACCTCTGAGGAAGGGTAATGAAAATAACCTGGATCATTGTAATGTTTCATAAAACGGTTGGTGGAAACTATAAAGTTACTAACCTGAACTTTATTATTGGTTCTGCCACTTACTTTCTTGGCAATTTAGGGTAATTCTTATTTGCAGTTCATCTGTTTATAAAATATTCAAGCAAGAGTTTTACTCACTTTCTCTCTCTCTCTCTTCCCCTCCTCCCCCCTCCCTCCCTCCCTCCATATATATATATCAAAGATTTATTATGTAGAAAGTTTTACTGATTGCCTATTGTATACCAGGAATTTTGCTAAATTCTGGGAACATGCTTTCAATAAAAAGTCTTTAAGTAGGATTTATATAGACTTAGATAAGATCTCTTTAAGGAAGCAGAATTTATTTTTGTTTTCCATTCTTAGTATGTAGCATAAATACCTCTTTTGCATTATTCCCAAGGCCAAATAATTTTATAATTTTTTTGTGTATCCCCAAATGTATGAATGTGTGTTTGTATATAACCTCACTTACATATATGCTGTTATATTTTTTCCTAGTCTTTTGGAGGTTGAAAAGTAAGTATATTCATAGGAGTAGCTTCTAAAATAAAAAAAAAATAGAATGGGAGAGTGCTGTGTAAAGAATGTACTAAAAAAAATTGCCATGTTATGATACCCTAAGTAATTAAAAAGTCCATGACCTTTGGTTAAAAATGGCCTGCTACCAACTCGAGTAAAGTCATTGCCATGTCATGAGTTTAAAAAATTCAAGGCACAGGGGCCTCCCTATATAATTACTTAGCTAACTTCAGGATTGGGAGTCAAGCAGAGTGTGTACTGTGTCCTCAGGATCCTGTCAGGTGTTCAGGTCTTTAGTCAGGAACTCTTGTATTCTAACTACTGTAACCTAGGAGCCCTGTATGGCAATAACTATCTTACATGTTAAAAATTATATTGTCAGATTATTTCAGCTGACTTGTTAGCCAATTAAAAAGTTGATAAAGGAGACCACTGTGTTTATTTTAACCTGCTTAAAAAAAAAACAAAAACAAAAACAGACTGCAAAGTAATAGGATAATGAAGCTACCTTAATGAAGGGATGTAGAAGTGAAATCATATTTACTGCCCGTATTTAATGCAGTGGTCTAGGTATCTTGAAATAAATTGTCTTATTTACTACCGCTGCAATTATGTACAGAATCATTTCCATTTTTCAGCTGAAGAAACCGAGGCCAGAGGGTGTCAGGGAGGTTTCCAGTAAATGACATGGTGAAGATACTAGCCAGGCTAGAGTGTAAACCAAAGTGTAGACCATTGCCTTGGGGGCCTAAATAAATATCACATCATCTAGCCCTCCCTGCAGACCTGCCCGCACCGCAAGCAGGGTGCTCTCTCACGTGATGAGTCCACCACACGCGTTACAATGCAAGTTCTCTAGTTTACAGGAAGGGAGAGCTAGCAACTCTAAGATTTCCTGTCTGATCCTGTAAAATCAGGCAATGGAGGAAGAAGATGTGACTTCAAATGAGTCAATTAAGGTAAAACAAAACAAAACAACAACAACAAAAAACTGCCAGAGAGAAGCTGAAGGTGCTTACTGGGAAGGCAGTGGGACGGATGCCTAAGCAGCAGCCACTGGCAGGGGGGGTGGTGGGGTGGTGGTGGCTTATTCTGCCCCAAGGAAGTCCGCGGTGCTTCAGAAGCCTTCAGCAGAGGCCCAGCACTGTAAAATAAAAAGTGAAAAAATGGAAGAATGAAATGAAAGAAAGAGCCTTAAATATAACTATTTCTAGGCAATACCCCTTATTTCTTTTAGAAAGTAATGTTTTTGATGTTCTGTGACCTTAGGAATCTAACAGACTAAAAGAATCTCAATGCTGTGAAGCATTTTTGAATCAGAATAGTATTTAAGATTCCTTGAGGCCTATTTATTTCTATTTTGCTCTCCCCTCTTTGCCATTAATTTGTTAATTCCTTGGGTACAGTGACCTTCCTGTCTGTCTTTGAGGTCCTCACCATACCCATTACGTCCCTCTTGTGTTTAGTATGAGCTGGATGAATTTTGAATGAAATATGTTTGGGTAGCTAAAGGGGTAGTAAGTTTGGATGAATGAGGCATCCTCTAGGTTTCAGCTTGCTTACATACCCTTAAATAAAAATGGTCCTGTGCTCCTAGGGAGGGTCATTCTTGTATAGCTGCAGAGACATTGCAAAGAAAGATGAACCCAGCCAACACCAGTAGCCCGCCAGACAGGGAGAGCTGATTCTCCCTCATGTTTTCCCCAGTGGGGTTAGACTTCTAATTCATCCAGTTTTAGAAATGTGCTTGGGGGACCCCTGGGTGGCTCAGTTGGTTAAGCCACTGCCTTCGGCTCAGGTCATGATCGTGGAGACCCGGAATCGAGTCCCACATCGGGCTCCCTGCTCGGCAGGAAGCCTGCTTCTCCCTCTCTCACTCCCCCTGCTTGTGTTCCCTCTCTCGCTGTATTTCTCGCTGTCAAAGAAATAAAATCTTTAAAAAAAAGAAAAAAAGAAAAAAAAAGAAATGTGCTTGGAACCATCATTGCCTTCACTAGGGTGAGGTACTGTGTAGAACTCCTAACCTGTTGAAATCATTCTAAATTAAAACAAATGGCAAAAATCTTTCCTAACTTTAATTGGAAACCCTGAAACTACATCCAGTCAAAACCAGAGGTAAAGGTGTCAGTCTAAATCGTCATCCTTACTGTGAGATTTCCCTAATAGGATGTAAAATACTACTCATTGTCCCCTAAGTGCTTCCTTTTGGTCTTTGGCAATTACTCAAACTGAAGGCTAGTCACCTTATTCAGGTATAGATTTCACTTGGGTCTTGGAATCTCATGCATTGTATCCCAGGGCCTAGTGTCCTTTCCTGAAGATGCTGCGGGAAGAACGCATCACAGACCTTCTTCATGTCCCTTCATGAGCCAGCTTCCCTAGAGAGGATGAGGAACACACAATAAAAATTTACCAAGGGGTGCCTGGGTGGCTCAGTTGGTTAAGTGTCCAACTCTTGGTTTCAACTCAGGTCATGATCTCAGGGTCATGCTCTCAGTGGGAAGTTGGCTTAAAGATTCTCTCCTAAATAAATAAGTCTTTTTAAAAAATTATTCAAATTTTCATCCCTCAGTCATTCTAGTTCTTCTGATGGTGATGTTGAAACTTTTATGAGAACTATATCACTAAGTGTGGGAACCCATTACTGCTAACATAGCTTTTTGTTTGTTTGTTTATTTTGTTTGGTTTGGTTATTCTTATCCAGGGTTATGTATGAAAATGATGAGCTATTTCTCTGAGTAGCTCTCTGATTGAATAGAGATGGTAACAGAGTGAGTGGGTGCAATGAATAAAATAATGGGTCTAAAGACTGTTTCTCTAATGATGTTAAGACAAAAATGAGTCTGGCACCCATTTTTACATCACACATGGTAGAAACACTGTTTTGATAAGCGTACAAACAAATGCTAACAATATCTACTGAGCTCTTTTATTGTCAAAGGTCTTGCAAATTAGTATCACAGTAAGTATTATACCGCCAAGTAATCAGGCAGTAGAAACCGCAGCTGGTGAGATGAAAGGTTGGTGACAGCTGAAAATTGGGTTTGAAGGACGGGTTTTCTTGCCTCATCGGTTGTTTCATAGCCTCTCTCCTGGACTGAGCAAAAAACAAAACTCATTTAAAACCTCCCTTATGGAGCTTTCTGAGCTAGTCCTGGGTATATTATCATCTCATGGTCTTCAGGGCACTTAAAGGATGGGTTGCAAACATTTTAAAAATTTGTTTAATGGTATTCTCTCCTTCCACTTGTTTTGTATTAATTTCTCACATTTTTTCCTAATTGAAATCTAAGTTCCTTGAATTAGAGGTCATTGACCTAAATCAGTTTTCAATTATACTTCTTCCTACCTGATCACACAGTAGGAGTTTAAAAAGTACTTGCTAAACAAATCTAAGCTTCTAATGGATTATCTCTAAGGAGTTTTTAATAAATGTTTTTACTGAACCTAAGTCCTAGGATTCATTCCAGTGTATTTTATAAGTTTAATCTTTTTGTAGTGAAGAATTACAACTTTGCTGGTTTCGTAAAATGTTATATACTTTTAAAATAAATTAATACAGGAAAGTTACAATAAAATTTGAATAATATCCCTAAATCCTGTTATCCAAAATAATTTTCCCAGTGTTGTATAAACATGATTTTGACATCTTTTTGTACAATCACGTGCATATAACTCTCAGTGCTCATCCCCAGAGGGGCCCTTCTTGATTCTCCTCACCCATCTGGCCCATCCCCCTGCCCAGCTCCCCTCCAGCAACCAGCAATTTGGTCTTTATAGGTAAGAGTTTCCTGTGGTTTTCCTCCCCTGCCCCTTTTTCTTTCCCTTTTGTTCATCTTTTTTGTTTCTTAAATTTGACATATGAATGAAATCACATGGTATTTGTATTTCACTGACTAAATTATTTTGCTTAACATAATACACTCTGCTCCGTCTTTGTGGTCGCAAATGGCAAAATTTCATTCTTTTTGATAACTGAGTAATAGTCCATTATTTATACATACCAGTCATCACTCCATTGACATTTGGGCTCTTTCCATATTTTGGCTATTGATGCTGCTGCTATAAACATCAGGGTACGTGTGCCCCTCTGAATCAGTATGTTTGTATCCTTAGGGTAAATACGTAGTAGTGCAGTTGCTGGGTCATAGGGTACTTCTGTTTTTAACTTTTTGAGGAACCTCTGTACTGTTTTCCAGAGTGGCTGCTTCAGTTTATGTTCCTACCAACAGTGTAAGAGGGTTCCCCATCAGCCAGAGCTGATGTCAAAGAGGTTGCTGCCTGTGTTCTTCTCTAGGATGTTGATGGTTTCCTGTTTCAATTTAGGTCTTTCAAACATTTTGAATTTATTTTTGTATGTGGTGTAAGAAAGTGGTTCTGTTTCATTCTTCTGCCTGTGGCTGTTCAGCTTTCCCAACACAAGTTGTTGAAGGGACGTTTTTCCATTGGTTATTCTTTACTGCTTTACAAACATTAGTTGACATTACAGTTATGGGTCCATTTCTGGGTTTTCTATTATGTTCCATAGATCTCTGTGTGTGTCTTTGTACCAGTACCACACTGTCATGATGACTAAAGCTTTGTGATAGAGCTTGACGTCTCGAATTTTGATGCTTCCAGCCTGGCTTTTCTTTTTCAAGATTGCTTTGGCTATTCAGGGTCTTTGTGGTTCCATTCAAATTTTAGGATTGTTTGTTCTAGTTCTGTGAAAAATGCTGGTGGTATTTTGATAGGGATTGCATTAAATGTGTAGACTGCTCTGGGTAGTACAGGCATTTTGACAACATTTTTTTTCTTCTAATCCATGAACATGGAATGTTTATCCATTTATTTGTGTCATCTTCAATTTTTTTCACAAATGTTATAGAACACTTAGTTTCTACAGAACACTATACTTTTGAGAGTGAAAATCTTTTACCTCTTTGTTTAGGTTTATTCCTCAGTATCTCATTGTTTTGGATGCAGTTGAAAATGGGATCAACTCCTTGATTTCACTTTCTGCTGCATCATTATTGGTGTATAGAAATTCCATGGATATCTGTACATTCATTTTGTATCCTGTGACTTGACTGAAATAATGTATCAGTTCTAGCAATTTTCTGGTGAAGTCTCCTTTTGAAGATTTTATTTATTTATTTGAAAGAGAGAGTACAAGATGGGAGAGGTGGAAGAGGGAAAAACAGACTCCCCCACTGAGCAGGGGAGCCGTGAGGCTGCATCATGGGACCTGAGCCAAAGGTAGACACTTAGCTGACTGAGCCGCCCAGGTGCACCTCGATGGAGTCTTTTGGGTTTTCTACTTAGAGAATCATGTCATCTGTAAATAGTGAGAGTGTGACGACTTCTTTGCCAATTTGGATCCCTTTTTTTTTTCTTTGTGTTGTCTGATTGCTGAGGCTAGGCTATCCAGTACTATGTTAAATAACAATGGCGAGAGTTATCCAGTATAACTATACTCAGGAACATCCCTGTGTTGTTCCTGACCATAAAGGAAAAGCTTTCAGTTTTTCCCCATTGATGATATTAGTTGTGTGTCTTTCATATATAGTCTTTATGATGTTGAGGTATATTCTATGTGTCCGTACTTCACTGAGGGTTTTTATCAAGAAAGGATGCCGTACTTTGTTGCTTTTTCTGCATCTATTTAGAGGATCATATGGTTCTTACCCTTTTTTTTATTAATGTGATATACCACATTGATATGCAGATAGCGAACCACCCCTGCAGCCCAGGAATAAATCCCACTTGATCTTGGTGAATGATTCTTTTAATGTACTGTTGAATTTGATTTGCTAGTATTTTGTTGAAAATTTTTGTGTCCATGTTCATCAGTGATATTGGCCTGTCATTCTTTTTCGTGGGATCTTTGTCTAGTTTTGGAATGAAGGTAATGCTGGCTTTGTAGATTGAGTTTGGAAGATTTCCTTCCATTTCTATTTTCTTCAAATAGTTTGGGAAGAATAGGTATTTATTCTTCTTTAAATGTCTGGTAGAATTCCCCTAGGAAGCCATCTGGCCCTGAACTTTGGTTTGCTGGGAGATTTTTTTTTTTAATTTTATTTTTTTATTATTTTTATTGATTCAGTTTCTTTGCTGGTTATGGGTCTGTTCAAATTTTCTATTTCTTCCTGTTTCAGTTTTGGTAGTTTATATGTTTCTTGGAATTTATCCATTTCTTCCAGATTGTCCAATCTGTTGGCATATAAATTTTCATGATACTCTTATAATTGTTTGTATTTCTGTGGTGTTGGTTGTGATCCCTCCTCTTCAGTTTGTGCTTTTATTTAATTGGGTCCTTTCTCTTTTCTTTTTGATTGATCTGGCTAGGAATTTATCTATTTTATTAATTTAAAAACCAGCTCCTAATTTCATTGATCTGCTCTGATGTTTAGTTTTTTGTTTTTGTTGTTTCTATATTATTTATCTCTGTTCTAATCTTTATTATTTTCCTTCTTTTGGCTTTAGGATTCATTTGCTGTTTATTTTCTAGCTCCTTTAGGTATAGGGTTAGTTTGTGTATTTGGAACTTTTCTTGCTTCTTGAGGTAGGCCTATATTGCTATATGCAACCCTCTCAGGACCACTTTTCCTGCATCCTAAAGGTTTTAGACCATTGTACTTTCATTTTGAATTGTTTCCATGTATTTCTTTTCTTCTTTAATTTCCTTGTTTACCCATTCATTCTTTAGTAGGATGTTCTTTATTCTCCATGTATTTGTTGTCTTTCGAATTTTTTTCTTGTGTTTGACTTCTAGTTTCATAGCATTATGGTGAAAAATATGCATGGTATGATCTCAGTCTTTTTGTATTTGTTGAGGCCTGATTTATGACTCAGTATGTGATCTTTTCTGGAGAATGTCCCATGTACTCTTGAAAAGAATGTGTATTCTGCTTTTTTAAGACGAAATGCTCTGAATATATCTGTGAAGTCCATCTAGTTAAGTGTGTCATTCAAAGCCATTGTTTCCTTTTTGATTTTCTACTTAGATGATCTGTCCATTGCTGTAAGCAGAGTGTTAAATGTCCCCTATTGTTATTGTATTGATATCAATGAGTTTCTTTATGTTTGTTATTAACTGATTTATATATTCAGGTGCTGCCATATTGGTGGCATAAATATTTACAATTCTTAGGTCTTCTTGTTGGATAAACCCCTTTATTATGATATAGTGCCCTTCTCATTGCTTGTTACAGTCTTTAGTTTAAAATCTAGTTTGTCTGATATAAGTGTGGCTATTCTGGCTTTCTTTTGATGGCCATCAGCATGATAAATGGTTCTCCATCCCATTACTTTCCATCTGCAGGTGTCTATAGGCCAAAAATGAGTCTCTTGTAGGCAGCATTTGGAAGGGTCTTATTTTTTAATTCTAATACCCTGTATCTTTTGCTTGGGGCATCTAGTCCATATACAGTCAAAGTGATTATTGATAGATGTGAACTTAGTGCCATCGTATTACCTGTTAAGTCCTTGTTTCTGGAGATTGTCTCTGTTCCTTTCTAGTCTGTTGCTTTTGATATTTCTTTCCCTCTCCAAGTCCCCTTTAATATTTCTTGCAGGGCTGGTTTAGTGGTTATAAACTCCTTTAGATTCTGTTTGTCTGGGAAACTCTTTATCTCTCTTTCTATTCTGAATGACAGCCTTACTGGATAAGGTATTCTTGGCTGCATATTTTTCCCAATCAACACATTGATTATATCCTGCCATTTTCTTCTGGTCTGCCATATTTCTGTGGAGAGGTCTGCTGCTAACCTTATTTGTCTTCCTTTGTAAGTTAGGTATTTCTTGTTGTTTTTAGGATTTTTTCTTATCTCTGTATTTTGCAAATTTTACTGTGATGTGTCTTGGTGTTTTCCTGCTTTTGTTGATTTTGATGGGAGTTCTCTGTGCTTCCTGGAGTTGGATGTCTGTTTCCTTCCCCAGTTTAGGGAAGTTTTTAGTTATAATTTGCTCCAATGAACTTTCTGCCCCTTTTACCCCTTTCTTCTAATTCTGTGACTCCTATGATGTAAATGTTATGCTTTATGGAGTCACTAGGTGCCCTAAGTTTATATTCATGATCCAGTATTTTTCTTTTCCTCTTCTTTTCAGCTTCATTATTTTCCATATTTTTTTCTTCTGTATCACTTATTTGTTCTTCTGTTTCTTCCATCCTTATAGTCATTATATCCAGTCAGTTTCACATTTTGATAATATAATTTTTATTTTTATTTTTTGGACTGACTAGTTTTTATCTCTGCAGTAGGGACTGCCTGGTGTCTTCTGTTTTTCTCAAGCCCAACTAGTATCTTTATGATTTTTTTTTTTTAATTTGGGTTCAGATGTATTACTTATATCTCTTTCAATTAGAAAGGCCATGACCTTTTCTTTTGTTGGGGATGAATTCCTCCATCTTGGCCTCCATCTAGGTCTCTGTCTTCTTCTCTATGCAAGGAAAGCCTGTTATGTTTTCTGCTCCTAGGAACAGTGGCTTTGTTAAAAAGAGGTCATATACTGTCCAGGGTCTGGCACCTCAGGAAGTGTTTCTGGAGGATTATGTATGCACCGTGCTGCTGTGTTTGGGCTGCTCTTTCCCTCAGGTCAGTCCTCTGCAGAATTTCTACTTGCCTGCAGTGGGAAGTGTTTAGCTCTTGTCCAGAGTGTGGCAAGTTTTACCTAAGTGTGTGCTGAGCCTGCTTGTTAAGAGAGGCCTGATCCTGTTTCCACTGGAGCTGAAGCTCTCCTGTAGTCAGTAGACTTAGTGCTTTGGCGGG
>PITA01001513.1:67960-191833 GCA_004023965.1 Spilogale gracilis | reverse complement strand
TTTTTTTTTAAGATTTTATTTATTTATTTGACAAAGAGAAACACAGCGAGAGAGGGAACACAAGCAGGGGGAGTGAGAGAGGGAGAAACAGGCCTCCCACCGAGCAAGGAGCCCGAAGTGGGACTCAATCCCGGGTCTCCAGGATCATGACCTGAGCCAAAGGCAGTCGCCCAACCAACTGAGCCACCCAGGCGCCCCGATTTGTTTTTTATATTTCATCATCTTTCACCCCGCTTGGGTCATGAGTCCCCAGGGCCTGAAGCAGCTGTTGGAGGTATTTATGGTTGCTGCCCCGAGGGAGTGGCAGGGTTGCTGGGGAAGCAGTCAGAAACCAGTCCCACCCTCGGCGGTGTGACTGTGGGACCAAGGGGATGGATGGGTACGTTCACATATGCAAGAAAGAGAGGGGTACAGACTGAGCTTCCAGGGAGGGAACAGCTTGGTCAGGGCCTTGAACTCTTCCCCAGAGTTGTCCAAAGTGGAGAAGGTGGAAAGGGCATCTGGCAGAGGGCCGGCGTGTGTGCAGTGGGGTGCTGCCTGGGTCCTGGGGGACCTGTAGTGTCAGAATTGTAGCACATGAGGCTGGGGGCAGTGCTGGGGCTGGGAGTCGGGGCTTAAGGTTTGGGGGTGTCGCCTCCTTAATCTTTTTTGTTTTTTTTAAGATTTTTATTTATTTGATAGAAACACAGCGAGAGAGGGAACACAAGCAGGGGGAGTGAGAGAGGGAGAAGCAGGCTTCCCGCAGAGCAGGGAGCCCGATGTGGGGCTAGATCCCAGGTCTCCAGGATCATGACCTGAGCCAAAGGCAGTCGCTTAACCAACTGAGCCACCCAGGCGCCCCTCCTTAATCTTTTTGAGTGCCGTGGCCATGCTCTTGGCTGTTTATTCTGGGGAGCAGGGAGGGGGTCAGAGAGCTGTCCCCACTCAGAAGCAGGAGAGGCACTTGGCCCTCAACTCACTTCGGATTTGCGCAGATATCTTCCAATTCAGTGAGTGTTCCTCAGATTCTCTTCTTTTAAAATTCAGGGCACTTCGCTGTTCTACTGAGGTTTATGAATGTTTAAAAACTGCTTTGCGGTCCCCAAAGTAATTTGACAAGTCTGACAGCTATTGATTAAAAACCCGAAATTATTCAGGCTGCAGGATGACTTGGGGGATTAGATGGAAAGTTTTTTGTTTCTTCTCACTCTGCGTGCCCCTTGTCCTCCCACCCCCCAAAAGGAAATAAGAGGTGGAGAGGTAAATGTGTTCCGAATGTTTTTTGGAAAACTCCATTAGGCTGCAGAACCCCACTGGGAGGGGTGGGGATGGGGATTGTGAGGCTGCTCAGGGGGCCAGAACCAGCACCCCGCATGCCCCGGTCTTGGCTCCAGCTCTGTGGCCCATTAGCCACAGGCAGCAATGGGATGTCCCTCTAAAGGCAGTGGAGGTGGCGGCGGCGGTGGGGGGAGGCAGTATGCGCTTTCGTGTCTGGTCCCTCCCAGTCTCAGGTGTTGACATGGTGGGGCTTCTGTGGCGCTCTTGGAAGGGGCCCAGCAGGTGAGGTGCTGCACCCCAGAGAAAGGAGGGAACTTGTTCGGGGCTGCTCTACAGCGACTCCGTGGGTCTGAGGGAAGGGGAGGCAGGGTTGCCCGGAATAGGCACCCTCCTGGCCAGGTTTCTAGGCTTCTTCTCGGGCAGGGCCTCCAAGCCTGGCCAGCGGAGGGTGTGAAACTGTTTGGCTCTCAGCTGTCACTTCTGCACTGTGGGACCCGGCCAAGGTGCTCCATTCTCCCAGGCTGCCTCCTCTGGGGTCTTAAAGCTTCCATTGTGAGATCCTTTGGGTTAACTGGGGTATGCAGGGGAAAGATTGGCCCATGAGGTGGGGCTCTGCGGACCTATCTGGGTTCGTGCTCCCACCTTCTGCTAGGGCGATGCTGCCTTTCGTGTCGGGCCATCGGGACAAGGCTGTGCTATGATGTGTGCACCTCCGTAGGAATACCTGCCCACAGCTGGGTACACAGTAGGTGCTTAGTAAGTAGCTTTTAAGTCCAGGCGACCAGTGTCCCTCATTAAATCAGCACATACAGGGCACCTCCTAGGAGCCAGGCCTCAGCCTGCGCTGTCGCCATAGCTCGTGATAAGCCATCCCGTCACCCTCTCATGGCTGCCACAGCATGGACTCTCCTGTGCCAGCTTGGCCCTGCAGTGTGGAGGGGAGCCCAGAGCCCCAGGGTGGGGTGAGGGCTGGAGACCAGGCACTGCCCAGCCCAGGACTCAGTACGTGTGTGGAGATGGGGTCTCTCTGGTTCCAGTAACTGTTAGGACCTAACCCCCTTGCCTTGGGTCAGAGAACCCCACGCTCCCAGGAAACCTTCCCAGGCAGGGCAGCCAGTCTCTGCCTTTTAAGGACAGGCTCTGTCTCCCTTGGGCCCTGGGAGCCGCTAGGCAGCTGCATTCTTCTCCCCTCCCCTGGGACCGCAGCTGGACCAGGAGTGAGCACTGGCCTTCTCAGCATCAGGTTCCCAGGCCGGTGGGGCAAGGCTGGGTCTGGGGAGAGATGGCTCTGCTGGATGTTCTGGGTGGGGCTGTGCCCTTCCGCCCTGTTTGTGTCCTGCTGCTCGATTCCCAGGCCGTTGGCACCCTCACCCTGACTGTGCTCCAGTTCTAGAGGGCAGAGGTCTCCGACACAGCTGTCTGGACCTCCTGGCTGTGACAGGCAGAATTGAGCTTGGCATGTTCTCACCTGACTCCAGAGTCCGCAGGTCCTGCCAGTGCTCAGATGGGTACCTCCTCCATTGAGACCAACCTTATCTAGGATTTCTACCTAGTTGTGGCCGTGGACAGGGGCAGTGAACCACACAAGCATGAGTGGGAGGTTCGGTCAGGGTATGCTGTGCTCAGGAGTCACAGGCAGAGGGGCTAAAGTCCCTCAAGGGGTCTTCTGACTATCCCTTCCTTTCATTCAGGAAATTAAGGGCCCTTTTTTTTTTTTTTTTTTTTTTTTTTGAGGCATCCCAGAGAATTTGGGTAGATGTAGTTTGTCCCCATTTTATAGATGGGGAAAACTGAGGCATGGAGAAAAGTAAGAGACTAGAGTGGTCAGAGGAAAGAACAGAAAATGGCCTGGGAAGTTCTTATCTCATCACCCCAAGTGGCAGGAGCGTCACCTGCCCCGGAAACATCAGCCTTCAGACAGGTAGGTCCTGCGTTGGCCTTGCTCCCAGCTGCACCCGTGCACCTACAGTGGTATTTGGCACTCCCTGCACTACCTTACTTGATCCTTCTAACAGCCCTGTAAGGGAGGTGGGTCGTTCTCCCCATTTATGGATGCAGAAACTGAGGCCTCTAGAGCTGAATGATTTAGAAACGATCAGGTTGAGTGGTTTTTAAGGAATGGAGACCAGCTTTGCCACTACGGATGGGCACCATCGACACTATGCCCTCCTACCCTCCTCCCTGTTCCCAGCTGTGGGTGGGGAGGGTGTGCGTGCCTTTGCCCCGGGGCTTACTCCACTGCCTGCCTGCGTGCATAGCCTGTTCCCCAGCCACCCTCCGACAGGGCAGGCATCCCCTCTGCAGCGTATCTAAAGGGGCTCCCAACTCCTGCTTGCACGCTCCCACAGACAGTGTGCTCACCCCTTTAAAGCCAGACTAGCCCATGCCTGAGCAGTGATTGGCTTCTCCTGGTCCCAGCTTTGCCCTCTGGGGGCATGCAAGACAGCTCCCTCTGCACCTTTAAAACTTGGAAGGAGATTTTAAACCTCTCATTTTCCAGGCTATACAACCTCTCCACTCACCCTGCCCGTGGCTGGGAACATCCTCCCGGTGCCAGATAGGGCTTCTTAATTATCGCAAATTTTGATTTTGGGTCTCCTCCCTTCTTGACATAATGGGGAATTTGCTAAACTTCTGTGTTAGTAACCTTTGAAAAGAAAAAAGGCTGGGGTTGAAAAACAGCTCGTGGGTTGGCTGGAAGGCTATCAGATAAGGCTGTGGCCCAGGAGCTGGGACAATGTCCTCTTGTTCCTGCTCCCTGGCCCTTACAATGAGCTGCTGTTGGAGCTTGGCTGTATCTGCAGCGGCGGCTCCCCCCATGCCCGTGCAGTGCCCATGTTTCCTGGGCAGGGGCTATCCCACCCTCGCCAGCCACCCTGGCTCTTCTTCTGGCCCCGGAATGAGTGGGCCATGGTGAGCAGGTCAGCTGGCCATGACCTTCGGTGGCTCAGCTGCCTGTGGGGTGATGGAATGTGGACGGAGGCATGGATGGAGCTGGCCTTAGACTCTGCTGAACGGGGTTCATATCTCACTTGGCTGCTCGCCACCGACGCGATCTTGGGTGAGCCACCCGGCCCTTCTGGGGTGGAGCATCTCGGTCCTGGTGGGTTGTCCTGAGGAGACAGGTGGGAGAGTGGTACAGTGTGGGGCTTAGCCGAATGGCTGGGAACTCTTGTCTGCCCAGGGATACCAGGGCAGCATGCTGGTGGCCGTGGCATTTGCGCTGGGCTCCGACAACTGAGAAAGAAAGAATTCGTTAAGCTGAGACGTATGGGGAGAGGTGGTAGAGCTTCAGGAAACAGCATGGGCTAAGGGCCCCAAAGGGGGACCAACTGGGGAGGAGAGTCTAGGTCACTTGTCGGGGTGTGGTATGAGGGGAGATAGAGAAGGGGACATTTCAGGGAGGGCTTCAAGGCCAGGTTGAAGCACAGTGACTTCTTTTTCTTTAGGCTGTGAGGGGACAGTGGAAGGGTGGGGATAATACCACGTTGGGTAGAGGGGCCCATCTGGCAGGGTGGTGCCGCTGTGGGCAGATGGAGAAGGCTGATGGGAGGCCCTCCCACATAGGCCCCCAGGCCCTGGCCTAGACCTGCTCCCTGGAGCAGAGGAGTCCGGCCCAGGTCTCCCTCCCCTGTGGCCTTGGCACTCCCACCTGTGATCTGGGAACCATGGCACCATCCCCTTCCCAGGAAGTATGAGGATTCCATGCCTAGGAGGTAAAGACCTCAGCAGATGGCCTTAGCTGGGGAGGAGACACAGGGCTTCTAGTCCTTGGGGTCTGATGAGGGTCTGGAGAATCAGTTGTGTCTAGGACTCAGGGATGTCTCAGAGGGATGGGGCAGTGGTGGGGGGTGTAGCCATGGAGGGTACAATGAGCTGCCTGGCCTTGGGAGACATGAAGGGAGCTCTTCATGATTGGACAAAGCCAGAGTGGGGGCATTTCTCAGATTCTGGGTAAGCCTTGCGGTGCTGCTCTTGGGACTTGACCTTGAGCAGACAACTGCTGTGATCAGTGCTTGGGGCATCTTTGTCCCTCTTCCCAGTCACCGGTGTGCGGGCTCAGGGAGGATTGCCCCCATCCCAGCTGAACTCCTCCCTCTCCCCAGAGCTTAGCTGACCGTGGCTGCTGGGATACTGAGGCTTTGGTCTAGGAACCCCAGGGGTCCTGATCTTGGTTCTGAGCCAGACGCAGCCCACCAGGCACCCCCCCCCCCCCACCAGGCAGGAAGAAGCTCTGTGACAGAACTTCCCAGCATAGCCTGATAACTGTCAAGGGCTGGGACCATTTGCAAGGTTGCTGTCTCCGGAGAGTCCTGGAAGGCTTCACGGAGGAGGGTTTGCTGATGTTGAGTTTGGATGGGATGAGAGGATGGCATATGCCTGGAGGCCTGCCTGAGGGAGCTGTGAGTCCTGGGAAAGAGCAGCCCAGGGTGAAAGAGAGCAGGCAGATAGATCCCACCAAGCAGGGCTGACAGGTACTGAGTCCCATGCATTCCTGACCAGGAAGCCCTCTTCTGGACTCCAGGGCCTGAGAAATGCCTCTCTCCGAAAATCCTCTTCACAGCACTTCTTCAGTGTATGCTCATTACTGTTGAATTTTGTTTGAAGCAAGGCCTTTCTTTTTCAGATAAGGAAGTGGCCCCTAGGGGGTTGAGGTGTGGAGGTGATTCTAGGAGAAAGACCAGTTCCTGGGTCCACCTTCTCAGAGCAGGCTTCCCTGGTGAAGCGGGGGGTAAGCTCAGTATCTGCATCTCGGCCTTGTGAGGGTCAGTGAAGGGATATATGTGACATGTCCTGTGGGCACAGCCCAGGGCTGCCAGCTCTGCTCTGGTGAGGAGGGCCAGGCATTTCGGAGCCTGCATTTCCCGCTGAGATCCGAGCCCAGTGCAGTCCCATGGCGTCCCTGGCATGTTGTTGTGTGAGCGAGCTTGGACCTGGGCTGCCACAGTGTGGAAGGCCTTTACTCCCCTTAGTGTGGTGGCGCTGGTCTCCAGGGACCACAGGAGGTCATCAAGGTAAGCTGTCATGAGACAGATCTGGGCACTGGAGGAGGCCATGCAGTGGGACTGTTGGGCCACCTTTTCTCTCACCCCAGCCACGGAGTGGCACAGAGGGACCTGATGCAGCTGTTAGGGGTCACAGAGACCCTGTATACAACGGCATCAAGCCCCAGACCCCCACACCACACAAGGCAGCTATGGGCAGGGCTCCCAGACCAACCAAGGCCCCATTGCGACAAGGGCCTTGGGCAGATCAGGCAACTGCTACTCCTTGAGCCCCTTACCTTTCTGTAAGATTGGTAGATGAATATTCCTGGTAAAAGGGATGTGAAAGTGAGCAGCTGGCTGTCCTGTGCCCGATGGAGGCGGGTGCTTACAGGTGGAGAACCTCCTGGGAGGGGAGGGGGAGCAAGGCAGCAGCCGGCACTGGGTCACCTCCTTTTACTGCGCTTCCTAGGTAGGGAGACTGAGCCTACTTGCTGCCCCTTTGGATCCTGGGCAGTCTGCAGCGCCCTCCATCCTTCTTCCCTGCCTTGTTGGGCTTTTTGGCTAGCCTATAGGTGAGCAAAACGCTGCCCAAAAATGCTGTCCCAAGGCAGAGGTAGGGCTGAGTAAAGGCCTCCTTTGACTTATTGATGGCATGGACTGGTGTGGAGTATTAGGGGCTCCTGCAGGCCCAGGGCAGGGCTGGCTTCCTGGAGGAGGTGTTTCTTAAGCCATTTGGTGATCGTCCTGGGTTCAGGAAGCAACCAGGTGACTATTTTTCCTTCCCAACCCCTAGTCATTTTATCAGCCACCACCGGGGACACACTCAGCTTCTGCCAGGATCTTTTTGGGGAGGAGGGGAGCTGGTGGACTTGGGCTGAGCAGGAAGGATATGTGTCTGCATGTGAATCAGAGAGCCCAGGCCCACTGGCCCTGCCCCCACCGGACCAGGCGGCTCGTGGAGTCTGCCCTCTACTGTGCAGAAACAGCCCAGCAGACCTTGGAGTAGCTGCTGGCTGGCCCAGGTGCCGCCTCCCCTCACTCCTCCTGCTCATGAGCTTAGGTGTGTGGGGGTGCAGCCTCTGCTCCAGGCCCTCCAGCCTGGAGAAGCCCACGGGAGATCGGGAGGATCACAGCTGCCCAGCTGCAGCCAGGATGCCTTAGCTGTTAGTTTCCCCACCGCCCTCTGTTCGGCCAGGAGCCTTTCCCAGGAGGCCTGGGCCAGCTGGGCGTGTTTATGGAGCAGGATGGTGAGGAAGAAGAGGAGGGTTCTGCAGCCGTGGGTTCCAGGCTTTGACTGCTCTTAGGTCTGACCTGGACCTGCGAGGCTCCCATAAAACCAGAGCCCCCGCTAGCTCTCCCTGGGCAGGACCAGTCTGCTCAACCGTGCCTCCCTTTCCACTCCCAGCCACCTCATCCAGGCCCTCCAAGTGGGAGGCGGCCCTAGCACATCAGGTCCTCCCTTGGAATTACCTCCGTTCCTGCTCCGCCCTCCCAGCATCCTTACCTGGCAGGAGTTGCCAGGCTGGGCCAGAAAGCAGCCTGATCCTGGCCTGCCAGCTGGGCTTCCAGTCCTGGACCGTAGGCATAGGGGCGGTGGGTTCCAGCCCTTCCTAGGCGGGGTGATTTCGCCAGCCTCTGGGAAGGGCCTCTTTTGCATGGGCTGTGAAGCCCCATCCTGGGAGGGAGGCCTGGAGTTTGCCCCACGTGGTGGGTGGCCATGGGGTGGCGTATTGTAGCTGAGGGGACTACAGACCTACCCACAACTGGGGCCACTACTGTGATGGGGGAGGGGAATGGGCCACTAGAGCAGGACCTGGGGAGTTCGGTAAGGAAAGCTGCCTCTGGGGCGGGGAGGAGGCCAGCGTCTGGAGCAGAGGCAGTGTCACCGTGTGTGCCAGTGGGCTGGAGCTCTACATGAGAGTTTGAGGGTTTGGCCTGGCTCTAACCTGACCTCAGCCCTCCTCACAGCTTCCCTCTGCTCTGTGCAGTCCCCTCGAGCTCTCAGGAGTCCTGCCTGAACACTGCCTGAACGCATCCGTTTGGCTTGAGTGATCTGAGCCTTCCCCTGTGCCAGCTTCATGCTGAACATGGTGGGGAACAGGTGTGGGAGGCTCACCGGGTCTCTTGGGTCAGGCTGTGGGGTTCCCAAGGGCTAGGGTCCCACAGCTCTGACTCCTATGGAATGCTAGCACAGGCCTCCATGTTAGAGAAGGCTGTTGCCATGGACATGTAGAGTCGGGGTGTGTGTGGGGAGTGGCCTCTTGCAGCCTGCGAGGGCCTCTGGGCAGGGCCTGTTGGCTCATCTCTGGATTCCTGAGCCCCCACATAGTGGGCCTCAGCTCCCCCTTACCTCCAGTGGTCACGGAGATACGGGCTATAGGGTTGTATCCTGCAGGAAGTGCTTGGTGACCTTGCCGGATCTTCCTGCCTAAAATGGGCTCTTGGCTGAGACAGGGAGAGAATGATAGCTTGAGCCTTGGGCCATTAGAAGCCAGGAGCTGAAAGGCAGAAGTTGTTGGGGGAAGGAGGTCTGGGTGGGCTAAGCCCAGAGTGGGTTCTGTGTCAGCTCAGGGGTTTGGACTGGGGACAAGAGTAGGGTCAAGACGCCCCCCCCCCCCCGGTTCCATACCAGGGGTGGGCTTAGCAGGCCTTCTAGTCCTTGGGTCCCAGCTGTGGGAAGGGGCTTCGGTGGGGCACTGCTGTGTGCCATTATCTCCAGAAGAGACATTCATCTCTCTGAGAAGGACTCCAGGCTCTGGTGCAGACGCCATCTGAGGTGCTTTCCATGTGACATGCTGAGGAGGCTCTGTGAGGGGAAGTGACTTTCCCGGGGCCACACAGCAGGGAGCAGTTGGGCCCAGGTCCAAGGCCAGGTTCTCACAGCCCGTCCTGGTCGGGGCTCCATTTGGGCACCAGGTGGCCCACTACCTCTGCTCTTTGTGCCCATGTCAGGCCCACTGACCCTGGCCTTGGCCCCCAAGCTCCAGCACATGGGCCCTGTCTGAGTCTCTGTGATTCGTGGACCTTGCAGAGACTACTGCGCCCTTCCTGGCTTCAGCCTAGGTCCTCGTGTGTAGGAGGGGAGCGGCAGAAGTCCCCGTGGCTCTCCTGCCCTGAGCGGGGCTAGTGGGCAGACTGTGATGCTCTGTGAGAAAGAGCTCTGTCGACATTCTGGACAAACGGGTGGCTACTCAGGTCCTGGAGGACCATGGCCAGGGAAAGGAGGTCCTGTGGGCCTCCGAGATCAGGACCCTGCCTCAAACCCAATGTTGACGTTCAGCTCCACGGTGGTGGCTTCATCCGCAGCCGTTTGCTCCTGTAGAGGCTGAGCCACTTCCCCAGAGCCCCCCAGTGGGGAAGAGGGCCTGGCGGGTCCCTGCCACCTCAGTCCTATAGTGCCCCCTTCTTGGGAGGAGTGATTGCCTCTAGCTGGGAGGTCTGGGCAGGCCTCCGGGAGAAAGGGGGAAGGGAGGGGAGTGGCAGGCTGGGCCTGACACAAGAACCACCCACCTCAGGTCCCATCTGATGCCCAGGCTGAAGGAGTCTCGCTCCCACGAGTCCCTGCTCAGCCCCAGCAGCGCGGTAGAGGCGCTGGACCTCAGCATGGAGGAGGAGGTGGTCATCAAGCCCGTGCACAGCAGCATCCTGGGCCAGGACTACTGCTTTGAGGTGGGTCCCTCTGCAGGGGTGGGGTGGGGCACCACTGTCATCTCCTGGGGAGGCCAGGTTGCATCCAGACAGCCTCTTGAGTGCTCTGTGGCCTTACTGGGGGATGGGGGCTTTGGGGCAAGGCTGGCATCTGCTCATAGCTTTTGGCTCCTAAGAAACCAGGTGGAGGGGGGAGATAGGAGCCTTTTGTTCCTGTTCTGTGGGCTCCTTGACAATGGGCCAGCCCTATCCTCCATGTGCAGGGGCACAAGGCCCCAGTGGGTGAAGGGAGTAAAAGCCTATGTAGAATTGCTTAAGCTCAGAGCCTGCTCACTCCTCAGAAACCCCTCAAATGCACTGTGGGGTAGTAGACACTACCCCCTTTGGGGGGCCTATCTCCCCTTCTGCATAATGAGAGCCAGAGCCTTTCCTGCCCTAGCGTTCTGTGACCCAAGGTTTGAGAACAGACGGAGAGCCACCCAACATATGCAGAGTGCGCAAGTCTGTGACCTACCTTGTCCCTCACTGTAGATGGGGAAGCCACGGCCCAGAGTGGTCAAGAAGATGTCAGCAGCCACACAGCAAGGGTAGGCCAAACCAGGACCAGGGTAGCCAATGTTGCAGGTGCTCCTGGAATTTCCTAATTACTTCTCCACTTATTCATATTCTCTTCCCACCTCTGTTTCTGAGAAGCTGCCCACCCCTAACAATCTTGCATGATTAGGGGAACACTCTGATAGAGGAAGGAGCCTGGTAATGAAAATCAGCTACTCAGGGACAACCTCTAGGTACTCCTGCCCTGTAGAGAGAATGGAGTGGGGCCTGGCACCTGCCCCATACCCTGTACTCACTGGGTGCCATTTCTGGTTCAAGACTCCTGGTCCAGCGAGTTCTGACTTCTTTGCCTAGGCCGGGCTGAAGGTGATACCGGCCCACTCGTCCACAGCAGGGGGTGCTGCTGCGTGCCAGCCCTCAGCCGCGAGTGGCTGGATGAGGAGTCTCCTTCCCTCTGTGCAGCCCCTGGCCTGGTGCTGGGGCAGTGGGAACAGAGTAGGGGCTGCTTACATTAGGGTCCCTCACCTGGAGGAAACCAAAGAATGAGCAACAGTCGGACGGGAGGGTAGAGGTTCCAGACAGGAGGACCCCAGGGCCCAGCAGGTCTAGATAACCCAATTCCCATTTCTCTAGTGTGGCCCCCAAAATGCTAAGTTTCTGTGACCATCACTGTTGTCATGGCCACTTGGCAAAAAAAAGTCAGAAGGTGTCAGCTGAGAACTGAGGGGATCCTCTGTGCTTACCCGTGGTTTTCTCCTTGGTGCCTGTGGATTTACCTGTAGAGGGAGGTTCTGGGTAAGCATTTCCCCTGAGCTGGGCACGGGGACCCTCACCTTCTCTCCTCCTATCTCTGGAAGAGTGAGATTGGAGCCAGAAAGATGCTTTCCTGTGGACAAGGGTGCTGAGGCAAGGGTAGGGAGCCAGGACCAGGCACCAACTGGTGTAGGTATGGGCTGTCTTACTGTGGCCGACCTGCTCTGGGACCTTGCGTCTCAGTGAATCACCTGCAAACGTGGTCCTTGTGAGCCTTGTTCTGCCCCCTCCCTGTGGCTGTGGTGCAGACCTGGCAGCTGAAGTCCCCCAACGCCCAGAGGTCGGCCATCATACCAGCCTTGCTGTGTTCCCCTCCTCTGTGACACTATCCTGCCCATCTCCCAGGTGACGACGTCGTCGGGAAGCAAGTGCTTCTCTTGCCGATCAGCAGCCGAGCGGGATAAGTGGATGGAGAACCTCCGGCGAGCGGTACACCCCAACAAGGTATGCCCGCACCCGGAGCAGACGCAGACTCTGGCAAGAGGGACGGAGGTGGGGATGTCCGGGGTAGGCCGCGATGGGGGGCAGAGGCAATGCCGAGTGGGCAGTGGCGCTGGGCCCGAAAGGAGGAGCTCCAGTTGGCCAGGCTGACGCGGGCCCTGGGCCTTCATCCTGGAAGCTGAGCACTGGCGAGTTTGGCCCAGCCAGAGGACGGAGTATGAGGCCATTACGGACTTGGGTGCTGTGGCCCTGCTACCTGGAATTCCCATCCCCCTGCCGCCAGGCTTTTCCATATGCATCCAGTTTCCTTCACAGGAGAACCACTGGCCTGGGCTCGTGGGCCCCAGTTTCTCCCATCAGGTTCACAGATCCCCCTCTTGTAATTGGCTGCTTCCATGGCTGCCTTCAGGGCCCAGGCTGAGTCCTGGTTGCCGTGACCTCACTAAGGAAGGGCCCTTAACAGCGGTCACCTCTAAGTGATTTTAGAGACTGACAAATGCAGAAGAGCTGGTAAATGGCACAGTCGCCCGCTGTGTGCCAGGACTTATGCCAACCTCTTACTTGGTCTGTCACTCCGATTTGTTCCCATTTCACAGAAAAGGGACCCAAGTTAAAGACTTAACTTAGGTCAAGTCATGGGTTTAAGGTCACTGGGCTAGTGCAAGGCAGAGCAGAGACCCGGCGCCTTGTCCTCCAGGCTCCAGAGCTGTCCCTGCCTCCTCCCAGTCATGTGTTGGGACCGGGGCCCTCCTGGGTCTGAGACTCTCTCCGCAGCCCCCACGTTGAGCGCGGCCCCCTTGTGCGTGTGCAGGACAACAGCCGGCGGGTGGAGCACATCCTAAAGCTGTGGGTGATCGAGGCCAAGGACCTGCCAGCCAAGAAGAAGTACTTGTGTGAGCTGTGCCTGGACGATGTGCTCTACGCCCGCACCACGGGCAAGCTCAAGACCGACAATGTCTTTTGGGGGGAGCACTTCGAGTTCCACAACCTGCCGCCCCTGCGCACCGTCACCGTCCACCTGTACCGGGAGACGGACAAGAAGAAGAAGAAGGAGCGCAACAGTTACCTGGGCCTGGTGAGCCTGCCGGCGGCCTCCGTGGCCGGGCGACAGTTTGTGGAGAAGTGGTACCCGGTGGTGACGCCCAACCCCAAGAGTGGCAAGGGCCCCGGGCCCATGATCCGCATCAAGGCACGCTATCAGACCGTCACCATCCTGCCCATGGAGATGTACAAGGAGTTTGCAGAGCACATCACCAACCACTACCTGGGGCTGTGTGCAGCCCTCGAGCCCATCCTCAGCGCTAAGACCAAGGAGGAGATGGCATCGGCCCTGGTGCACATTCTGCAGAGCACGGGCAAGGTGAAGGTGCGTGTGTGGGCACGGGTGGGTCCTCCACATCGTGTGCCCCCCCCGCCCCCCCCCCCCGCGGAGGCCTGGTGGTGTGCACTTGGTTACCCACTGTCCCCCGTGTCTGAGCCATGGCTTTCAGTTCTCACAGAGACACCTGTCACAGCCAGGTGGACCCCCTAAACCCAAGAGTTGCGTCACAGAGTGGGGGGCTTTGTGTCCCTCCTCCATGGTTGGAGCCCATCGCTAACACTCATATGGAGCCGAAGGCTGGGGTCGTGACATACAGCGAATGAATGGGTTTGGGGGGCTTTCCTGTGGCACCAGAGGGCCAGCCTCTCCCAGATACACATCCAGTGAGATAGCATTCAGGTGACATCCCCAACATGTGATGGCCTGTCCTAGTCCCCAGGCTCACTGTCGTCCCCCCCTTCCCATCAGACACACACGGTGCACACAGTACTTGGGCCATTCAGCATTCAGCCAGCTGTCCCCAGCCCCACAACCCACAGAATGGGGATTGTCCCAGAGCCATCCAGCATGCCCTCCTGTAGGGTTGGAGGGCCCCACCTGTCTGCCCCCGCACCTCCTTTCATCTTCCAGGCCACGCTTCAGCCCCTCCCCCCGGTTCTGCAGACAGGTAGACTCCTTTAGGGGGGCTCCCAGTGCCCAGCTGCCCAGCACTGTGCCGCATGGTTCTATGGGCCTCAAAGGTGCACCCCCTGCCCCTTTTGTTGGTGGGGAGCTACCTGAAGGGGTGCAGTGGAGAAAGACTAGGCATTGCAGAAGGCCTCCGGCACTAGCTCATGTTGTAGAATAAAACACGAATGTCTTACCTACTTTTAAGAGGAAAAAAAAGAAGGAACTGGACCTCTGCCCTCTGAACATGGTGTGGTTTGAGAGCCAGGTGGCTGTGATGGAGGTGAGGGACTGCCATGTGTTGAGGTCCTGAGCCCTCACAGTCTGGGGCAAGGGGGGAGACGCAGGTTGGGGGCCCAGGCACATGACTCCCATCAGGGCCCCTTATTCCCTTACCTGTTCCCAGAAGTCTTTGGGCCCTCCAGAGCCCCCCTGCCTATTGGACTGGTGGCCCCCCTCAAAGAGAGGGACCTTTTCAGCGTGGTCTCTGTGGGGGGAGGGAGCACTGAGTGTCCTCTTCCCTCCCCCCGCCTTTGGACCTGAGGAGGTTGGACAGGCTATGGTCAGTGTTGGCAGGCTGCTGGGAAACAGTGAACCAGAGGGAGCAGGGGAGGCCTCTTCTGTTGCTGTGTCTGTTCTTTAAGACCCAAACCCCAGTGCTGGGCTGGCCTGGCCCACCCACTCCCATCTATAGTGACCTTTGTTCTTAGGGCTCATGGCGCTCACTGGGGAGGGAGTTGGAAGCCAGGCTCCTCAGTGGGCCTGGGGGATCATTAAGCAGAAGGGTGGAAAATAACTCGAGCTGGGGTGATGTGCATATGAGCTTCCCACTCTCTGAACACTTGGGAACTAAGGGGGCATTCTGGGTGAGACGCAGAGTGTCTGATAAGGGCCCTGCAATCCCAAGGTAAAGGCTGTGTGAGTGGGCATCTCACTTCCTGCCCTCTCCCCAGGCTCCGCCCTCTGGGCCATGGCTTTGTAGAGTTCCTGTCCTTGGACTCAAGGGCTTCTCCCTACCATCCCCACTCCAAATCTGGCCCCAGGTAGCTGTGTGGACTTGGACAGGTCACTTTACTATTCTGTGCCTGTTCCCCTTCATTGGGTTTTAGCTCTAAAGAGAGCTCCTGGGCCTAGCAGCCATTCCAGGAGTTGTGGAAGACCTGTGACCGTGAGCAGGGCCCAGTGGAGCTGCAAGCCCCATGCAGTACTTGCCTCTGCTTCGGCAGGAAGGGGTCCTCAGGTTGTGTGATGCCACTCCCCTCTCCCCTGCAGTCCCTGCTGTTCCTCCTTTGGCCAGTAGGTCTGCATCTAGATCTCACATCCGTATTTCAGGGGCCACTTATGATTTCAAAGGGCCTAAAGTTGTGCATATTGGGGTGAGGGATTTCCAGGGCACCAGAAACCCTGGCCCATGCTGACCACCCTGCCACCTCCATCACCCTACCTTGGGTCTCTGATTCCCTGTCTTCCCCTCCCCCAGGTCACAGGGTTGGCTGAGGGCATGAGGAGGCAGGGGCTCCCAAGGGAGGCAGGCTCACCGTACCACATCTTTGCAGTCAGGAGGGAGGGCATGGGCTCAGGCTCAGGCTCCTCCCGGGGCCTCCCCATAACACTGTATAGGGGACCTGTAGACTCCTCAGTTTCACAGCTGCCTTCCAGAAGTTTGGGACCCACAACAGTGAGGAGCTGCCTTACCACCCAAGGGAGGACTGTGTTCTTGCCATCTGAGCCCTAGCCCGCTGCCTTCCAGGGCATCTGGACAGCTTCCCTCTGGGGCAGCACAGAACAAGCCTGTGTGGTATGGGAGACCCCATCAAAGTCACAGGCAGGAGGATCATAGCAGCTGCATATACAGTGGAGGGAGGGTGACCTGTCTCTCCTCTTTAGTGCTGTTGGCGATGGGAAGGGAGTTCTGCTCTGGTCTCATGTCCAGGCCTGGTCAGGGCTGAACAGGGTTTGAGTCCAGCAGGTGTGACCATGGTGCAGTTGGCTCATGGCTCCACGTGGCAGCCCTGGGCCCAGCTCTCACATCCCCACCTCTAGGTGTCTACCCTCCATAAGCTGGCTGGGGAGTGGGGCTGGGACCCTATGGTCCTGCTTCCAGGCCTGCTCACATCCACTCTTCTCACCTCCGGGCTTCCCAGGACTTCCTCACAGACCTGATGATGTCAGAAGTGGACCGCTGCGGGGACAACGAGCACCTTATCTTCCGGGAGAACACGCTAGCCACTAAGGCCATCGAGGAGTACCTCAAGTTGGTGGGCCAGAAGTACCTGCAGGACGCACTAGGTAGGGAGGGTGCAGGCTGGCCGGTGGGCATCGGGTGGCCCACGCCTGCCAGTCCTTACTCCCTCTCCTTGCCCTCCTGGCCCCAGGTGAGTTCATCAAAGCTCTCTATGAGTCAGATGAGAACTGCGAAGTAGACCCAAGCAAGTGCTCGGCCGCTGACCTCCCTGAGCACCAAGGCAACCTCAAGATGTGCTGTGAGCTAGCCTTCTGCAAGATCATCAACTCCTACTGGTCAGTGCCTTCTGGACTCCTGCCCCGCGACTTGCCCCTTTCGTGTCAGGGTGCCTGCAGGGTGCTGGGCAAGGCCCTGGGGTTTTGTCCTCCCTGACTTCTAACCAACAGAGTGGAGGTTTAATGAGGGTACCAGTGACCCAGCTGCAGCCTCACAGAGCTTCCAGGTGGTGGCTCTGGGATTGGACTCCCTCACTCCCACCCCCACCCGGCCCTTGGCCTGGTCCTTTGGGAGCTCTTCGATGTAGAGGAGTGTCCCAGAAGCCGTTCAGGATGCCGGGTGGAGAATCTGGACGTGGCAGTTCATTGGCAGTCTCTTGTGGGCCCCATCTGTGTGCCCGCCACTGTCGTAGGTGCCGGGGCTGTAGCCCTAGGGAGCCCTGCCCGGACACTCTCCTGGCTTCATGCACGGCCTCTCCGCTGTCCCTGGGAATGCCGCCCTGGTCTACCACCTGTCCCCTGGCACTATACCTCACTCCTTCCTTAGGCAGGGCCTCCTTTACCCCACTGCCCCACTGCTACATGCTGCCTCCCTTCTTGCTTTAAGGCCTACGCCTACCTCTTCTCAGTGGCTCCCCTCCGTGGTATCAGACATGTTATCTCACCCCTCCTGGGCACCTCTGTCACAGCCCTGATCCTGTCAGAGTGGGACTATGCCTGTGTCCAGATCTGTTTCCTGCTTTTACATGGAGCACCTGGGGGCAGTTGGATCCACCAGCTCGGGGCTAGACCCCGGAGGGCCCAGGAATGGCTTGCTGCTCCCAAAAAACAGGCAGAAATAAGCCTGCTGGGTGAGTGATAGCCGTGGGCAGGGAGCAGAGGGAATAGCCAGAGCCGGTAGAACGGATGTCCTCCTACATGTCCCTCTGCTCGCAGGCTGCATAAGGTACCCACCTGGGGTTAGCCTGGCCCCTTGGGCTGGGCTTTCACGCTTTGCCCCCTCTTCCCAGGGCAGACTGGGTGTGGGACATAGGGAAACATGCCATGGACGATTTTCCATTTCCTCTTTCTGATATTTGTCAGAGGCCCGGAGGCACTTTTCTGTTCTGGGCAAGGCCGTCCATAGATGTCACGGCTCCACAACTGCCCCTGCCCAGGTTTGGGTCAGGCATTTCGAGGGCCAGGGCTAAAGATCCTTCTCCTACTCCCCCGTCGCTGTCTCTCTAGCACACTTTTGCTGGTTCAGCCTCATTCACTTCAGAGAGCCTGCTGGGCAGATGCTGGGCTTATCAGGCAAAAGCCTTGTGAGTTGAAAGGCTTCCTACGGCCTTGAGATGGTCATGTGAACTTGGCAGGGCAGGCCCTGTTCTCACTGTAAGAGTGACGGAACTGAACGCTCAGACCACCGTGAGCCTCATATAGAGCCAGGCATAGAGTCCACGGAGTGCTGGGGCCTGGTCTCTCCCAGGGTGGGAGGCATCTCTTTTCAGGGTAAAAAACTAGGGAAGCCACTTAAAGATTGGCCAGTGGGGCCTGACCACGGCAGGCTGCAGATGTCCAGCACAGAGCCCCCAGCTGGCTGCTAGGAACCCTGCCCAACACCCACTGGCCCCCACTGGGGGGGCACTCCCTCCATTTCTGTTCCCCCTGAGAAAATGGAGAGCTGTGTCCTCCTCCTGTGATTAGGCCCTGGGCCTGGGGGTGGATCTTGATCATTCTGAGCTCTGCTGAAGATGTCCAGTTCCTGAACATGATTCAAGCAAAGGGAGTGAGTCTCAGTAGCCAGTGATGGCATCCAGGGAGCACTGGTCAATTCCAGTTGTATCTTCCTCACTCTCCTCTAGAGCCCTCATACCTGGTGTTGGAGGCAGAGGGTGAAACCCCTGGGCCGGCTGGCCATTGCCATTGGTTCTTGTTGGGTCAGAGACCTGGCCTCTCTGTGCCTATGCCCCTTCCCTCTCAGCTTCTTTGTGGAGAGCTCACCGTCCTGCCTGGAGCTCAGCTGTTCCTGCTCCTTCCCTCAGGCCTTCCCTTGGCCCTCGTCCCACCATGCTCCTCTGTGCTGGCTAGCTCCCCGCAGCCCAGCTAACCCGCTCTCAGGCTCTGAACCGGGTCCCTGCTCTGCACCCTCCTGCCCAGTGACTGGACCCCTTCCTCTGTGCCCCCAGCGTCTTCCCACGGGAGCTGAAAGAGGTGTTTGCCTCGTGGCGGCAGGAGTGCAGCAGCCGCGGTCGGCCCGACATCAGTGAGCGGCTCATCAGTGCCTCCCTGTTTCTGCGCTTTCTCTGCCCTGCCATCATGTCACCCTCGCTCTTCAACCTGCTGCAAGAGTACCCCGACGACCGCACTGCCCGCACCCTCACCCTCATCGCCAAGGTCACCCAGAACCTGGCCAACTTCGCCAAGTGAGTGCCAGGGCCCCTCGGGACAGAGTTCGTGCGCCAGCTGGAGCCGCAGGGTCGGGCCGGGGATCTTTCTGCCCTGGAGTTGAGCGGCACACAGCCCCCACGTCTGGCCCTGTCGTCCTCAGTTCTTCCCTCCCCATTGTTCAAAGTAAAATCTTCATCCCTCATCCTCCCCCTACAAAAAGTACGTGGCATTTGGGTACATTTCCTTCATTTTCAAAGGTGAGAAGAGGAGATATTTTTTCCTTCTGCTTTTTTGAATTAACATTTTATCATAAGGATTATCCCGTGTACTTAACATTCATAAGCCTCATTTTGCAATGAATGACTAATATGCCTTCAAGGGAGAGTGGCCCATATTTCCTTAACCCATCCGGCATGGTTGGGCTCTCAGGTTGATTCAGACTGTCCTTGTTTGATGCTGTGAAGGATGTCCTTGCTCAGAAAGCACTTCAAGTGTTCTCTGCTGTACCTTGGAGCAAGTGGGTAGAAACAGAAGGGCTCGCTCGCAGTGTGGATGGAGCCCTTCTGCAGGCCTCTCTGTGCTGGGCTCTGAATCACATTGGCCCCAACCTCCCGGACCCACACTTCTGCAGGAGAGAGATGTGGGATAAGCAGCAGAGCAGTGAGAGAGACGTGCAGGCCTCTTAGGAGGGGCCCTCCTGGGAGATGTGCCCCCTGCCGCATGTCAGGACGAGGTGAGCAGGAGCAGAGGTGTGGCAGGCCCCGGGAGGGCCATGTGCTGGCAGGACGAGGCACCCTGGCATTCCTGACTCATCACATGTCAGGCCAGGGGGAATGGGAGGCGAGTACAAGCGGTCAGTGGGGACTTGAGGTGCAGGTGGGCAGGGGGAGCCATTGGACTGCTTGAAGCAAGAGGGAGGCTGGCTCTCCACTGTTCTGGGTCCTAAACCAGTCAGCCTGAAAGCCCAGGGCACTTGGAGGGATCACAGCAGGCAGCTGAGAGACAGGGCTTCCAGGGTAGCTGTGGTTCCCTCCCACAAAAGAAACTGCAGTGGAAGTGTTGGGGGGCCCGGGGATGTGGTCCAGGAGGTGGTGACTGTGAGGTCAGGGGGTAATTGGAAGATAAGGTCAGCAGGTCTTACCGATGGGAGAGGGAGATAAGCTGGGCACCACCGGGCTTCTGGCTCAGCTCTCTGGGGGATGGTGGTGTCCCCCCTTAGGATAGGAAGCCTGGTGGTGTGGTGTGGGTCTGGGGCGACAGAGCTGACACCAGACTTGGCCAGGCCAGGTACCAGGGAGGTACCCATGGATGTGCATGTCTGAAAACTCACAGAGAGACCTGCCAAACATGCATTGGAAGGCATCTATGCACCAAGCCTTTGAAACGTGGAGGAAAAAAGGAAGGAGACTGACTGGCAGTGAATGGGGAGTGAGGGCCACAGAGCATTGTAGGTCCCGTGAGAAAGTGCCCAGAATGGGTCTCTGGGCTTAGCCGGGAATGAGGGCCCTGAGTTAAAACAGTTTGGTCGGTTGGGGGAGTGAGTGGTGTGGGAGGCAGCCACAGTGGGCGGGGAGGGATGGGAGTTGAGGCAGGGTGCCTCAAAGAAGGGGGGCTCCTGGGTTGGGCCCCAGGGCACTTACCCGGTCTGCTTTCTGCCCAGGTTTGGCAGCAAGGAGGAGTACATGTCATTCATGAACCAGTTCCTGGAGCACGAGTGGACCAACATGCAGCGCTTCCTGTTGGAGATCTCTAACCCCGAGACCATCTCCAACACGGCTGGCTTCGAGGGCTACATCGATCTGGGCCGTGAGCTCTCTAGCCTGCACTCGCTGCTCTGGGAGGCCGTCAGCCAGCTGGAGCAGGTGCCTGGCCCCATAGGGCTGCAGGGCTCAGGCCGGCCGGAGGGTGCTTCTCTAGGCTTACTAGGGGGGCAGAAGTGTTCGCCCATCCAGGTGCTGGAGCCCAGGGTTCCAGCTCAGGCCGTGTCTGCATGCACTGGGGGGCTCTGGGCCCTATTTCTTGGGTGGGGAGCATCCCTTTCATTTGGCCAGCCCTGCCACCGGAGGCCACTCTGCCCAATGGGGCTTGAGCTCTGCCTCTGCACACTCAGCAGTGAGTAGACAGATTGTGCATGAAGGTGTGCTCCCTGCCTGTGAGAAATGTGATCATCTTTTGCTGCTTCTCCAACAATGTCCTCGCTTCAGGTTTTAAGGCCACTGATGTGAAAAATATAGACTGAAGATGTGCCCTCCCCTGTCAGGCAGGGGTGCAGACCTCCCCAGAATTTCCCTTGACCTTGAACATCTTGTCCCCTTGCCGCCCCCAGCCCTGCTGAAGCCACTGCAGGCGCCTGCCGGCCTGGGGTCCCATGGTCAGCCCCGGCCCACACAGCGAATGGGTTCTTGGCGGCAAGAGCCAGGCCTACAGGATCCACTTCCAGAATATCTGTTGCTTTCCAGGACCTCACGAGACCCCCTGACTAAAGTAGTTACTGCCTAAACAGGGCTGGAAGGCCTGCCTGCTCCTGTCCCAGTCCCATTCAGGGCCCCCTGGTGTGCAGCTTTCTAGATACCTCTGCTCAGGTGTGAGGGACACATGCAGGGACGGAGTTCTTTTCCTCTTGTTCGTGGTCAAGGGAGAGTTCTGGTGGGCCCACAGTGTGAGTTTCTCTCTCACTGTTGTCAGTCCTGCCGCACCACCGCCGTGACCTGACGGCTGGGCGCTGTCTGGCAGAGGGGCACCCAGACCACCGCACTGTCGCTGGACACTCGGGTTTGTCCCAGCACTTTGCTGCCGCACTCCCTTCTGCTTGTGGGCTATCCACTGCCCTTTGGCTTCGAGAGGCACGGGGGTGGGGTCATGGCAGTGAGGCCAAGGCCCTCTCTTCCTCCGCTGCTGCCCACGCCAGTTGCTCTAGCAGCCCCTGCCTGCCGAGTCCCTGTGCCGGCCCCTGACCGCTCCAGCAGGCGGAAGCATGGACAATGGCAGCTGCTGTCATGGCTGGTGCCAATGCAGCAAGGATTTGAAATCAGGCTGTTTGCCTCTCGTGTGCTCTGTTGACTACATGAGTTTTCACACTTTCTGCACAAAGTCGTGGAAGCCAGTGCACAAGCAGAGGGCATTCCAGAAACCTCTCAAATAAGGAGGTGTCACTGTAGCAAATTCTGGGGTTCCACTTGGGCTCCTCTCTCTAGGGCACAGGGATAGGACAAATGAAGGCTTGGGCTAAGTCACCATTTCTCCCTTTGTGCCTTGCGCCCTTCCCCCACTCCCAGAAATGACTGAGAGGCTTGGGGAAAATGTTCATTTGCAGATTCCTGGCCTTCCCAGCCGCTTCCTAGACCTGCTGGATCTGACGGGTGAGGGAGGGCAGGACCTGCATTCCAAGGGGCTCCTCAGCGATTTTGAACCACAGCAGCTGCAGTGCACTTGGCCTTCCCAAGTGACCCCCACAGCTCACACCTGCCTCTTGCTGTGTGTTTGCAGGGCATTGTATCCAAACTGGGGCCCCTGCCTCGGATCCTGAGGGATGTCCACACAGCACTGAGCACCCCGGGCAGTGGGCAGCTTCCAGGGACCAACGACTTGGCCTCTACTCCTGGCTCTGGCAGTAGCAGCATCTCAGCCGGACTGCAGAAGATGGTGATAGAGAACGATCTCTCTGGGTAAGACCTGCTAGGCATACCGGGTGTTGTGGAGTACACATGAAGGCTAGGTGCAGCTGTCTGCAGCTCCAGTTGGGGAAGAGGGTGTCTATAGGAATGTTTATAAAGTAAGCTAGACGAGATTTGAAATGTGTTATGTAGGCTATAGGCAGTGAACCTCCATTTGGGAAAAATCAGGGAAGGCTTCTTGGAGGAGGTGGTGCCGTAGTTTGGGGCTTTTTAGGAAAAGTAATATTTCTATTGGTGGAAAAGGGCTTCTACATAGAGAAACTAACACAAACAAAGACTTGGAGAAATGTACTCTGTTGAAGAACCGTTTGGTCCCAAATACCTCTAGATTATCCAGGTGTGTGTTAAAAATACTCTCGTCGTATTTCCTAGATCTGAATCAGAATCTCCAGAAGTAACACTAAAGCATGTGTGTTTTCAGGCGAGAGCCTGGGTGACTGACTACAAGGCTCTGAGTCTGGGAGCTCCAGAAACTAGGAGACGTATTGAGGTCCAGACCAAGCTCTGAGCCCTTGGCCTCATGGCACGGTGACCTGTAAATAAAGCACTTGGTGGACAGGGAGGCAGAATGTTCTTGAATGTTAATGTCAAAATGAGGATGTTCCTTTGAAAGACTTTTGTTTATGGTGAGCCGTTTCTGCCCTGCTTGTACCCTCCCCCCACAGGGGCTGTTTTGGGCCAGCTAGTAAGGACGAGGCTGGAGCAGCAGAGTCGGGAGCTGGGTCTTGTCCTCGGGTGGCAGGGGTGGCAGTCTTGTAAGCAGACAAGGGCATTGAGATCAAGAACCTGGGGTGTGTGGTACGCAGGACTGGAGGCCCAGGAGGTGGCCAGAGATGCAGAGGCCTAGAGGCCACTTCCTAGCTCCTTCTGAGTCTTGGGGGTCCATCCATACAACCTGCCAAGTGAAGCAAAGCAGTTCAGGTGGAAGACGCAGTGTGGTTAAGAGGTAGCCAGGCAAACTGTCCGCCCCAGGCTGGGCCAACTCCAGCTCCCCATTGTTGAACCCCGCCTACTCAGAGCTCTGTTTAACCCCACGCCACACAGCCTCCCCTCCAAAGCCCACCTGACTTACCACATGCACTTTCTGAGGACCCGGCTTCCGGGGAGGGGTCAGGGAGAAGCTGTAAGACTGGGGGCTTCCGGGGAGGGGTCAGGGAGAAGCTGGAAGACTGGGGACGGGTACGGCTGCCTCAGCAGGTGCAGACCATCCCTGCCTGAGTCACACCTTCAGCTCCTCCTCTGATTCCTTGTTTTTGCCAGGAACAGCAGCCCCCGCCTGCCAGTCAGACAAAGGTGGCAGCAGGAGGCTGGGCGGGGGGGAGGGGGAGGCTTCACTAGGTCCCCACCCTGATTATCAGTCTGGTGAGGAACAAGAGGGAAGAGGCTGCGGGAGCCCCTGTGGCTTTGAAGTCAGACCCTTGGATAGCAGAGAGCCACTGTGTTGTGGGTTTGGGTGTAGCTAAGGGGAATTTTCCAGAATATTCCAGGCTGCAGCACCCAATGTCCCAAGGTGCAGCTGAAGCAGGAACGGACCTGCCGGGCAACCTGACTTGGAACTAGCAGCACCGGCCCCTAGAAGGCAGCAGCTGTCCTGACTGCTCGGTCCCCGTGGTGGCTTCTAACGGGCCGCTGCCAGGCGGTGGTTTGGTGCTGCACCCGGGCCACTGGTCCCAAGACCAGCCCACTTCTGCAGCCCACGCACCTCCTCTCCCCTCCCCTGCCTTCTCCCTCTCCCCTGCAGCCCCGGCTCAGGCTCAGGAGGCCAGGCCCTGGCAGGTTGGCGGGGCTCTCGGTTTGGACCCGCCTTGGCTCCACTCACAGCTCTTCTCTTCCCCCTTCTTTCCTTGTGTGTGCTTGTTTCCCTGCAGTCTGATAGATTTCACCCGGTTACCGTCTCCAACCCCCGAAAACAAGGACTTGTTTTTTGTCACAAGGTCCTCCGGGGTCCAGCCCTCACCTGCCCGCAGCTCGAGTTACTCGGAAGCCAACGAGCCTGATCTTCAGATGGCCAATGGTGGCAAGAGCCTGTCTATGGTGGACCTCCAAGATGCCCGCACGCTGGACGGGGAGGCGGGCTCCCCGGCAGGCCCCGACGCTCTCACCACCGATGGGCAGACGCCAGCATCTCAGTTGGTGGCCGGGTGGCCGGCTCGGGCAGCCCCAGCAAGCCTGGCAGGGCTGGCCACGGTGCGGCGGGCGGGCCAGACGCCGACCACGCCGGGCACCTCCGAGGGCGCCCCTGGCCGGCCCCAGCTGTTGGCGCCGCTGTCCTTCCAGAACCCTGTGTACCAGATGGCGGCTGGCCTGCCACTTTCGCCTCGTGGCCTGGGCGACTCGGGCTCCGAGGGCCACAGCTCCTTGAGCTCCCACAGCAACAGCGAGGAGCTGGCAGCTGCTGCCAAGCTGGGAAGTTTCAGCAGTGCCGCTGAGGAGCTAGCGCGGCGGCCCGGGGAGCTGGCGCGGCGACAGATGTCACTGACTGAGAAGGGAGGGCAGCCCACGGTGCCGCGGCAGAACAGCGCCGGCCCCCAGCGGAGGATCGACCAGCCACCACCGCCACCCCCACCGCCACCTCCTGCGCCCCGTGGCCGGACGCCACCCACCCTGCTGAGCACCCTGCAGTACCAGCGGCCCTCAAGTGGAACCCTGGCGTCAGCCTCCCCTGATTGGGCTGGCCCCGGAGCCCGGCTTCGGCAGCCCTCATCCTCGTCCAAGGGTGACAGCCCGGAGCTGAAGCCTCGTGCGGTGCACAAGCAGGTCAGTGCTGCTGTCCGAGGGCAGGCCGCGCTCTCGGGCTGCCGCGCCGTCATACCCCACCCATGTCGTGCTGCTCCTCCTGGTCATTTCACCTGTCCTCAGCTGCCATCCCATGCTGAACAAGGTCACACTTGGCCCCATCCCACCAGCCTGCCACACACACCACCTCCCCTCTCCCCGAGGCCCGCTGGCCCCTGTCTGAATCCTTTGAACCAGGGACAGTGCGGCCTTAGGGTCTCTCTGCCAGTTCCCCCAGGGGCAGCTGGGGTCAGGGAGAAAGAGGGAGGGGTCCATCCATCTCCAGTTCTGGGCCTGTTAAAGCCCCACCCTATGTAGGAGAATTGACCAGACCCCCAGGACCCCCACCTTCATGCTCTGAGCTGGCCTCTATGGCTTTCTTGGCACCCTGGGGCCTCACACAGCATGTGGGACAGATGTGCTCTGGGTCGAATGCCCGCCTGCCTGGCGGAGCTCACTTGCTCTCACCTGGGTGGCAGAGAGGGGCACTCAGGCCACCTGGGCTCTTGACTCCACCTAGGCTGCCGTCGGGAATGGGAATTACTGAGCTGGGGACTGTATCAGTAGCTGCCTGGCCAGCTGGAGGTCCCCTACCCTTGCCATGTCCCTGAGCCACTTGTCCGTGTGACTCACCTGGTGCCACCCCCCTGCCTCCCTCCAGCCCCTCACAGCTGTGTTTCATTGTAGGGCCCTTCACCCGTGAGCCCCAATGCCCTGGACCGCACGGCTGCTTGGCTCTTGACCATGAACGCGCAGTTGTTAGAAGACGAGGGCCTGGGCCCAGATCCCCCCCACAGGGATAGGCTAAGGAGTAAGGAGGAGCTCAGCCAAGCAGAAAAGGTAAAGCCGGACCCTGTCAATTTGGGGCAGGGCGGGGCTGCCTGCCTATGGCCGCTGGCAGTGTTCTCTCCCCTCGAGCCCTGAATGAGAGATGCTGCTTGTTCCCTGCGTATGGCTAGTCCCCACTCAACCCCTGGTCCCCCGTAAGGACATCAGCCAGTGGACCCTGGAAGTAGAGCAGCAAGAGGGATTTAGCTTAGACCCGAGAATTCCTGTACAGGTTGCAGTTGAGGCTCACCTGGAAATTATACAGCATGCAGACTTCCGGTACCTAGTCCTCAGACAACTAGGAGGTCTGAGTGACCAGGCCACTGAGCTTCTGCGAGGCTGGGACTTGAGGGCTGGGGATGCTGGAGAGGCACATGGAGACCATCATGGGGAGTTCCGTGCATGACGAGGCAGAGAGGTGTCGGTCCCCGAGGCAGCTGGGTTTGAGGCCATCCAGAGCCTGGCTCTTGCCCAGTTCCTGTCTCCACCAGGACGTGAGAGAGAAAGAGCCAGGTAAAGGGTCTGACTGCTACTGAGAGGTTTTCTTCCCCCGGGGGGAAATGATTCTGAAATACCCAGACTCCACCCACCAGACATCTAGCATTTAGGGGGGCAGAAGGGGGCTTCTGTCCTCCCCAGTTCTCCCTGTTGTTACGGCAATTGCCCTGGTTCCATGGCGGCTTCTCATGTCCTCCTGCGGGCCAAAGCCCAGGAAGACGCAGGACCCAGTGCAAGGCCACCTCAGAATGGCAGCTGCTTCTTCCACTGCCTGAGATGCCCTCGCCTCGGCCCTAGGAAAGCCTATAGCAGCCTCTCAGGCAAGGGCATGGAGGCCAGAGTGGCAGCTGTCCCTCCTCCTGGCCTAGGGCAAGTTCATGTCCATGCTGCATTCCGCCACCCTCCACCATCCCCTTAGTTCACTGCATCCACCTGCTTGCACCATAATTATGTGAAGGGGACAGGGGGACATGGGACATGGTGCTCCAAGAGCCAGAGTTGGCTTGAGCAGCAGGTTGGGCCAGCTTAGCCCTGGCTCCCTTTGAGAGCCTGGGGCTGGGCTCTGCACCTCTCGGAGACCCAGAGCCCCATTCATGATTTGCAGGGACCATCTGAATGACTGCAGGGCTCAGGCTGCAGCTGGAGTGCCCTTTTTCCCTGCTGTTCGTAGCCGAATGACTGCTTCTCTTATCCTCTGTGCTCCTAGCCCTCACAGGCAAATCCCGGGGAGGCCTTGCTCTCTTGAGCTCCCTGGAAACCTGGTACTGCCTCTGTCAGGGAGAACCCCTTTTACCTTTCTCTGGCTAGCAGAGGAAGACTCGGATTGGGGCTGGGCTGGGCCTCTCACCAGTCCCTGGGTTTGCTGCCTTCTAACCTCTAGGTAGCACTTTGCTGAAGTTAATTAGGCTTGCATTGCCTAAGACTCCTGGAGAGGCACTTCCTGTCTCCCCAATCCCATATTGTCACAGCACCCTGGCCCCCAACCCCTTGATTCCAGGGCCAACCCACCTCACCTTTAACCTCTCTCCGCCCCTCACTTCCTCATGCCACTGCCCTTGCTTTAAGGTCCAGTAGAGGCTGGGAGGCTAGGCTGTCACTCCACTGGTCAGTCACTTTCCATGGGACTGGGTCACCTTGTCTTCTCGGGCCTCAGTTTCCCTCTTCTGTGGAGTCCCTATCTCTCAGGGCGCTGTCAGATATTAACATATTCAAGAGTGTTTTTAACATTTGTTTATTATTACAAAAAACCTTCGTGCTCTAGTTAAATCCTTACTTCTGAGATTTGGGTTTGAGTCCTCATTCCCTCATAGCTATAAGGTTGGGTTGCACGGGTAGGAGGTTGGAGGGGAGAGTGCCCTGGACAGGGACAGGCTTAGAGTCTCACCCTGGCCCTTCAGGCTGGGCTCTGAAGGCATCTCGTCACTGTGTCAGGTGGGCTGAGGTGGTGAAGAGCCCTGGTATGTTGTGAGCTGGGCTCCCTCCCACTGTGTGCTCCTGCTCGGGCTCACGAGGCTGTGCTCTCTGTCCCGGCTGCTGTGCCCGTGGCACGCTGCCCTCCTGGCAGGACCTGGCAGTGCTGCAGGACAAGTTGCGCATCTCTACCAAGAAGCTGGAGGAGTATGAGACTCTGTTCAAGTGCCAGGAGGAGACGACGCAGAAGCTGGTGCTGGAGTACCAGGCACGGCTGGAGGAGGGTGAGGAGCGGCTCCGGCGGCAACAGGAGGACAAGGATATCCAGATGAAGGGCATCATCAGCAGGTGAGAGCAGCCTTTTCCTGCTCTGATCCGCCCCCAGGCCACACACACACACACACAGCACACCTGTGTACTGCTCTCCTAATCTGAGGAAGAGGGCTGATCAGCTGCAGGGGGAGCCGAGAGTGGAAGGAGGAGAGTGTCCCAGGCAACAGAGACAGTGTGGCACAGGCCTGGGGGCGGGAGGCAACCTGGAGCGTGGGAGCCCTTCCTGCTGAGTGTGTTTTGATGGTAGAATGCAAAATTGGGCCCAGCAGAAGATCAGCCAAGGACAGCTCACACACGGCCTGTGACCCCTGTAAGGAGCCCTGTTTTCTTGATAAGTACTCTTGGGAGGTAGGATTGGAGGTGCCAGGAAACACAGTGAGGACCCAACTCAGGGCAGGAAAAGTAGGGATAAGTCAATTACATTCAGTGGATGAAGGAGAAGGAGGCAGAATAACCCCAGATTTCTACCAAGAGCACCTGGGGGTGTTGGTACCAGTTGCTGAGATGAGAATCTTTGGGAGTTTAGGTGTCCCAGCCATGTTAGTTTGGGATCTGTTGAGTTTTAAGGTGCCTGTAGGTTATCCAGGAAAGATTTCCAGGGCACCATTGGCTTTGATGCTGACTCTTGTCTCTCTCTGTCCCCACCCGTGGGTAGGGTGGGTGCACCCTTATGCATGTCTGCAGGCAGGGCGTACAGTGAAGGTGTGGCTTCCTGGCCATCTCATGGCGTCCCAGTCATGGAGTTCACTTCTTCGCAATAGTAATAGTGGGTGGAAGAGGACACGCTGTGGGTTTTACAGCCTGTTTGTTTGCACGGTACCAGTCTGTCATCTGGACAGGCTTAGCAGCTGTGCCACAGCCAGAAATGTCCCCACCTGACCTCAGAAACCCTTCCCAGGTTCTTCCTCTTTAGGCTCCCTGTTTCGCTGCTCCTAATTATTATTTGCTTCGCTTACTTGTGCATTTGTTCATTGTAAAATGGTTAGCACAAGCACAGGGCCTATGGCCCAGGCAGCTAGAAATCCAGCGTTTTTCTTGACTGCCAGCCCTGCTTTCGGCTCACTTCATGTGTGTGGTTTCACGAACGAAAGTGCTTCTCAGACTAACCACCGCCTCCTCCTCATGTCTCTGAAGGGTGCTCTGAGTTTAGTGGCTTACTTAACATGTTTATTTCTACTAACCCATCCTGCTGTATTTCCTTCCCTAATGGAAATGTCGGTTATGAGTTTGCTTGATAGCATTGTTGGAATCCTTCTATATGATTACTAGTTTTTCTGTCTGCTTGTTTACTCTTCTGTTACTTATTGAGAAAAGAATATTGAAGTTTTTAATCATAATTATGGATTTGTGTATTTCTTTTTCCTATTGTTTTTGCTTTATGTACCTTGAAACTATGTGTCCACATCTAGGATTGTTATGTGCTGGTGAGGAACTAACCTCTTTATTGTTATAAAATCACCTTCTTTATCCCTCATAATATTCTTTGCTCTGAAATCTACTTTTTTTGATGTTGATTATAGGTATCCCAACTTTTTTTTGATTAGTATTAGCCAGGTATATTCTTTCTTGTCCTTTTACTTTTGCCTCTTTCTCTATAAATGAGTTTCTTTTATAGACATCTTTTGTCGGTTCTTGCTTTTTTTTTTTTTTTTTTTTTTAAGATTCCATTTATTCATTTGACAGAGAGAGACCACAAGCAGGCAGAGAGGCAGGCAGAGAGAAAGGAGGAAGCAGGCTCCCCGCTGAGCAGAGAGCCCGACGCAGGCCTCGATCCCAGGACCCTGAGATCATGACCTAAGCCAAAAGCAGAGGCTTTAACCCACTGAGCCACCCAGGCACCCCGGTTCTTGCTTTTTATCCAATCTGGCAGTTCCTGCCCTTTAATTGGATGTTTAGACCATTTACATTTAATGTAATTATCAATACAATTATGTTTAAATCTCTTATCTTGCTACTGTTTTCTATTCATACCAATCTGTTCTGTCCCCTTTTCTCCTGCACTCTTGGATTGAGCATTTTTATGATTCCATTTTATCTCTCTTATTTTGGCTTATTAGTTATATCTCTGTCACTTTAGGACAAGAATTGGCAACTTTCTGTAAAGGGGCAGGTAATAAATATTAGGACTTGCAAGGCCATATGGCCTCTGTAAGTGTTCAAGTTGCTGTTTTAGCAGAATTGTGTGTGTGGTGTGGCTGTTTACAAAAACAGGCCGTGGGCCCAGTTGGGCTCTCATTGTCAGACTATAAAAGTAGGGATTCTGTCATTGCTTTTGTTTCTTTGTACTTAGGCTGTCTTTATTCTCTGGCTGTTTTCAAGAGTTGTTTTGTTTTGTTTTGTTTTGTTTTTCATTGATTGCCAGTAATTTGATTATGATGATCCTTGGTGTGATTTTCTTCATGTTTCTCAGGTTTGAGCTCTTGAATCTGTAGGTATGCCCTCCTTCCTCCCCAGTCTCTTTTCTGGGAATCCCATCCCACATATGTTAGGCTGCTTTATATTGTCCCACATTGGACTGGTGCTGTATTGTGTCCTTTTTTTACTTTTTTCCCCCTCATTATAACTTAGATAATTTCTATCTGTATGTATGCAAGATTAATAATCATTTCTTCTTCAGCATCCAATCTGCTATTAATCCTATGCAGTATTTTTTTATTTCATTTCAGACCCTGTATTTTTCACTTTCAGACTTTCAGCTTGGTTTAAATTCTGTTTCTCTTCTCATTATGCTTATGCTTTCCTCTATATTTTCTCAAACGTGGAATATATTTACAATAACTGTTGCAGCGTCTACTAATTTTGTCATCTGTGACATTTCTGAGTCTGGTTTTATTAATTTTCTTCCTGGTTATTGATTCCCTTTTTTTCCTTATGCTTGGTGATTTTTGGTTGGTTGCCAGACATTGTGACTTTTATGTTGGTGTGGGATATTTTGTGTTCTTTTAAATATTTTTGAGGCTTTGTTCTGGGACACAATGAGGTTATTTGGAATCAGTTTGATTCTTTGGAGGCTTACGTTTAAGCTTTGTTGGGGGGAGTTGGGGCGGCCTTTAATCTAGCCTCATCTGGCTCTGCTGCTGAGGCAGTTTCCTTCTGGGGATTCTACTTTATGTCCCCGTGTTAGTATGTCTTCCCACTCTGCCAGGTAGGAGCGTGAGCTCTCCCTGGTGCTGTTTAGTTCTAATGTTTAAGTGGGTCCCGCCCCATCCTGGCTGTGTTCTCACAGGCCTGCAGACCCATCCCAGCCCAAGACTCAAGGGGAGCACTCAGGAGATATGTGGGGTTCTCTCTGTGTCTTCCTCTTCTCGGGTACTGCGTCCCTGGCTCTCTTCAACTCTGTGACATTACTTCCCTTCTTTCATTTGGCCTGGACACTCCAGGCAGTGATTGGGGCTCAGCTCATGTGTTCCTTTTTCTTAGGACACACTGCCTATTGTTCATTGTCAGGAAACCATTTTTTCTTATATTTCATTTGATTTTCTAGTCTTTTATTGTCATTGTTTGATGGCAGGACAGTAAATCCAGTCTCTCTTTTCCCGCCAACGGGAAGCACAAGTCTCTCTCTCTCCCCTAGAGTAATTTCCCTTCGGATTGACTCCATCCAGTGCCCCTTGCTCCCTTTCCCCCCTCCCTGCTTCTCACAGGCTTTACTCAATGTCTGAACTTCTAGTGACAAGGAACCCCCCTTGGCGTGGCCTCTCACCCCTTCCTCCTGATCAGTGCTCCCTGACTGCTGATCCCATTGACTTCTCACAAGGGCCTATGGGTACTTGCCCCAGCACCCTTGACCTCCCTGTGCCCCTTCTGTGTTAGGAACTCAGTATGCACCCAGCGTTTAGGGGCTTGCTCTGCTGGCCTGAAGAAGTTGTGCAGATAGTGATGGGCACGAAGCCTTGGGAGCGGCGAGCTTGTGTGGGAAGAGCACGGGGAGCAAGGACAACAGTGCTGGGACCGAGCCCTGCGGGCGGGGCCCTGACATGCTGGGCCGGTAGAACAGGCATCTGCAGAACAGTGGCCTGCCAGTTAGGAGGCAGACCCAAAGAATATGGGGTCCAGAAACTGAAGGAAGAGCATCAGAAGGTGGGTGTGAGCCACTGTGTTTGACAGGCGCGTGAGGGACCTGCGAGGTGAGGCCAGGAGGGGTTTCAGGGAAGGAGCCCCTGGTGACAGACACACATGCTTTAGCTGTGAGCACATGGCATTGCTCCCGTCCTCCCTACTCAGTACCTCATTCCTGTACCTTCAGACCTTGCTTGTACTCTACCCCACGCTCCCGCACAGTTACTTGCTTCCTGGTCTCTGTTTCCATGGCCTCCAGGCCTCCTGGGCAGGGCATGGCCACTGTCTCCCTGTCTGTATTCCTGCTGCCCTGTGGCTTTTTGAGTGATGGAGATCCCTACTTTATTCATCTCGCTAAGTCGAGTGCCTGGCCCATCTTGGCGTAGCCTTGGTGAATGCCCGGTGGGTGGGGAAAGCCCTAGAGCCTGCAGGGTTTTCATCCTCCCACCCACGCCACAGATCTTCTGTCGTTACCGCCCCTGCCTTGCTCTGGGAGGTGGTGAAGATCTAACGCCGCCCTTTCTCCCACCTTGGCTCCTGGAAGAACATCCAGAAATGGGCACCTCCAAGGGCTTCTGGGGGATTTGGAAACAGAATCTGGAGCAGGGGAAGTATAAGGATGGAGCAGACCCATTTCACTCAGTGGTTGGAGGCCAGCTGGATGGGCTCCCCTAGTATGTGCCCTCTGTGCAGGTCTGATGGCTTCTTGCCATAAGGCCCCACCCCGCCTCCTCAGCTGCTCCCTCAAGTGCCAGCTTGACCATCCTTGTGTCTGGTCACAGGTTGATGTCAGTGGAGGAGGAGCTGAAGAAGGACCATGCAGAGATGCAGGCAGCTGTAGACTCCAAACAGAAGATCATCGATGCCCAGGTGGGTTCTGGCCTTCTGGTCAGCTCTGGGTGCTAAAGGAGCGGTGGTAAGGGGCGGGGAGTGACTTTGCTGTCTCTACATCCTCAGTCACACCCCCTCTATAAAAGCTGAGGAGGAACAGGAGGCCAGGATCTCTGATCAGAGAAGTCTGGCTTCAAGGTCTCAGGGGACCATAAGCTCACTAGGGACAGCTCCTTCCCTACTCAGGCAACTTGGTGGGTACTGACCAGAGCGGAAACTTCCAGGAGGGGAATGGAGATGGCATGAGGTGACAGCAGGCTGGGCAGACGGAGCAGAGGGCTCTTTTCAGAACTGTGGTTTCCCAGGGGCATTGAGAGTGGAGGCACAGAAGGAACTCTGGCCTGCATTCTCTTTCCCTGAACTCCTTTGGTCTCACCTAGGAATAGGGCCAGGCCTTGCTCAGATTAAAAGCAGCATGGGCAAGCCAGGAGCTGTGACCTCTGTGTCACACACAGGCACACGTCCCTGGGGGCTCAGGCAGCTGATGGACAGCAGCACCGGGCCGCTCTGTTTGGGGAGAAGCAGTGGTGTGAGAGACCTAGAAGGCAGGCTCGAGGAGGTCTCGGGCCATGGCGCTGAGGCCGTCTGCTCCCCAGCCTCCACCCTGGCACGCCCGCAGCCCCACAGCCTAAGCCCCTTTCCCACCCCTCGCACACCGGGGACTCCCGGTCCCCCCCACGTCTCCTCCCACAACCCCTCCTGGGTGCACACAACCCCCCTGGGGCCCCAGCTTACGTGCTCTTTGCCCCTAGGAGAAGCGCATCGCCTCACTGGACGCCGCCAACGCCCGCCTCATGAGTGCCCTGACGCAGCTGAAAGAGAGGTACAGCATGCAGGCCCGTAACGGCGTCTCCCCCACCAACCCCACCAAATTGCAGATTACCGAGAACGGCGAGTTCCGAAACAGCAGCCACTGTTAACCTGCCCGAGGAGGGAGGACTATGGTGGCCTGGGGCAGGCCTCAGCCTGGGGAGCCCCAGCGTGGGGGCGGGAGGCCCAGGCTCCTCCCCTTTCCCTCCACCTGCGGTCCAGGAGGTGCCACGGAGGGAGCCTCGACAGACTGATGCAGCGCGGGCCCGCTCCCCTCTCTTCTGGCCCGAGACTCGGTGCAGGCCAAAGAGACTGCACGCTGGGGGGTGAGGCGGCCTGCGGGGAGCCGGGGGCCTGCCGAGATAATGTCTCTGTTGGTTATTGAATTTGGTGTGTGTCCCCTTTCTTTCCTGACCTGGCCAAGTGCATGTAGCCCCACCCCCTCCCTGGGTGGGGAGCACCCGCAGCTGTGGAGGATTGAAGAGGTGGCGGCCCAGGCCCCTGCCCTGGGGGACTCGCCCCTTGGTTCTGGCGGCTGATCGGCCAGTTGGCAGGCAGGGAGAGGGTGCGAAGGCTGGAGCCGTCGGAGTTCCTGTGCCCCGCAGGGCTCCGCCCTCAGCACCTGCCACCGCATGCAGTCTGTCCGGGGACCCTTCCTGGCTGTGCGGAACCGAGGATTTCCCCCGTACCTGTCCCCAGACTCCCTGCACCCTCCCCCCCTTATTTGTGTTGCCAAATAGACCCAGTGAGGATCGTGGCTCTTTCTTCTGGCCCTCGTCTCTGTGGGGATGATCCAGAGGCTCCCTCACTTGCCCCCCTGGGCCAGGCTGACACTCCGGGCCTCCCCAAAGCCAAAGATCTGGGCGGAGTTGGCCCAGGCAGCCCCTTGCCTGGCACCCACCCTTCTCCTGGGGCCGGTGCACCAGGACACCGTGGCCCTGCCCGGGGTGACCAGCTAGGTGCTTGCCCCGAAAGAAGGGCCGATCTTCCCTAATGGATGGTGAAAAGAAAGTCTAATGCCAGCAGGCCCTGAGAAGGTGGATAACTGTGATTTTCTTTCCTTTCACAGTATGCATTAGAAACAAAAGCCCGCTTGCTCGCTTGCTGGAACACAGGGGCCTTTTAAATTGAGCGTGCGCACTGCATGGGAAATAGCAGCCCTGGAGGATGTTAGCCTTGCTCCCTCTCCAAGACAGCAGCGGCCTGCACCAGGCCCCGTGCGCGGCCGGCCTCCTCCTCACCCTTCCCGGGCCCCCGGCCGAGGACCCAGGCGCTGCAAACAGGAGAGGGGCACAGCTGGGGCTGGTTTTCCCCAGCTCTAGGCTGTTCTGTGGCTTCTCAGCCCTCCCTGCTCCCTGCCTCTTGCGGGACATAGGTGAACAGGAGCTTGGGTCTGTCTCGGTCCCTCCCTGTTCCCACCCCCGGCCCCGGGTAATCTCGGGCTAGAGCTGGGCATTTGCCCCACCGCAAAGCCAGGGCCGCGGAGCCGCCCTCTCTGCCTCAGCCTCGGGAAGCCGAGGAGACCCTCGGAAAGAGCATGAGCCCTTCCCGCCCTGGGGCTGGAGACCTGCCGCTGCCAGGGGCCAAGGTCCCCACAGAGCCTGCCGGGTCGGGGAGTATGGGCAGGGCGGCCCAGATCTCGCAGCACCCCACCTGGCCCGTGCCCTGGGACAGGGCTCTCAGATGCAGCCTGCAGTTGGGTTTGGCCAGAGATTGGCCAGTGAGCAGAGGGCAGGCCCCGCGAGGGTCACAGACCTCAGGAAGGCAGGCCGTGGGGATTGTGGCCCTGCCCCCACTCTTGGCCATACAGGCAGGGCCCAGTCCCAGTGATGTCCTCTGTTCGGTCTCCTCCCTTCCTCCTCCCAGCCCTCTCCCACCGATGCCTCGATGCCTCATAGAGCAACCTCGGACTGAGCGCCTCTTAGCAATACGGGGGAGGTTCCCGGGGCCCCGGGGCCCAGACAGCAGGGCGCAGGAGGCCAGCGTGGGTCTGGTGCTGGCGGCCCTTGGCGTGGGTTGTGAGCTCTCAGGCCGAGAGCCTTATTTACTTAGTGCAAAAACTGTAAAAGTGTACAGACTCTTCACAGATTTTTATCTGAATTGCAAGTCTGACAATTTTTGTAAATGTTCTTGGTGTTCGACTGTAATGTAACTATTTCACCTAATGGTTGTACATAGTCCTTTAGTCCTGGTGCTGCCGAGGGCTGCCCGGGACCGCTGCTCTCTGATGGTGTGTATTTTATTTTTTAATCTAGAGAACAGTATTGGGCAGGAGGAAGAGGTTTGGGGTTTGGGTGTTGGGGTTCCCCTGCCCGTGGCCTGTGCTTGCTGGCTTTGCAGCAATGCGGTCTGGGTGGGGAGCTGGGGACCTGCACCCTGACCCGACCCGCGAAGGGGCTCCTGCCCCAGCCACACAGAGCCTGTGTCCCAGCGTTGGGCCAGAAGGAAGGGGAGTGAGGAAAGGCAGGCCCTGCTCTGGAAAGATAAGGCCCCAGGGCCCCGGGCCCTAGGCCAGCCTCTGCTGGAGACAGCTCTCCTCCTCTCCTGCCAACACAGAGAGGCCTGACTTCTTTGCTTAACTTTTATGTTTAGGGTGAAGGAAACTGCCAAACTTCCTATAAGTGAAGACTTTTTTTCCGACTGCCCAGAAAGGGGGGTGGGGAACCAAGACCAGAGCTCCACACATACCCGCCCCCCAGAGCATCTGCCCCGGGGTACGCCTCTCTCCCTGCCCCCGCCCATCCGCGGAAGGCAGACTGTCCAGGGAAACAACCCCTCTTTTCTACACCTTTGGCCCCGAAGCCGCCCCCAGCCCACACCACCTCCTTGCTCCCTCTTTTGTAAGTATGTGAAAAAGAAAAAAATGCAAACGTTGGAGTCTTGGCTGGAGCTCTTACTTCTAGCCATGACTTTTAAACCATGTAATAATGTACAGAGAAAGTTGTTGGTGTTCTACGACTGTGTGGCTGTGCAATTTCTGTACATTTGCAATTAGAAATATTAAAGATTTATTTAGCTATTTTAAGCCTGACTCGCCTCCCATTCAGCTGTGTCTCAGGAGATTTTCCAGGAATGACTCTTGAGTCGTGGGCCTATATTGTCCTTTACCAGCGGGCGGCAGCATGGGGCTCGCCCTGGCGGTAGTCGTGGACAGGGGACACCCTTAGAATGGGCGTAGTGGTGATCTCAGCCTACCATGTGACCTGGGACTGTCTCCTCCAGCAGGTGGAGGGGTCTCTCCACTAGGGAGTGGGGCAGTGCCTTCTGCAGGGCCCTTCCCATCCCAAGAAGCTCCAAAGGGAATTCTTTGCCAGCGCCACAGCGGGCGGTGCGGCTCCTGCCCTTCTCCTGTGGCAGACACCATCTCCCGCCAAGCTGTGCGTCAGATGCCTTCTCCAGGGTAGGGGTGAGAGTTTGGTCTACGTCCCCAGCAGGTCAAGGCTGAGCTGGCTAAACCGAGCTTCGAGTCCCTGCAAGGCCCCAACGCATAGGGCTCTCAACCAGCTGTTTGCAAGGCCCTCCCCAGGGCCTCTGAAACCAGGCAGTCCCCAAACCCCTCCGGCTGCACCCACTCATGGGGGGCCTTGCAACCTTGCCGCTGTAGATCCACTCAGCAGGAGCCAGGCCCCGCCCAGTAGCCCCGAGGGGTCAGCGCCATTCCTGCTGGCACGGGGCTGAGAGGGGGCATGTCCAGGCCTCAGTCCAGCCCTTCGGAAGGGAAGCACATGGGCCCAGATAGAACAGGGGGTGGGATGTGTCTTCAGATCCCTGATGGAGCGCTCACTCTGTCACCTGCACAGGTATTTCTGACTCCCACCAGGGACTCGGAAACCTCGGCTGTCCAGCTCTCCCAGAGGCAAACCCCAGGGGTGCACCTGGGCTGGTCCCTGTAGACAGTGGGCGGGCTGGTCCGAGAGCAGCATGGTGTGGTGTAGCAGAGCCCCGGGTCACTGTCCACTCTCACCAGCCTGCCCGTGTCCCTCTCATTGCTGGGGTGCCTCCAAACCCAGGCGGTTTGGGTGGGGGAGGGACTGCCTCCTGCTCCCCAAACCTGTGCTCATGGCTAAACCCCTCTCCTGCCCCACACCACCACCTGCCTACCCAGCGCCCCTCCACCACACCCCCTGCCGTCAGCCTGGGTCACTGCAGCCCCCTTGCTTCTGACCCTCAGCCTCTGGTCTCCTGTGAGGACCCCTCCTCCGTCAAACCCTCCCCCTTGTGTACATTCCTGCCAGCCTTAGACTCCCCTTTCCCCAGGGTTTTTTGCTGTATCTTTGCTGTCTCCCCCACCCAGCTTAGCCTCTGTGATCTCCCTCCTTCCCGGGCCCCCCCTTTTGACACTACTCTTGGATCACATCAGCCTTGAGCCTACCTACGGTCTGTGCTCTCTGAGTGGCTGAGCACAGCAGAAGAAAAACACCCCCGCTCGCAAGGAGTCCCTGTGGGATCCTGTGTCCTCCTCTTCTCTGCTGTGGGGAAGCAGACCTGCCTCTCTTCTCCCATCTCCCAGCCAGACGCCCTGCCTGCTCAGGGGGAAGGCTCCATCGTTGGCCCTCTGACCCTTCCCTGGCTCATGGCCTGCAGTGACAGGAAAGGAGGAGACCCTCTTCCTTCCTGAGGCAGCCCCTGGCCAGGGCCCTACCCTCACCCTTGCTGCCTTCATCATTCCTCACACTGCAGCCCCCACTGCTCTTTCCCACGGCACCAGAGGGGCTCACTGGCTCCAGGCTGGGTTTTCTTCTCTCCCCTTCAGCCAGCCTTTTTTAAGGTGTGCCGCCTAGGGGACCCCGTCTCCACCTCCTCACTTCCGGTATCACCCGGCTTCACCTCCCACACCTCTACCACCGCTTGCCAAACCCTGGGTCCCTTGTAGAGCTTCTGTGTCGCTGTCCTTGGTCCTCAAGATCAAGGCCCACCATTCCTCTGCTGGGCTGCACCATGTAAACACCATAGGAGGCAAGGAAGTAGCCATGAAGGAGACAGAAATCACGCTCACAGAGGCATCTCGAACAAACGTACGAAAGCCATGACTCTCCATGTGTGCATTAAGTGACATCAAATAGAAAGCAAAAACTGGAAGTGCAAAGGAAAAAGTCAACAGAAATACAATTACCTTTGAGACTAACACACCACCACTATTAGTTTATTACGGATCAAGGAGACAATAAGAACCCCGAGGCTTTTAATAATTTATAACGTTTAATAAGCAGCGAAACCTTGCTCTTGCCCTACAGAGCATACCTTCTTTCTGAGTGTGCTTGGAACATTACCCCAAATCAACTATGTATTGAGACACGAAATCCTCAGAAAGGTGCCCAAAGACACAGCTGGGGACACATTCTGTGCCTTGAAGCAATAAAACTGGAAATCAATAGTAAATGTTTAAACAGGAAAAATAAAAAGCTACCATCAGGAAGTTTGAAAAAATAAATATTGAATCAATAGAATTAGATTTTTGAAAGAAACGTCTTCTCATTGTACAAAGTGTATGGATCACACACATTTCTCTCTTTAACTCCCCAAACACCGCCTCCCTCACGGGGAAAGATGTCAGCGGTGAATGTGGGAGGAGACATCAGTAGACGGGAGGATTTGTAAAACCTTGGCAGATGGAAGCTGAGGAGGGGAAAGGCAAAGTGGGGGTGCACTGAGCAGCCCCGCCCCGAGAGGCTCGGGAGTAGGAGGTCCCTGAGTGATGGGGGCGGAGCCAGGTGGGAAACGGAACCGGGCCGCTTCCTCCCTTGCTCTGCGTAGCCAGGAAATTTCCCTTTATTATCTCATCTCCTTGGGAGGAACCGGACATATTCTCTGCAAGGATCAAACCAGGTATGCTCCAGCCCTGGGGACACCAGTCAGAGCCGAGGGCTCTGTGAGGTGTGGGTCTGGGAGCAGGTGGCAGGGGGGAAAGTGAGCTTCTGCCCCCAGTAGTGCTTGCCCCACACTCACTTGCCCTGCTCCCAGAATGCCCGGAGTCCATCCCCCAGGCAGCGGACTGGAACATACTTTGGAAGACTGGCCTTGGAGAAGAGACCTCCAGATGCTTTCCCAATGCCAAGACTGCATCTCTGTCCCAGCATCCCATAATGACCCCCAAAGATCAACATGTTCTGTGCGCCTTCATGGGTGTGGGGAAGAGCATGGACGACCATCCAGCAACGCCCACCCCCCCAGACTGAGGAAAGCTTCTCGTGAGTAAAAGGAACTAGATATGAATTTCTTGGGTCTTTTGATTCAATATGGCAATAAAGCCCCCTATTTGCAAATATAACAGCTCAAAAAAAAGGGAAGGAAATGAGGGAGAGAGGAAAGGAATAAGGAGAGAAGGAGGTGAGGGAGGGAGAAGAAAAGAAAGAAACAAAGCTTCTAACATCAAAGAGAGATGAAACCAACCAGCCCAAGAAAGGAAACAGGAAATAGAGGCAATGCAGGAAAGAGAAGATCATTTTTAAAAAATAATAGTAACCCCAAACTCTAATATCCTTATAGAGCTAAAACAAGAACAAGATGTAACAAAAAAGAAACCAGGATCAAGGAAGAACTATTAGATTCTTTACAAAAACAGAATATCCAGTAGAAGGAATGGAATACAAAGTTGAGGTGTTCTTCCAGAAAGTACAAGAGAAAAGCTGAGAACAGGACGGAGGGAGGAAAAAAAAATCTAGAAGGTCAATCCAGCTTTTCCCAAAATCCAACTACTGGGAATCCCTGAAGGAAGGAAAAGAGTAAAAGGAAGGATGAAAATGTTCGCAGGGATAATAAAGCAAGTTCTCCAGAGCGAAGGAAGGGTGCCCAGGTCACAGGTGGGGGGGAGAACGCGGCACAACGAAGGAGCCCACACCTGCTTGCAGGCAGCACCGGGCTCCCAAGCCTGGCCAGAGCTGTGCCCATCCACGCTGGCCTCAGCCAGGGTGCCCAGGAAAAGGAAGGGGTGGCTGAGTCCATGGGCCTAAACGAGGAGCTGCTGGGGAACTGGGCCCCCAGACAGTGGAGAGGCACCGCTGCTCCTGAGCCATCCAGGTGAGGGGGTGTCGCTGAGAGGTCTCCGTTGAGAAATGGTGACTTTACGGGGGAGGCCCGTTAGCATCGTCCGGCCACAATCAAGAGTAGCAGATGCTCTACAGGGCTATAAAATCGTAGGCAGTGAGGTTGCCTCTTTCCCTGCCCCATATGGACAAGTTCGCATGTAACTTTCCACATGGCATGCATAGGTAAAAATCAGATGTCAGGTCAAATTAAATGTATACCCCCCTGGAGGTGAAAGAGTCCTGGGGCAGGCACCTTAGTACTCCAGGGAGATCCCTCCGCCCCCGTGGGTTGGGCGTCTCACTCCATTTATGCTCAGGTTGGGGATGAGCCCCATGGGCCAAGTCTCCCTCTCCCCCAGGGATGTCTGGATGGCTCAGTTGGTTAAGCATCTGCTTTTGGCTCAGGTCATGATGCAGGGATCTTGGGATTGAATCCTGCCTCGGGCTCCCTGCTCAATGGGGAGCCTGCTTCTCCATCTGTGGCAACCCCCATGCTCATTCTCTCTCTCTCTCTCAAAAATAAATAAATGAAAATACTTAAAAAAAAAAAAAAAACCTTTTGGGGCACCGGGGTACCTCAGAGGGTTAAGCTTCTGCCTTGGGCTCAGGTCATGATCTCAGGGTCCTGGGATCGAGGCCTGCATCGGGCTCTCTGCTCAGCAGGGAGCCTGCTTCCTCTTCTCTCTGCCTGCCTCTCTGCCTACTTGTGATCTCTCTGTCAAATAAATAAATAAATAAATAAAATCTTTAAAAAAAAAAAACGGGGCGCCTGGGTGGCTCAGTTGGTTAGGCGACTGCCTTCGGCTCAGGTCATGATCCCGGAGACCCGGGATCGAGCCCCACATCGGGTTCCCTGCTCGGTGGGAAGCCTGCTTCTCCCTCTCTTGCTCCCCCTGCTTGTGTTCCCTCTCTCGCTGTGTTTCTCTCTGTCAAATAAATAAAAATCTTTAAAAAAACAAACAAACAAACAAACAAAAACCTCTCTCTGCTCCCCACCCCATCCTGACTCAGGCATGCATGCGGGCTCTCTCTCTCTCTCTAAAAAAGAAAGAAAGAAAGAAAAAAAGAATAAAAATTTAAAAACAAGTTAAAAAAAAGCAACCAATATTCTAGGGAATGCTGCAATGATAAGCTGACCTGTTTTGCCTTAATTGCAAGGTTGGGTGATTTTCTGATTATTCCCTGATAATGAGAAGTGCAAGCCCTGGGATGCCCAGCAGCCTGAGCTCCTGGTGGGGCCCTGGGGTGAACGGAAGAGCGCTCGCCCTTCCTGCAGGTGTGGCGCCCCCCCAGCAGGGCACCCTAGCCACGGATTCACATACCTGTGGCTTTTCTCACAGACCCCCGTGTTTTTATACCCGGCTCCACGTCTCTCTGAGCCCCACGTTCCCAGGGCCACGGGCCCACTTAGCATCGCTGATCCGTGTCAGGTTCCACGTGTCCGAAACAGAGCTCTGGACGTTTCTGACCCCAACACGGTGCTGCCATGCTCCCTGTTGCTGTCTCCAGGAGCCAGACAAAACTTCTTGATTCTCCCACATGAGAAAGGACCGATGCATCTGGAACAGTGGTCACGGTATACTGGGTGTGAGCGGCAGGAAAGTAGATCCACAGCCCGGAGCCTGTAAAGGAAAACAAATCACACAGCGAGTGACACGGCCGGCCAGGGGCAACAAGCACGCTACGGCAGCGATGACCCCCTCTGGCGTGCGGGGCTCAGCAGGTTGCGCCAGGAGGACGGGCGCTTCCTACTCCGATTATTGTGCCAATATCCTGTGACCAGTCTTTTGCTTGTTTTGGTATGGAGCCATTTAAGAACAAGTAAAACATATCCATGTGATAAACGGTGTACGGCCATGAAATCTATGGGGTAAGAAGGGATGGCGAGAGCTGTTGATACTGTTAGGTGCAAACGCTGATGACAGGATAGTATGTCCGGGAGGATTGGAGTTTGGTTTTTAAAATCTATTTGCAAAAGCAAATCTGGATTAAGAGACAGTGGAGGGTAAGTAAGAGCTCGAGCCTGGGTGTCAGGGACCCTGGGCCTCGGTGTAATGTCTGCCGATGAGCCATGCAAGCTTAGGGGAGTGGGGCAGGTGCGCTCAGTCTGGGCAGTCCCAACAGTAAAGTGGGACCAACCATCTCTAACTTCTGCAGAGAGGCTTTCTGTCAGCCCTGTCCTTCCACAGGTACTGATGCAGAAATGATCGTTACTGCTCTCGGAGCAATGATAATCATTCTCATAAAAATCTTAAGATAATAATTACTCTTTTTAAAGTCTTACACTGAGTTGTTTACAAAACACAGACGGAGAGGCAGCGAGGACTTGTATTCTCCCTCTCTCCCTGTGCTTATCAGTATTTTCTGAACATATTTTGCTTTTGTAATAAAAGCACATTAAAAAAAAAAAGACAATCTCAAGCCAGTAGCCAACATCACCCTTAAAAGCAAACATCCCCGAAGAGGTAAGAAGCAGGGCTCGGCTGTGGGACGGCCACACGGCAGCCGCAAACGCCCGCAGCCAACGGTAACCACCGGGCGAGAGACGACGGAAGACGGGCTCGCCTTAGAACTTCGCTGGGAATCAGCCAAAAAATGGTCACAGTTCAGTGAACTGTCTACATATGCAATAAATATTCAAAACTGGAACTTCTTCTCCATGAGCGCTCACCCCTGGGCCCCCCAGCAAAGTGGTCCACACGGCCTGGGTGGTGCCCCGACCCCAGCAAGAGGAAGAGGCTGTCTCCAGAGCCCCAAAATACACCAGATCCTGGTCTTATTTTCTGATGAACAGTATAATTATGCAGCACTGTTTATTGAATTTGTATTGAAACACTCATGTATGCAACATAAATGTTTAAAATTTACCGCTGTTTTTGTGACTCTCTTTTGGCATTTCTTTGTTTTTATATATCCTTGAAACGTCCAGAAAACAAATTAACCAAGGTTATCTTGCTCTCTGAGAGGCCCAGCTGGTCAGAAACAGGAAGAATCCCTTTCCCAGAGGATGGTGTTCTGACTTCGGCCACATCCCTCCCACCCACCCGCCTGTCAGTGACTCTGGGTCAGTGACAATGAGGGGATCAGAAGCCCCACTCGTCAGGGGCACAGAACCCCTGGGGAAGGCTCCGGAGTTCCTGGGGGGCACACTTAGTGGCGTTTACACTTTGCTGGTGCATGAAGTTGGGCTTCCTGCCCATCAGGGAATCGACTCGGCTCTGCGATTGGGAGCCCCCCTCCCCACACCCCTGACCCCACGATTCTGATTTGGCTCTCTGGAGAATCTCTGACTGCTTTTCTTTTCAAATGTTTCTAGATTTTACCTTCACTTATGAAAGTAACAAATGCTTGTGTTAAAAGATACGATTCAGGGCGCCTGGGTGGCTCAGAGGGTTAAAGCCTCTGCCTTTGGCTCAGGTCGTGATCTCAGGGTCCTGGGATCGAGCCCCACATATGGCTCTCTGCTCAGCAGGGAGCCTGCTTCCCTCTCTTTCTGTCTGCCTCTCTGCCTATTTGTGCTCTCCCTCTCTGTCAAATAAATAAATAAAATCTTAAAAAGAATAAAATAAAAGATACGATTTATTAAAATGACGAAATCATGACTTTCATACAGATATGAAATGAATATATGTTTTGCATTTTTTAACTCATTAATTAATGGCGAAACCCACCAGTTATCACAACCCATTTGGGGAGAATTTAAAGAGCCACTTTTATGTAGGAAATCACAAATGCTGAACGAATGTTAAAAATAGATGGGAAACTAGTCTGTCCACTGGGCCATAATCAAGGGCATTCCAATGGACGTGATTTATTTGTATTTCTACAAATAGGAATAAGAATCACATGCAGTTTTTTTTTTAAGATTTTGTTTACTCATGAGAGAGAAAGAAGGGGGGCAGGGGCAGAGGGAGAAGCAAGCGCTCCCCAGAGCAGGGATCCCAATGTGGGGCTCGATCCCAGGACCCTGGGATCACGACCTGAGCCGAAGTCCCACTGAGCTGACTGAGCCCCCTGGGGGGTCCAGATCACATGCCTTTTAATCAGGTTTTTGTGATGGAAAAAACTTTTGTAAAGTAGCTCAAGGACAATAAAAAGCAGTTTCTGGGTCCAGGAGCTTCAGTAATACTTATTCTCTATTTTGAAATCTTTCACAAATTTTCCTGACACCTGTGAAAAACAACAACAAACAGAAACATATGAGGTTAAAAGGGATTCCCTTCTTGATGGAAATCTTTTGTGAACCATTGATTGAGGGCTCTGACAGACTTCACTTGTGAGCCTACAAACTAACATTTTTTTTTTTTAAAGTCACCTCTCTTTTTTTTTTTTTTTTTTTAAAGATTTTATTTATTTATTTGACAGAGAGAAATACAGCCAGAAAGGGAACACAAGCAAGAGGAGTGAGAGAGGGAGAAGCAGGCCTCCCGCCGAGCGGGAGCCCGATGTGGGGCTCGATGTGGGGCTCGATGTGGGGCTCGATGTGGGGCTCGATGTGGGGCTTGATCCCGGGTCTCCGGGATCATGACCTGAACCGAAGGCAGTCGCTTAACCAACTGAGCCACCCAGGCGCCCCCAAACTAACATTTTTAAGACAAAAATGCAATCACACTACCCACCAATGGACAGTTTATTTTTTTCACTCAACTTTTTTCACTTAAGCTGTCCTTGTCTGCCTTCCTTCTCTCCTTTTTTCGTTCTTTCCTTCCTACCTGCCTTCCCTCCCTCCTTCCTTCCCTCTTTCTTTCTTCTTCCTTTCTTTCTCCCCCTCTCTCTCTTCTTTCTTTCTTTCTCTCTCTCTCTCTCTCTCTCTCTCTCTCTTTTCTTTCTTTCTTTCTTTCTTTCTTTCTTTCTTTCTTTCTTTCTTTCTTTCTGCTTTTTAATGATTATACTTGCACATAGTCTAAAATTTCAAGCTCTGGGATCTGAAGTTTTTTGGTTTTGTTTTAAAAAAACAAACAAACAAACAAACAAAACACCTTGCAGGGGGCTCCTGGGTGGCTCAGTGGGTTAAGCCTCTGCTTTTAGCTCAGGTCATGATCTCAGGGTCCTAGGATTGAGCCCCACGGTTGGGCTCCCTGCTCACTGGGGAGCCTGTTTCTCCCTCTCCCTCTGCTTACTGCTCCCCCTGCTTGTGCTCTCTCTCTGTGTTAAAATAAATAAATAAATAAATAAATAAATAAATAAATAAATAAATAAATAAAATCTTAAAAAAAAAAAAAGCCCTTCCGATTTGGAAAGAATTCACACTTACAGTAAATTTGCTAAAATCAACAATACAAAAAACACCCAGATTCTCCTATTAACGCTGTTGCCCCATTTGCCTTATCATTTGGTCTCTCTCCTTCCCCCAACGCCCCCACAATGTTTTTTCTGAACTCTTGAAGATAAGCAACGTTCGTCATGGTCCTTCCCGGCCAAGCACTCCAGCGTGTATTCGCTAAGATTAGAGAACCTCTGTTGCATAATCACAGGATAGTTATCGACCTCAGTCCATTTCCCACTGGTCCACGCTGTAATCTGACATCACATTCCAGTCGTCTCCGTTGAACCAGAATGTTCTGTTACAGTATTCTTCCCTCCAGCACGGGATCCAGCAGAGGGTCAGAGACTGCATTTAGGTGTTGTGACTCTTTAACCTCTGTTAAGCTAAAATATTTCTATGGCTTTTCTCTCTTTTATGGCGTTGAGTTTGGAAGACTGCAACAAACTATTGCCCTTCTTCTTGAATAGAAATATAATGTTGCAATTTGCCTGATGTTTCCTTGTAACTAGTTTCTGGTTATTGGTTCTTGGACAAAATACTTCAGGGAGTGTATTGTGTTCTTCTCAGAGTAACCCACTCTGAAGACACAGGACACCCATCTATCCCCCACGAGTGATGTTTATTTTGATCCTCTGATCAAGGTGTGGTTCTACTTCTCCATCGTATAATTACTGGGGTTTTGTGTTGCTTTGTTTTGTTTTTTTGTTTTTTTTGTCTTGGTTGCAACTAATAAGCAGTCTCTGGGGGGACATTTTGAGACCATGCAAATATCTTGCTATTCATCAAAATGTCCCCCTAGATTTAGCAACATTTCACGATTCTTGATTGATTCAGTCTTTATTAGGATGGTTACAAAAGACGATTTTCCAATTCCAGCACCCCTTTTCCCTTATCTGTCTACTCTCGGAATTTTGCTGCCAACAAAGGAGCTCTCTTTTCTTCTGGCATTTATTTATTCTCCATATATGGACATACAAGGTCCTATTTTTAAGGGTTTATGAGTCATTGCTCAATTATCGTGGTGCTCAAACAGTCTCAGACTTGGCCACGGGAACCCCTTCATGCTGGTGACACCTTCAGTGTCTTCTCTGACCATTTCCTTATTTTTAGCATTGTCAGAGGTGCAGGCTCACCTTGAACTTACTCAGCTCCAGCTCTGGATCAGTCATTTCTCTGAGCAACTCTGGGGAGTGGAATGATGGACCAGTATCTGGGAGCTACTAGAACACCGTTTCTTTTTCACCTTTTCAACGGGCAGAGCCAGGAAACAAATAAATAAATGTGATTCTGTGTGTGTGTGTGTGTGTGTGTGTGTGTGTGAGTGTGCGCACGCGCACAGATGTATGTACAGAACAAATAAACGCCCACACACATGTGCCCACAAACATGCATATTCGCCTTCCAGATACCAGGAGTTGGCATGTATGTCTGATTCCACGGAATCTGAAGTTAAGCAGGTGTCCCGGCGGCCCCAGCATCGGGCAGGCAGGAAGAGCTGGTGTAAGCCGAGCAGAAGAGAAAGACACCTGCAGGAGGGAGGTGGGTCTGCTCCTCACCATAGCCCCCAGTGGGAGGGAGGCACAGGCTCAGACTGAATGGAGGGAGTGGCTGAGCCTGCCAGCCTGCAAGGCAGATCCACAGGGCAAGGGTGAGTCCTGCGTTGCCCCCTACGGTGCCCCACGCCTTAGCATGTCAGGTTTGTGCAAGAGTCTCAGCCATCCTGAATGAATGCTCAGATAATTCAAAAAACACTTCATCACCCCCCAGGAGTGTGCTACTGAGGGGTGGGTGCAGCCTGAAAACAGACACTTGTGGGTTTGCTGAGAGCAAAACCCAGAAAGGATGTGCTTGAAAGTCAAAGCCATGCTTCATCCCAGAGTATCGGCTTGGAGTGTTATCTGAGAATATTGCAAAAGACAAATAACTGGAAAGTTGAAGGATTAAACAATTATCCCAGCAGAGAAACAGGTAAAGATATGAAATAGCGAGCTGCAAAGAAGAAATACGAATGTCAATAAATGAGAATGTGGGCATCGATGCTAACGATTCAAGAAAAGCAAATGAGTGTGATACTGAAATATTTTTTTCTTTCTTTCTTTCTTTCTTTTTTTGCCTATAAGTGGTTAGGTAATTAACAAAAAAAGAATCCACCTAGATAGAAAAAAATATATGATACATTAAAGAAAATACATGTTTTAGCATTCCGTTTGCTATATATGCCCCCAATTGTCCATGTGGATTTATAGTCTCCACTAGGCTCTGGAGTCCCCAATTTATTCAACTTTCTATAATTAGCACCTGACATAGTGCTGGGCACAGAGTAGGTTCAAGAAAGGAAGAGTCCTGTGTCTTGACCACAGAGCAACTAAAGTAGGAATTAACAACAAAGGTTTATGGGGATGTAATGTACAACATGGGGAATATAGTCAATAATATTGTAATAACTTTGTATGGTGACAGATGGTAACTAGCCTTATCCAGGGGATCATTTCATATTGTATAAAAAATATCGAATCACTATGATGTACACCTGAGACTAATAGGATATTGTATGTCAATTATCCTTCAATAAAAAACAAAGTTTGCTGCTTAGAAATCAAAAATGTGTATAGATGTGTGTGTATGTGAGTCGTGTATGCACGGTGAGGCTTATGCCGTGTGTTGGTGTGGGCTGTGTGTACGGTGCACACTAGGTGGGAGCCGGGATCTGCGGGCGTGTCTCCGTGTGGGGCTCTGTCCGGGTGTGGCTGGCACGCCCGCGTGGGTGTGTGCCCCGTCGGAGCTGGTGCAGAGCCAGACCGTGCGGGGGCGGGGGCGGCAGAGGCCCTTGCGCTGGGCTCCGGCGGGGCTGAGCCCCTGGCCGGCCTGCCTCCAGGTCCTCTTGTGGTCGTGGGCGAGGGCCGGGGAGCCAGGGACGGAGCAACGAGCAGACAGACCCAGAACAGTGGGCAGAGGGCAGGACCGGAGGACTGCAAGACGCCTGGAGATCATCTCTCTGTGAGCCGCGCCCAAGTTCCGCCCCCAACGCCCAGCGCCTGTCCCCATAGGCTCCCTTGTTTGTCGTACCCTCTTGTTTCAATCTGCACGCAAGGAGTGAGTTCAAGACCCTCCCACGCTTGCTTCTGGGTTGTGGGGGAAGGTTTGGAAAACTGGTCCTGGGGGCAGGGCACGTGTTCCTTCTGGGAAATAAGTAGCACCATTGCGTTCTAATAAATCAGCCCAGATTTCAGAACAGCATGGGCTCCGCCGGCTCCGCGGCCAGAGGAATTCAATATGATATGCTTCAGCCTGTCAGCTAATGGGCTGCTGCTGGATGTCACGAGACCCACCTTCCTGGGGACGGTAAAACCATGCTGAAAAGTGGCCCAGATTTATTTACTGGGACAGTGCGTGTTCCTGCCTGTGGGTGAGCGGGGAGATGACGAGTTGCCATGAGCAGGTGGGAGAAGCTGTGGTTTCCCATGCGGCCCCCTCCTGGCTCCGCCCCTGGGTCGGGCCCAGCCCAGGCTGGTCTCCGGCTCCCCCACATGCCACACCCCACGACGACCTAAAGCGTCTGTTTCCTTGTGTGTCAAATCCTTTGTTCCTTCAGCATTTCCTCTCCCACTTCTCGTTCATTCATTCGTTCCCAGAACATTCTACCTGCTGTGTACTGTGTGTACTGAGCCGTGTGCTGGAAGGTGCCAACGGGATGGCGGAGGCCCTGCCCTCTGAGAGGGAGGCAGCGACTAAGCCCCTGCGTGGGAGGTGCCTCGCGGAGTCTGTGGCCCGTGTCCCCAGAGCCAGGGCGGGTTCCGGCAGCCCTCCCCTCTGCCTGGACCCCGGCCTCCCTCCCAGCCAGCCCCCTGCACTCGCATGCCATCCGCACTGCCCTGCTCACCCTCCAAATTCAAAGCTTGCTTATTTTAAAACATAAGCCCCTCTGAGCACTCTTCGGTAGCAAAGAAGAAATCTTCAACGGGCCAGCAGGGGTTGTTAGGCCTGGCCTCGCCCTGCCTCCTCCTCAGCCCTACTCCCCCGCCCCATTGGCGGACCCCCGTCCACCACCCGCACAGCCATCTGCACTTAGTTCCCTCCTGGCCGGCTCTCCCGTGGTCACTGCCTCCCCAGGGCCTGGTGAGTGTCAGCACACACATAGTGCTCAGAGGCCACCGAGCTGGGGCATGAAGGAAAGGGAACGGGGAGACCTGGGCTCTGCTGGCTGAGCAGACCTTAGCCAGGCCAGCAGGGCTCTGGGGGGAGGGGGGCTACAGAGGCACAAATGCCACAAGGTGCAGGGCATGGGGGGGGCAGAGGGGTTCTGGGCCAAGCAGGGACCACAGAGGAATGTGCAGCTGGGAAGACCCTATCTGACTTCCATTTGTGAAGGAACCCCAGGATGCAGGGGTAGGACTGATGGCAGACTGCGGAGGTGGGCAGAGCAGCAGGAGGCTGGGCAGGTGCCCAGAGGGTGATGGATGCAGAGCTAGGGACACATCCCCCATCTGAGGAGGGACTGGCCCGGACAAGGGGAAGGACGTGAGCAGGTGTTTGGGGTCTGGGGAAAAGGAGCTGCTCTAATACCTAGAGCCCACCGGCCCCTACACCCCAGAAGGGTCCCTGGTGTCCCACTCCTTCCCCGGGTGTTCCCGTCGCAGAGACAGCTGAGCCCGGGCCAGTGCCTACAATGTCCTCTACGACGCCCCTTTGGGGGAATTAGGGGAGGAAGGAGAACCTGCTTCCTGAATGGGCCCTAAGTTATTATCTGAAAAGAGCGATGGACCTACTAAATGAAAGGCCTTCTCTGCAGACTCACAGGACAGGCTGTAATTACCTGGGAAGAACCGGTCTGCTGCATTTTTTTTTAATTTGCATTTCGCAAAGTGTTTAATGGATATTTATGCAAAAGAACAACCTATTGGGTAGATGCGCGACTTTATATTAGGCTGAAAGGCTGAGGAGATTCTGGGTCGGCTCCCTGCTTCATGCCCAAGTCTGGCAGTCGGAGGCTGCCTTCATTGATTCATTCAATCACTCATTCACTCATGTATTCATTCCACACGCATTTTTTTGTCTGTGCTGGGCCCTGGCTGGCTGTGGGATTTAGACATCAAAGGGCACAGCTCTGCCCTAGGGAAAGATTCTCCTTGACCTGGGTTAAAGGGGTAACAGGAGGGCTGTGGGGCCCCAGGAGAAGGTGAGCCCACCCTTGAGGAGAGGAGGTGACCATCGGCACCTGGAGGAGGAAGCTCCCAGGCCCATAGGGCGAGGAAGGGCATTAGGGGTAGAAAGAAGAGCATGGATGAAGCCAGGGAGGAATGGAAGTGCCTGGGGTGTATGGGGAATGGCAAAAATCTGATGAGTGCTGAGGTTAGGTATGGGGAACCCAGACGTAGTAGTTCTCAGGCAGCACCCTTGTTTGCCTGTGTGTGTGGGGGGCGACCTGGTTTTCTTTCGTGTGTCTTTGACCCCTGTGCCGTGTACAACCTTCACCACTGTGCATGGTGGTCCTGGGGGTCAGGGTTGGGGAATGCTGGACCCCACACGGAGGCCCCCGCAACGAGGTGAGGAGTCTGAGCTGGATCCCGATGACGGGAAGCTGTCTTCCATCTCGCCGCAGGGGGGTGACGTGATCAGATTGGCATTTCAGAAAGGCCACTCTGGCAGCCGGTGGGGAATGTGTTGGAGACAGAGAGACAGTTGGCTGCCGAAAAATGGCCCATATAGAACACATATTTTGCAAAAATATGACAAAAGGTTAATTCTTTTCATCTGCAACGAGATGCTACAAATCAACAAGAAAAAGACCAACAAGAAATAGAGAAATGGGCAAAGAACATGAGCAACCCAGTTCATAGAAAAGGAAACATTAATGGCTTTTAACCAGGTGAAGAAGAGTGTCAACCTCATTCATAATGAGAGAAACAAAAACGAAGTCTATAGTCAATCAGATGAGGCCATGTGTTTTGCCACCCGTTGGCAAGTTCAGCATTTTGATGCTGTGCTCCGTTGGGGAGGATGGGGGGATCTGGCCCTCTCACACATTGTGGATGGGACTGAAAATCAGTCCGGTCTCTTGGGAGGGCACTTGGACAATTTATCGATCGCAATTCAAACTGCATGCCTATAATTGGACCAGCAGATAAAGTTGTGTGTACATTAAGAAGAGTCCCATTATGGGATAACAGAAAATCGGACACAGTCTGAATGCCTCCCGGGGACCGGTTAAGGAGACTACATATTAAAATAACCAGAGTGCATCGTGTAGAGTCATGCTCTACCACCGTCAGGAAACTGAGGCTCATCTTCCTGTGGACGTCACACTACAGTGTCCACGAAATAGCGCCTGATGGTAGGAGCTGAGTGCGGGTCAGTGTGTAAAAGAAAGGAAAACGGCAATATACTCATACCTAAGAATTCGCGTATATGCACGCACTGTCTTTGAAAGAATAAAAACCTAGGAACATTAGTTGTCTCTGGGGACAGACTGGAGGATTGAGGGCTTGAGTGGAGGGTGATGCGTACAGCTACAGAACTTTGTGCTGTTTTTATTTGTTTTAGCCGTGCATCTGCATTTGTGCCCTAGGTGCATTGAAGCATGTGTGTCTATATATATGATACTTACATCTCCATTGTGTATTTTTTTGAAACCGATAACAACAACATGAAGCCCAGATGGGTTGAGTGTCTTTCTCATGCAGTAGAGTTTGCATTTTACCTAGTGTCCTTGGGGACTGGATTTTCCTGAAAGTAAAATTTCCAGATATCTGATAGGAATCAAAACTCTTTAAAAACTGTTTTTAAAGAAAGCCTATGTAAAATGTACTAGGTTCCTCCGTATTTTTTCAGGTAAAGAATGTGGAATGTGGGCCAACATTTCCTGGCTGGCCCCCAAACCAAGGACTCTTTGCCCCTGCACTGGAAGTCCCCTCTGCCGAGGCCCTGTCCCCTCCTCTTTCCCCCAAAGCCGCTTCACCTGCAGCACGTGAGCATGCTCAGAGGATGCGTCATTTCCAGGCCTGGCAGCAGTGGCCTCTTTCTGGGCCGGGGGACTGGGAGGCGGGGGGGCCAGGGGACTGGGGGGCCGGGGGGCTGGGGGACCGGCAGGGAGGCCGGGCTCCCGGCAGATGTTCCAGACGCTGCAGGGAGGAGGGGGTCTGGAACATTCTGAGCTGCAGGAATGTGGGCGGCTGCTTCCCTCCCCTGCTGGCTGGCCCCACAGCCTCTCATGTGGCCTTGTGGGCCCGGGAAAAGCTGCCTTCCATGGCTTTAGGCAAGCTTCTGTGAACCTCCACTTCCCTGACTCTGAAAGGAAAGGGATACCATGCACCACCAGCCTCCGTCCCACTGTTCCTCTCAGCTGTGGCTTTGCTGCCAAGCTGAGCGATTCCCAAGGCCTCCTGCTCTGTAAACTTGGCCGGACTTGGGAGGCCTCCAGGAAGAACAGACCCGTAGGCGAGGCCTTTCCGCCAGGATTTTACCACGCTCAAGGGCTTTTTCAGAGAAACGTTTGCTGACATGGCACTGCTCAAGGCCTCCCCCAGAACCTCCCACGTCCACATGTTCTGGGACACCTTCCTTGGCAGGATTTAGACCATGTGAAGAGGGAGCCCCGCTACATCCCCCTCGAGGTGGTGGCGCCGAGAAGAACCATCTGGAGCACGGGTTCCACGAGGCCGGGATCCCAGACTGCTGTGGCGTTTACAAGCTGTCCACCTTGGGAAGGCCCCTCTGGCTCGGTTTTGAACCTCAATTTCTTTGGCTGTAAAATGGGGTGACAATAGGAGTATTGGACTGGGCTGGACCACTGTGTTTCCTGAACTTGTTTCTCAGATGAACGCACCAACCCATAGCGTGTGCCCGGCATGGTCTGGCCAGTGTATACACTCGGCGAATTGAGGATGCGGGGGACACTCTCCAGACCCCCTGCCCTGTGTTCACACAGCACATCTGCTCCCAGCTGCAGGGGAAAGCCCGCAGACATTCCATTCCCCGCAAAGTGTTTGCTCTGTGTGGGGCCTACCCTCCTCAGCAGGCCTGTGTGCAGGGCTGGCCGGAGCCGCCCGGGCTGGACCGCCTGTGTCCAGGCCAGGGACCCCCAGCGGCTTGGACTTAGGGCCCTGCTCCAGCCTGGGAAGGGCTACTCTGTCTGAGAGCCTCAGCCATGCTGGGAGCCGGGCCCAGCCCCATCCCCTTCAAGGGGAAGCCTCAGGGCTCGCCCCCTTCAGATTGGGTTTTCTAGGAGATAGGAGAGCTACCCAAAGAGCTTGGAGGCAAGCTGCGACTAAGTGACCGAGCTTGGGATTGGGTTTCTCAGTGGGAAGAGGCGAGATCCTTCGGCCTAGGCACAGCTCTGAAGTCTGGCGAATCTAGGCCTGCCACGGTGCTGAGCTTCTCAAAAGGACAGTAAATGAGGGTAGGGGGCACTCTGGACGGCTCTAAAGTGAAATGGTTGTTTCCTTGGAGCAGCAATTTTTTTTTTTTAAAAAGATTGTATTTACTTACTTGACAGAGAGAGAGATCACAAATAGGTAGAGAAGTAGGCAGAGAAAGAGAGGGAAGCAGGCTCCTTGCCAAGCGGAGAGCCTGATATGAGACTTGATCTCAGGACCCTGAGATCATGACCTGAGCCGAAGGCAGAGGCTTAACCCTCTGAGCCACCCAGGTGCCCCCTGGAGCAGCAATTTTATTTGAAGATTGGAGAAAGAAAAACCAGACTGAGTTGTAGCAAGAAAGACCCTAGGTGCTCACCAGGTCCCATTTCATTCCTTCTACCTGGATGGGCAGCAGGAACACATCTCCCAGCATCCTGTGCCCTCAGCCTGGGGCCCTGAGATCGGGTGCCAGCCAGGGGCTTAGGCACAGAGGTGAAGTCAGTGCCCCCTGAACACCCACCCCTGCAATGCTCCGGTCTTCTCTTCTCTCAGACACCCAGGAAACTGAGGCTGAGAGAAAAGCGCCCAGCCTGGAAGCAGCCTGGGTCCTGCTTGGAGGAGAGCCCTCCCCGAGAGAGCACAAGCAGAAAAATCACCCTCCACTGGGTTCAACCACTGTGATTTGGGGGATTCGCTGTTACCTCAGCACCACGTAGCCTACCCTGACTAAAAGGAGGACATGATATGAAGCAGAAGGTGGTACTTCTAGGACTTTTAACGCTAAAGCATGAGGCTTCAAATAAGTGCTTGCTGCTGGGGACCTCTGACCTGCCAGGGTCTGGGCTGCATTTCACCCCAGCACGGCCGGCGGGGGCTCTGGTGACCCCCGATGCTGTGGCGGCAGCTCCGGAAAGAGCGCAAAGCAGATTCAAACTACCTGCGAGGAGCTACTCAGGCGGGGTATTTCAGATCAGATCTCGAGTGTCTCTCTATTAGAGCCAAGTGAGAAATGAGCCCAGCAGCAGCCTCTAAGGGCACCCGCCCGCAGACCATTCTGTGGGGGGTGGGAGAAGCCAGTCTGTCCAGGGAAGCCCAGAACCTCCCTGGGACCCTGGCGTGAAGCAGCCCAGACACTGAGTGCCACGGACGCACGTACGTTCCACGTGTCCGAGTGGCTGGGGCCGTGGGAGGGTCACAGCAGGTCAGGTGGGGGGGAGATGGGGAGATGCTGCCGTGGTGGTAACTTTGAACGTGTTATTTCCTGAAGGTCCCCAGCTTTGCCAAGGGTAATGAACCGGAAGAGATGACGGTGGATGTGAAGCTTTTTCCTTACCTGCGAGCTCCGTCCATAACGCAGCTTGGAGCTGAGAGGCCCTGTGGACTCCGGGAGCAAAGCTCCTGCCCTCGAGGGCCCCCTGGGCTGGTGCTGGCTTCTGCTCCTCAGACCCCCTTCCTGAGGAGGTGTCCACTCGCATCACTGACTTGCTGGGCATTTAGGTGGAGGCCCTTCCCCTCTCTGGGCTTCCTTTGCTTTATTGGTCAGATTGACAGGTGGTCCATTATGTATCGGAGATACAGCCGGGGGCTGAACTCTGAGGGGCACCACCCAATGCCCCCGGGCTCCAGGGGGAGGCAGAGGTATGGAGAGGCCCCTGCAGCCTCGGTGGCCCCACTCAGCCCCACAAAGATGTGTCTGGCCCAGCTGTAGAGTTCCAAGGCCGATGTCGCCCCTCAGGCTGCTGGGCGGGCTCCCAGCAGCTTGGCCGCATGGCTGAGCCGTGACCTGGGAGTCCAGCACTCATGGGCTGGCAGAGAGGAGGAACGCGGGGAATGTGCAGCATCTGAAGTTTCCTAAAATGGAGCACCTGGGACCCGAAGAACAAAGGAGTTCCCTGGGGCCAGAGTCTCTGGGGGTGCTCTGTGAAATGAATACCTCCCTGATGCCGAGTGGTGGGATTTTCAAGGGGCAGAGGTCCCCGCGTAACCTTGCAACCTTGGGCTATCGGGCTAATGGGTGGTGAGTTCTGGGAAACATTCTGTGCAGACGTAGGCTGCTCCCCTAGAGTCCAGGGGAGAGGTGGTGCCAGGAAGGTGGGGGAGGACATTTGTTCCCAAGGAAGGAGCCACCAGCTGAGCCCACAGCTTGCAGGGCTCCGTTTTCCAGGAAGGTCTCCTGCCTCAAGCTCTCCCCCGAGGGTGGAGTTTCCCTGCGCACACCTGCTCAGCCCAGAGCTGCAGACAGTGGCTGCTGACACACAAGGCTGCAAGGGCCACCGTCCCTCCCAGGGCAGCTGTCCCCCCCTGGCCTCCGACAGGTGGCCGCACACTGGGGGCACGTCCCTTCCTCCCCCAGGAGGCAGACAGAGGGGTGGGGGAATATTCCAAACCCTTCCCTCCATCCCCTCACCCCCCATCTCACATTTTCCTTGAGGCAATATTTAGCCTCCCAGGCAAACAAGAACCATTTAGGGGAGGAACAAATTAAAAGGAGTCCTTTTCTCACCAATTGACCCAAAATGAACGAGCATTGTCTACCCCAGTGGATTTGCTGTGAAAAAGTATCGTGCAGAAGAAATGGTCAATACTTTGCAGCCGTTTTTACAATGAGCCTGTGTTTAGCAACGCTCAGCTTTGTTTTATTATTGCATTTTAGGAAGTTACCAAGACAACTGAGACCAAGTAACAGAACCTTGACTTTATGTGTCATGAAAATTTAATGAAGAGTGTTTAAAGGCTTTTCAGAGGGAGCTGCAGCCCAGCAGTCGCGGAATCCTTCCCCGGAGGGAGGACGGCTGGAGCGTGGGGCCCGCCCTTGCACCTCTAGGGGCCCCTCTGTTGGGGACATCCATGTGGGCACGAGGGTTCCCTGGCATCCGTCCCATTCTAGCGTATCTCAACAAACATTTGTCACGCTAGGTCCCGGGTGCCGAGTCCCGTGACAGGTTCCTCACGTTCACGATGACAGGAGGCCCACTGTAGGGGCCCGGGATGGCGCAGAGAGGTGAGGGCACCAGGACGCCCTCACACAGCACAGCGAAAGCAAGTCTTTGTTTTCCCGTTGTGATGCAAGAGTTTCTGCAGGGAAAACATCCCCACTAGCTTCCTCCTTCACCGTTACCGGCTGAGGCCTCGTTCCTGCGGCCTGGGAGCATTCTAGGGGAACCCCAGCGAGGGGCTGCCCTTGTCCCCGTGGCCTGGGACCACGGTCCCGGTCGGAATCCTTGCAAGCACCTTCACGTCCGAGGAAATGTTTCCCAGGAGCTTCTTGGGGCCACGTTATGTCACCGCAGGGCCGCACAGAGCCCCTTTTCCTCAGCTCTCTAAATAAGACTCTGAAGGAAATTGCTAGAAATAAGAAAATGATCTGCGATTTTACCATTTTATACAAAAGCACAATGACGCTGTGTGTGTGTGTGTGTGTGTGTGTGAACATTGGGCTGCTTGCTTTTCCTAGTTATATAAATGTCAAGACTTTCGTGACCAGAGATGGAGGTAATAGAGTAAGGTGAGTGTTCTGCCAAGCTTCTTTGTTCCTGGGAACGGAAACACATTTTGGGTTTATTTCATGGGGGAGAAATTGGTATGCCATCTGGGAAACCCTCTCCTGTTCATCACACCAAGTAGGAAGCTGGCAAAAAAATGTCAGTCAAGGCGACGTGAGTTTTAGGTTCATTGACCTCACTGAAAGAGGAGAGCGGCTCCCTCCGCCGCTGGGAACACCAGCTCCCCGGCAAGAGATTTCATTTCTGAGCTTCAAGGCAGGGTGCTCGCATGCCGGCCATTTCAAGCCCAATCTTCAATTATAGGGCCAAGGAGTTTCAGACATTAATCAAGAAGTAAAAAAAGAGCGAGAGAGAGAGGCTATTTTGGCGTAACACTCTGCCCATCACACGCAGCAAACCCCAGGTGTTGGAGGAAGAGCAGAGGCCATTTTTCAGCCTCACGTGTCTTGAGTGTGAGGATGAAAGGCAGGTGGAGAGGGAGAGGAGCTCACTGTCCGGGCTTCATTCATCTTGATGGATTACGATATTCCAGAAGGGAAGTTTTTCCTTCATCCCTTCATACTTTGTAGGAAACCAGAAGCCGTGTGAAGATAGCAAGGCATTTGAGCCACACTTTTACGTGTCTTTGTGTTTGCTGTTTCTTGTCTTGGCTCCCAGGGACCACATGGGTGAGGGCTTGTCACCCCCGTGTGGCTGAGGGGCCTGCCGCTCGGCCCCTGGAGCCCCGCCGCGGTGCTTAGTGCGAGGGCAGCAGGTGGGCAGGCCTGTTAGCCCCAGAAGCCCCGGTACGAGCTGAGCCACCCCCCAGTCTCTCACGACTCTGAAGGGGGCTCTAAAGCCTCTCCCCTCCGGGTTTTGGGAGCACTGCGTCTATGCAGAGCACCGAGTGAGGAGCACGGGCCCTCCCTGCGGGTCCTGGCCCTGCCCTGCTCCAGCCGCAAGCTGGGGCCTCAGCCCCGTCCGGGACGAGCCCGTGAGATTCCCCATCGCTCGCCGTGTTGGCGGAAGGCCCGAGAGCAGGACGGCTGGCCCAGTACTTCGCAGACTGTGACGCATGGAGCAGGTGTGTTGAAGTCACATGGGAAAGGCAGTTGGTTCTAGAAAGGCAGGAACACTGTTCCAAAGGTCTGGGCTCTGCCCCAAACCAGTGCTAGCTCCCCACCCCCCGCCCCGAGCATCTACATTCACGGGGACTTCTCACGCGATCTACTCTGAGCTCACCAACCCCACGCGGATGGACGCGGGCGGCTGCAGAGCTGAAGAGAAGGCCCCCCCCAAGGGGGAGCCCTGGCGAGTGTCATCCAGCCTGGTGGGCCTCAGTGTCTGAGGGTGAACAACAGGGGTTGCTGACGGGGGGGGGGGCGGGGGGGGCACAGCCCAGACCTGAGCCCAGGAATGAAGAAACAAAGGACAAAGGAAGAGGAGCCATTGTCTGCTCAGGGTCATGGGACAGCTGGGTGCCCCAGGGAGCCAATGAGCCAGCTGGGAACACGGAGGGGTTCAAGTGAACCCCAGGGCAGGGTTTAAAAATCCATGATCCTTAAGGGTACGCACAGGCTCGGGGTCGGGGAGGGGAGCACTGTCACACGGCTCTTCCCCTGGGACTCGCTGAACGTTTATATCACCTCGACCAGCACCCACTGGCCTCCCCACTCCATGCTTGAGGGACCGGCGTGAATCCAGCACCAGCCTGACCCGGAAGCTTGGTGGGAATGAACGCTGTGACACCACAGGGCAAACCCGGTAATAGAACTTTCCAGATTCTTCCAAGTAGATGGAGGGAACAGTTCATTCTGCTGGGGGACTGCAGTGGGATGTTTGAGCTGGACCTTGAAGATAAGTAAGTACCCACTGGATGGAGGGACGCCATCCAGCCCTAGGTACACAGTAGCCGGGAGTACACAGAAAGCAGGAAGCACAGAGCAGGTCCTTGTCCTGGGCCGTGACCACAGTGGCAGGATCCAGAACATTCTCTTCCCGGGGCAACAACAGACAGCGAGTGCCCCGGGAGCGGGAGGGCCGGGCCAGGACAAGGGCTGCCCCCAGGCGTGTGTGGGCCAGGATGGAAGGGAAGGAAAGGGCTGGATTATGAGCGGCCTTGAACGTTGGGTTAAGGAGCATGGGCTTTGTCTGGACATAGATGACAGCTGATTGAATGAGGGGATCGAGTGGTCAGCTCTGGGGTTCTCTGAATGCCTTCGGGGCCACTGGGGATGGGGGATGGAGGATGAGTTGAAGGGGAAGAATGGCAAGAGGTGACAAAGTCCAAGCTAGGGAGAGTGGACAGGGACCCACAGGAGAAACAAGAGGGCCCTTGTTGGGGGATGGAGGCTTCTGTCTCCGGGACACTCTGTCCTCACACTTGGGGAGGGGCCCATTAGGCGGTGCTTGCTAACAACCCCCCGGCCTCCTATGCACCTCTATAAGCACTTCAGCGGGCTCCACACTGGCCAGACTGTGGGGACAGAGCTCCCGGCTGTGACAGCAGAGAAGCCAAGCACGTCTTGTCGGAGGCTGGAGGGAGGAGAGCAGGACGGCCAGCGTGGAAGAGGAAGGATGCTGACCGAGGCACCAGCAGCAGAAGGCAGGCATGGCCCCATGATGTCCCCCAGGCAGTGACAGGTGAAGCCTGATCTTCATTCACTGAGCCCGTTCTGGAGTGTCGGCCCTTCGGGGACTTTGGCTGGGCCGTGTGTGTGTGTGTGTGTGTGTGTGTGTGTGTGTGTGTGTGTGTGTGACTCAGCAGGACAGGGAGGAAGGAGCACTAGGGGAGAAGACGTCAGGGGTGGGTCCTGAGGGCCATATCTCAGGAACGGGGTAACACAGGGCAAAGCACAGGGGGCTCAGCTTCTCGTGGGTCATCTCCGGGCCCTGGCTCCCTGGCTCTGGCTCATCTTTTCTAGGAGAAAGGGAACGTCTGTCTTTGCTCTCACTACAGCTCCTCCTGCAACACAAGTGGCCAGTTGCCTAAGAGGGGCTTCCCCCGGGCCCCAAGGAGGTGGGGGAAGTCTATCACTCCCTCTGATAAGGGAGCAGCCTCTAATTCTTCCAGCTCAGCAGCATTGAGAAAAAAGGGCCCGTCTGTCACTTACTGGCCTTGTTTCCAACACTCACCACAGGGTGCAGGGCTCAGCCAGACCCTGGCTGCAGGGAGGCTCCTTTGAGACCATGACCCGGAGGCCTGGGCAGAGTCACCTGCCTGCAGATGACGTGTGAGGTGAGGGACAGGACCTTCCTCACAGTGAGAAGTGACATTTTCAAATCACCCCAAACCATGCAGCTCAAATTCAACCTACTGACACCCCGCCTTCCCAAATCCAATGTGCTCGGTTGATTTTGGAGCTGGAAGCTGCCCTCCATTCTGGCAAGCAAGTGCGTTCTGAAAACAAAGTCAGAGCTTTGCTGCAAAGACTCTATGCTGCTCCCAGCTGCCAACAAGTGAGAGACACGTTTACTTGGGTCTTTTCACCGGGAAGCCCATTGGCTCTGGCAACAACAGGGACTGAAGAATGGGCGTGGGGTCGTCCAAGATGGCTTCTCTCGCAGCAGACCCCTTAGGAACACTGATCGTCCTGGCCCAGGCCCCCAGACTGCAGGAGAGGAGGGGGCAGGGCTCTGGGGGACCCCAGGCCTCCCCAGTGCAGTTGTGGGGGTGAGGATTAGGGCTGGAGTCACGCTCACCCAGGGACATAAAGGAAATGGGGCTCTGGGGTGCACTAACAGAACTGGACCATGCTGACACTACGGGTGATCCCCCAGACCTTTCCTTTCCCATCTGAAAATGGGAACAGCATTAGGAACCACCCGAGGTGACTGGGGAATCAACCGAGGACTGTCCCCATGCAGTATGCCTCAGCTTCCTCCTGCCTCTCCCATCTTAGGCCTCCTGTCCTGCTGTTTGGGAAAACAAAGTCTTTGCAGTGGCTCCTGTCGCCCAACAGCCCCGAATGAGTTCTGCAGGGCCTGGTTTTCCAAAATGCCACCTTTGGAGACCCCTGGGTCTTCCCCTCTGAGGAGGGCTCGGCCCAGGGACACAGATGAAGACAAGGCAAGGGTCTCGTGGGAGAGACAGCATGGGCCCTCCTTTCCCTCCTGCCGCGCCTGCCAGCTTCGGACATCATGTTCCTGCTTGTGCTGGTCCCCCCAGGGCCTTCTGTTCTCTCCTCATCCAGGGGCCCTCTGGCAGCACCTGCCACCCACCTGTTGGCTGTGGCGCAGGGGGGGGGGTGCATCAGAAGCCACGTGACCGTGGGACGCCGGCTTTGGGATCAAGGTCAAACAAAATCAAACAAAATGACCTCTGAGGCTCCTGTCAGCTCTACGACTCTCAGAGCCTTCCTTAGTTACTTCTTGGTTAATTATTTCTTAATTAATAACAAAGGGAACATTGCAGCAACAGGCAAGCTAAAAAAATAAATGAGGCCAATCTGTTAGTTGCACCCATGAAGCACATGATTGGGACGGAGAGTCGCGTCTGCCCGCTTGCTAGTGCCGCTTCATTCCCACGGCTTGCTGGCAGGAATAAACATGATTTCCCTGGGACGGAACGGTGTTCTCTCGGGGACCCTGGCACACCTAGGCCATGGCTTCCTTGAGTTCGTTCTTTCCTCGCCGCAGCTCAGGCTGGGGGTTGTGGGCAGCCCATGCCCCCAACGTGACAGCTTTACCCGGTTGTTGTTTCCTGTGAGCCCAGAATAGATGAAGCCATCTGTCACGTTTGGGATGTCATATGTCCACCGATGACTCACAAATAGTCGGACCACCAAGAGGAAGGCGGGCAGGGAATCATCAGCCTTTGAAAGCGCAGCTGAGCAGGACGTGGGGATGAGGACGGGCTCGAGGAGGGCTCTCCAGCAGGAACTCTCTGCAGCCTGCCCCATCTCCACATCCCGGAAGCCCAGACAGTTCTCTTCGGCCTTGAAGGGCTCGCTCCTCGTCTGCAGCATCGAGAGGCCCTCAGGACAGCACGTGTCTGGAATGGGAGACCTTGCGAGCGCTGTTCGTGCAGGCCGGGGGGTTGCCCTCTGCCAGCTGCGCCGAGGGGGCGGCCTCGTGGGGGGTGCCGCTGTCCGGGGGCCGGCCGCCCGACGCGCTGCTCCGGCCGCACACCAGGCGCTTTTCGTCCAGGAGGGAAAGGTGGTACTCACACAGATCGATCAGCGAGGCCACCTGCTCGTGGAGAGGTAGCATCTTGAACTTCCTCTGAGCCAGGTAAAAGAAAGCCTCCACGAAGGCCTGCAAGCACATGCCTGTGGATGAAGAGAGCAGCGGTAAGAGGCTGAGCACGCTCCCTGGGAAGCCCCAGCCGGGCTGCTCCCTCACCCATCGCTTCCGTTCTGGAAACTTCAGCTTCAGGGTTCAACTCCCCGAGTGCCTGCCCAGTGCCGGGCCCCAGCTGCAGATTCATAGCTATTTGCAGATTTAATCCCCTAATCAATCCTCTGATGTAGCTTAATTCACACAGTTTCACAGACGTGGAAACTGAGTCTCGGAGAAGTGGAGCTGGCTGGGCCAAGTCATGTGGACGGAACATGGCCGGGCTGGGATTTAAACCTAGCCCGAAGCCTTATTCCTCGGCACCAGCCTCAAATGTTCCCCTTCAAACCCAACCCCTGAGTTTTGTAACAGTGGAAAAAATTAGTTACTGAGAGAAACCTGAAGGTTTTAGATCTTAATAGAGTGCTGGTTCCATGCGTGCATGCATGTGTCAAAACTTAGCAATTTTTACCTTAAAATATATGCATTTTGCTGGTTGTAGAATGTTGACTACATGAGGGAGTGAGTGCATGAACAAATGAATTCGCGCTAGGTACTTTACAGACCTTGCCAGTAATCCTCACGACACCATTTTTGAGATCAGTGTTATTATGTCCCCACTTTACAGATGAGGAAACTAACATTCAGAGAGGCTGAGTAACTTCCCTAAGGTCACACAGCCAGAAAATAGCAGCCTGCAAATTCAAACTTTGACTCTCAATTCTTTCTTATTCTATTTTTTTTAAGATTTTATTTATTTGAGATAGAGAGCAAGAGAGAACACAAACAGTAAGTGAAGAGCGGAGGGAGAGGGAGAAGCAGAATCCCCGCTGAGCAGGGAGCCGGATGCAGGGCTCCATCCCAGGACCCTGGGATCACGGCCTGAGCTGAAGGTAGACACTTAACTGACTGCACCACCCAGGCACCCCTTAACTCTCAATTCTTTTAACTAAGTTGTGCCGCAAGAAAAGTTCGAGTCTTTTCAATGTCCAAGTGATTCAAAGTCATGGGATTCCTGGGCTCTTCAGGGCCGATGAGGCTCAGTATTTTAGAGGAGGCCGGCTTCGCCCCTGCTAATCCATACCTTCCCAGTGGCCTTGCTGCCCGGCTCAGGCACCTTATTCCCCTGCTGCTGTCCTGGGCGGAAGCCAGGACTGGAGCTTGTAAATCCTGGATTATCTATGGACCCTGGGATCCGAGAGCTCTTTTCGTGTTGGGAACTGGTGCTGAGCAAAGAAGTTGTTTGTCTCCTTCCAAGTCCACCAAAGCTTTCTTGCTCAGCGTTTCCTGACTCCAGATGCCCTACGAGTCCCCTGCTCGGTCTGGCCCCGACGGGAGGAGCTGACAAAGGGAACAGTAATGCTGTGTCAAACCCTTTAAACGTAAGCAGGCGGCTGGTGCGGATGGAGACCCAGGGCCAGGGGGGGCTCCGTCTGCACCAAAGACCAATATTTTTGGGCCACCTGGGTGGCTCAGTTGGTTGGGCGTCCGACTCTTGATTTTGGCTTGGATCCTGATCTCAGGGTCATGAGATTGAGCCCTGTGTTGGGCCCTGCACTCAGCAAGGAGTCTGCTTGGGGTTCTCTCTCTTGTCCCTCCCCCACTGCCCTCCCCCTGCATGAGTGCTCTCCCTCTCTCTCTCTCTCAAATAAATAAATATGTCTTTAAAAATGAGAGAGAGGGAGAGAGAGAGAGAGAGAGAGAGAGAGAGAGAGAGACACGGATGTTTCTCACTAACGATGGGCCAGGGCTCTCCTAGAGTGTGTGCGTGCGCATTTGTGCAAGCACAGGCATTTGTCACCACCAGCGGGAGGGAGGGGCAGATCCGAGCAGGGTGGAAGAGGCCGGGATCCAAAGCCCGAGAAACCCTGCATAGGCCCAGCCCCCAAGTACGGAAGCGCGTGATCTCACCCTTGCTGCTCAGAGTGGGGTCGGCAGATGGCTGCCCAGTCCCGGAACTGTGTGTCCCTAGTCTCTGGTAAGATAAGGAGCCTGGGCACAATATAAATCACCGTCCTCATCAATCACCTTGTTTAGTTCAGCTGGCAGTACTTTGCAGCAAGTCTTTCTCTACAAAGGAAACAGCAGGCGTTTACATTCTGGCTCAAGCCTCTTGCCCGGGACTGGAAGGAACAGCTCCTGGACTGCAGCTCTTAGGGACTCAGGTCTATGGCCCTTCTCAGCTTTACCGCGTGTGATCTTGTCAAAATGCCGGTTCTGGGGTGGGGCCTGAGACTCTGCATTCCTAACAAGCTTCCAGGTGGTGCCCATGCTGGGGTAGTGAGCCCTGAGCATCTTTTACTCAAAAATATTCATTTCCTTCCCTTAATTCAATGAATAAGGCTGTGATTAAAGCTATAATGCCCATGGGAAAAATATACAAGGACTTGTTTTGGGGGAAAAAGTATTATGGCTAACTCATCTGGAAGAAAACGTTCTACAATGAGAAATGAGATTTCATGTGTTATACTTGGTTTACTTTTTGCTAGTCTACATTTCCTGGTTTTCTATAGTAAACACAGACCTTATTTTTATTTTTTATGTAAAATCTAAAAAAAAAACAAAAAAAAACAACCAAAAACTGAACGAACAAACAAAAAGCAGAATCAGACCTATAAATACAGAGAAAAACTGATGATTGCCAGGTGAGGGGGCCATGGTGGATGAAATGCATGAAGGGGAGATACAGGAGACACAGGCTTCCCGTTATGGAGATGATAGCTCATGGAGCCAGTTATGAAATATGCGATGGGAAATCCTAGAGGGAAGAAGTGGCAATGCAACAGCAGCCACTTTTAATCGTGACCCCTTCACTACTATTTGAATTTGAAGTCAAGTGCATGTATTACTTTGAGGAAAAGGCAGTGCAAACTTCCAGCATACATGTTCTGCTTTGATAAAGGTTATATACATGCAGGGAAAACAGAAGCAGAAGGGAAGGGCACTGGGTCTTGCAGGAGTCAGGCAGGCTGTGCCAGGGGCTCAGATCCCCAGTGTGACTCCCATGCTGCAAATGAGAAAACAGAGGTGCCGAGAGACAAAATAACTCGCCCTCTGTTCACATGCTGGTAAGTGGCATGGCTGGGATTTGAACCCAGGCCTCATGCACTGCTGATTCTGCATCTGATTCCTGCAATAAGGAATGGGCAAAGCGAGTAAGTCTCTGATGGACAGAGATGAGCGGGGAGCGGTGGGCTGGGCCAGGAGCAGGGAGGTGTGTTGTGCCGCCCAGATGATGACCCAATGCACCTGCTGCAGGATGGGTGGAGAAGGGCACAGCTGGATGAGACTGGAAAGGGCTGGAAGGCCAGGGGAGGAGCCCCGGGAGCCCCTGAAGGTTTCTGGGCAAAACGAGCCGAGAGCCATTTGTGGAGTTCCACACCTAGTATGGTCTGAGCACATTCTCCCGGTACGGGGGTCCTATTTTGTTACAGTGATAGAAATGTCGTGGGATTTGCTTGTTTGTTTTATTCCTCAAATGAAATCTTGTGAAGGGGGTGGTGGATCAGAGCCCTGCCCAAGCAGACCTTCCTCACCAGAAGCCGCTCATCTAAGGGAATCTTGGCTCTTCCTACCCAGCCAACACTAGCCCTCCTGCTGCTCTACAGGCCTCATCTGGCATCTTCTTTTTGTAGAACAGGGAACCAGGAAATGAGGCCCAAGTCACAGAGTCAGCGACTGGCAGCAGCGGGACTAGACCTCAGGTCTCCTAACCTCAAACCGCAAACCACCACCGAAGTAAGAAAGCAAAGCAGACACTTCTCAGGCCAGGGACTGGGGAAGAGGGCTGAGAGCCCCGCGTCATCTGCTCAACCCCACTGAGTGTGTCCAAGAGAGTCTGAAGGCTGGCGAGGGTCGGGAAGAGGGACGCCCACACTATACACCACGAGCGCGTGGGTGTGGCTCCCGTCCCACGGCGTTGAGGGCTGTACTACAGTCTGAGTTCCACGAGACGTGGTTCTTGCATATCATTTCATCAAGTGGCCCAGGAAATGGTGGCCAGACCCGGGTCAGTATTCACTGTGCTTGTGAGAATGGAAAGTGTTTAAATCCCCGAGGGGCAGGGGGTGAGAGGAGGAGGAAAACAGGAGGAGGAAATGAGCTCAAGATAATCTAAGTTGCCTTCTGGGTGGGGAGGGCAGGACACTCCTGCCTTTTCCAGATCCTCCCCAGACAGTCCCCATGTTCTCTCCAGGTCTTTCTCCTTCCTTCTTACTATTTATTCTAAAATACAGTGACAATGCCAGCAGAGAGCATAGGAGAGCTCATGAATGTCCCCCCTCTAGAAACTAAGTGTCTCTCCATTCTCTTTGTCCACAGAAGATGGGCTTTCACTTAATTGTAATAGACGTGCACAAAATTTTGTACTTATTATGGCTTAAAATGATACCATAAACACTTTTGTATGTTACTATGCAGCCTTCATAACATTATTTTAATAAATGCATAATATTCCATCAACTCCAGTTTTGCATACCATTTCACCATTCCCCCCCCCCCCCCCCCCCCGCTGGACGCTGAGACCGGTTACATTTTCTTCACTATTATTGAGAAGATGATCATAAGCCCTTGGTACATCACTGTTTTTATTTCTGATTTATTCTCTTGCAATAAAACCCTAGGATTCTGGGTTCTTTTTAATGTTAAGTCTGGTTTTGGTGATTAATTTCATGTTGAAAATATTTAAACCTTATAGAGTCCTCCAACAGACCAAGCACATGAATGGGTGGTTGGCTTATGTTAACAAGTAAGAGAGAAAATATCCAGTTCCCACGAAAGCCACGGGGCACTACTGCTCACCCATTAACCAAAATGCAAAATAAGGATAATGGGGAGTTAGTGGTAAAATTGCTACAGACTTTGAAAAGCAATTTGGCAAAAAAGTTTTAAGAGCCAGTCAAGTATTTCAAAATATTCCTTCCAAAGGAAAACAAAATGTATACAGTGGTATTCATCGTCAACTCACTTACACTGTAGTGTGTGTGTGTATTGCGGTGAGTGGTCCTAGACTTCTAGGGTCTTTTTATATCCTTCTTTCTACTTTTCTGGATTTCCCAAATAAGATTATGCTTGTTTGTTGTTGATAATAATTAGACAAAAATATATATTATTTCTAAAAATACCCCAACCCAGCCTCCAAGGTCTGGAGGTCTATGTTGTTCGCCTTGGCCCATCTCCAGGTGGAGTCAATGGCCCGTCCTTGGGGCCTCCCTTGTTCCTTGCTCTATATTGGGACAAACCCACGGGGACGAGGCTGTCTCCCCAGTGGGACTCCGTACTCCTGGAGGCAGGGACATGGTCCCAGTCTCCTCTGCATCCCTGGTGCCCAGTATAGCCCGCCACACAGCAGGTTCAATAAAGACCCATTCTGCCCAATTGAATAGACTGAACCTTTTCAGCAATCTTGTGAGGCTGGTGTTACCGTGCCCACCTCCTAGGTGAGGACAGCAGGGTAAGCCAAGCGACAAAGGAAAAGATAACCTATGAAAACCCTTTCTTAGACAATGTGCAGGCTTATGAGCCCAAGATGGTCTAGACCGGAGACTCTAGAAGGACTTGTGAAAATGCAGGCTTCAAGCCCGACCCCTAGGAGTTCCTGCTTCTGAAGTTCTGAGAATTTGCACTTTGACCATGTTCCCGGTGGTTAGGAGGCTGTGGTCCAGGGACCCCACCTCAACAACTCATCCCTTCCTCCTCCTCCTCCTCCTTCCCACCTCCTCCTGTTCCTCCCCACTGTATATCTTGTGTTCTGAAAGCCCATCTGGAAAAAGTGGCCACTCTGCAAAAGGACCTGCCCCCAAACTTTGAGAAGCTTGACTTTGGGCTAAAAATGTCCACATTTTAAGACAATCTGATTGAGTTATTTTTAAAATCGAATGATGGAGCTGAAAAACCATGAAATCATGCCAGCTTGGCATTTAGTCCTCTCTTGGTTTCTGAGAAACCACATATCCCCGGTTTCTCCCAGAGCTGGCACTGACTGCTAAGTGGGGCAGAGTTCTGCTGCCCTCTGCAAGGCCGTGCCCTTCTCTAGCTGTACCGAGGACCGCGAGACTGGAGGGTTCACACGCCAGGCCACAGAAGGCCCTGTAGACCACGCTCAGACTGGGAGTTCCATGCTGAGGAAGATGGGGGGCCACTGGGGAGATGGGAAGTGACGTGGTCAGGGAGGCTGCTGTGTTGAGACCCCCAGGAAGGGGCACAAGTGAAGAGACAGCAAAGAGATCCCCTGTGGGCCAATGCACTGGTCCCAGCAAGGGCTGCGGAGGTGATGAGGACAGAGCCTGAAGCGGTGATGTGGATGTGAGGGCAAGTCAGGAGCCCTTACAAAGGAAGGCCTCTTACACCAGGGGAGGACTGGCCTTCCCCTCAAGGCCTGTGGTTTTCAAACATTTTATGCATAAAATAACCTGGGCACCTTGCCAGAACTTCAGGTTCCTATTCCCATAGCCTGGCCCCCGAAGTTGCACGTGTAACTACTGCACCCATGGGTGAGCAGGACAGGACAAACACTCCAGCTTGGCCATCCCCTTAAAGGCTCTCAAGGAGGCAGTGGAGCAAAGCAGAGAAGGACACGGCCCCTGAGAAGCCCAGCACTGGCCTAGCCAAGCTGTGGGCATTAGAACCACGGGGGAATGCCCCAAACAAACTTTGTCCTCTGAAATCCACTGCCCACCCCTCCTCACGTCTTTGTCTGCTGGGACTGCCATGTACCATATATACCAGAGCCTGGGCAGCTTAAACAGCAGAGATTTCTTTTTCTCACAGTTTGGAGCCTGGAAGTCCAAGATCAGGCTGTCAGCAGGTTTGAGCTTTGGTGAGAGCCCCCTTCCCGGCGTGCAGACGGCTGCCTTCTCGTTGTGTCCTCAGATGGCACAGAGAGCGAGCCGGCTCTCTGGTGTCTCTTCTCATAAGGACACCAGTTTCTTTGGATCAGGGCCCTGTCCTTAGGACCTCCTTTAAACTCAGTTACTTCCTTAGAGGCCCCATCTCCAAAAACAGTCACATTGGGGATTAGGTTTTAACAATTCGGTAGCCTCCTGACTTCTTGGTTCTGCCGCGGCTCCCCCAGCCCTTGGACACAGTCTTCTATCACCACCCAGGCCTTTGGGATCACTCGAACCATTGAGGAGAAATAGAAGAACTCTTCCCCTTCTTCCTGCCCCTCTGCCAGCTCCCTGAAGAGCCCCTCATGGCTCTCACTTGGAATTAGAGGCATTTCCTTGGTAGCATTGCTGTCACGAACCTGTCACCGTAAAGGTAATGAAAATAAACAGCACTGGCTAATTGTTATGGAGCCCTCGTTAGGGGCCAGGCCCTGAATTGAAGGCTTCAAGTGCATTATTTAATCCCACAGAGGCCCTGCACAGCGGGTGTCACTATCGATCCTATTTTATGCTCAAGAGACCTGCCGAAGTCACACAGCTGGAAGCTGGAAGGAATAGGGACTGTTCTCGAAACGTCTTTACTCCATGGCTGTTTTGAGAGCCTTCAAAGAGATGGCTAGGTCAGAAAGTTCCTTTAGGTCATTGAGAAGGAAGAGACAAAGGAAGAGACGACGAGGCCCGGGCCCCATCCATCTTGGCTGGATGTCAGCAAGGAGGCACAGGTCCAATGGTCCTTGCAAACGAGCTTTGCCCACCTGCCTCCCAGGCCTGAGGATAAGCTGCTGAGTACTTTCTGCAACTTTATTTGGGTTGACGAATGTCGCTGGAGAAAGCAGCCTCGGAACTATTTCTGATGTGGGCACTTGCGCGTCTCTCCCCCAAGACCGTCTCTTGCACGTGGGGACCCTGAGAGACCATAGCCTCATTCTGTCAGCTAGAGGGTGAGGGAGGGCCCACGGGCTCCTTCTGGCCTCAGAAGTCCTCTGGTCCCCACCCCCAGGGAGGAGCCCTTGCACGCAGGACGTAACGACAGCGCTGGTGGCCGCTCTCCCAGGATCCCATCCTCCACTCTGGGGCTCAAGGACGGAAATAGCAATGACACCTTGCTAATTTACAAAGCATCTCCGTGTGCTCACCTGGTTCCCCGGGTGCGAGGAGCACAGACCCAGAGAGGCCAAGCGGCTTGCGCAGGGGGACAGGGCGGCGTTGAACCCCAGCCTCCCTGACGCTCAGGCCCCTGCTGCTTGTCCCACATCACCCTCTTCTAACACGACATTGTGGATTCTTTTACAGTTTACAGGACACATTTGCGTAGACGATATAACTAAATCCAAATCATTGTGGACAGCCAGGGATATTAACCCAGACTGAATAGGAGGTACGGTCTGCCTCTCAAAAATACCTGCGCTTCTGTGATATAATTCCATTTCACAGTATTGGTTTGCTGGGCGAGGCCAGCCACTTGCCAGTCCCTTCTCTCCCCAGGCTTTAAATCTTTCTTATGAGCCGCCTAGAATAGATGTGTCTATCTGACAGCGAAATTCTGAATGTGTAAGTATACAGGCTTTCTGTCCAGATTCGTCAGTAGGAAATAAAGCTGAATGATCTGGACTGGAATGAGCTTAGTGATCCCCATCTGGGTTGCGGAATGTTCCACACAAGGACTGCCTGCGGAAGCTATGCCAGCTCCCAGGTCCTGATCGCCAGAACCTTCCCTCCATTCTTAGGGCGGCTTGCAGCCTGGCCCCCTGTCTGCTGCCCCACAGTTCCCCCCAGACGGGAGTGTGATCTCTGCAGGCCGGGGGGGGGTCTCAAAGGACCCCACTTCGGGAGATGGAACTGGGCCATTTCCCACGAGACAGCGTTGGGCTCCCGGGACAGGAGTCAGATGCGCTGGTCTGGGTCCAGCGGTGCCGTGTATTCGCGGCCTCGTCTTTACCAAGTGGCTTCACCTCTCCAGACCTCCGTTTCAGCATCTGTGACATGGGGACAGCGCTCCTTTCCCGAGTGGCTTTTATAAGCCATTGCCCAGAGAGAGGCCAACACGGTGCGTAGTAACAGAGGCCCCGAAGCCTCGGGCCACCTCCCCACCTGGATTTCTGTGCCCTCCCCACATGTCCTGCCACATGCTGTCATGACATTGCCTTCATTTGCTGCTTTTACGGCAGACAGCTGACCACTTGTGTCCACACTAGACTGTCGTGAGGCCACGCTGTCTTCGTCCCCATCTCTGGCAGCCCCGGCGCAGGTGCTCAACAGCTGTCTGTGGGATAAACGAGCAGACTGGCTGGGATGACCGGGAAGACAGGTCATGCAGGGGGTCAGGGGGTCAGGGGACCGGGGTTCTCAAAATGGTCTCTGTCCCTGCAGGGCTTTATCACCTCCCCTCTTCAGGCCTGTTTCCCCTTCTGCAAACTGGGTGATTTCTTGGGACTCCAGAAGCATTGGGAGGGATGGTGGCTTCTGAATGTTTAAAAAATGGTAGTGACAAAAATCACTTCTCGGGGGCACCCCGCCCACTGGGATTCACATGTGTGTCCTCCCCGTGCGCTCCTATAATCTCACGACAACCCTACGCGGTCCTGCCCCCTGCCCAGAGTCTTGCTGTTGGTCAGTGGCCACGCTGGTTCCCACCACTGCTCTGCATTGTCTCTCCCCCAAACCAGATGGAAACCTCCAGAAGACCCATCCTTTCGGGGAAAAAAGAGTGCCACCTCACTCCTGCCACTGCCCGCACAGCTCGAGAACAGAATGGCATGCACCCAGCATGTTTACGCACCACAGTGGCGACAAGTCACCGTTACCTTTGTCCTTGTCTGGAAGGAAAAATTAGTAAGTGTCAGGAATGAACCATAAATAAACCTTGCAGGAAAATCATTATCGCAAGGAGCCTGTGCCACCCAAATACCAAACATAACCAATGTCGAAAGCAGCTCCTTCGTCATGTCGTTAGGCACAGGTCACAGTGCTGCACAGCGCAGAGTGGCCCCTGGCCCGGCTCCGGTCCCAGCCGGCGTCACCCGGCTCCACCACGACACACACAAGTCCCTGAGTCACTGGCAGGGAAGATGGGCTGCAGGATCTGTCTCTGCTTCCGGCAACTCCATGGAGTGATTCCAGGCATTTCTTGTGGAATTAATGGCTCCAGCAGAACCTTCCGAGGCCCAGCACTCATTCCTCAGCAAGTGGTCAAAACCTCGGGCTTGGAAAGGATTTCAGAGCTAATGCAATCCAGGCCCTTGCAGGACAGTAACAGTCGAAAGAATAGGAATTAGTAGGAGTAGAGCTGGGGACACGCCAGGCACCGAGGCCCCCAGCTCTTTAGGGGCACCTCTCCTTTCATCCTCAAAACAAAGTCTGGGTGGTAGACGCATTTATAACGCCTGGGCTGTTCACCAGGGTTTGAGGAACAGAGCAAAACTGCTTTGGTCTTGGCTTCTGTGTGTTATCTGGGCACCGTGGGCTTCCGGCGTGCACCGAGGTGCATTCAGGCAGGACCCCGAGCCTGGAGGTGGGGTGGGGACTCACACCCGGGCTCTGAGAAGCTGGCCACATTAGCCCTGCTCACAGAGGCAGGGAGGGGTTTCAAGTCCCACAGAAGCCCAGTACTTTCTGCCTGCCTGGAGTTCACAGGTGAGATTCCGGGGTGGTTATCCTCCCTGGCATTGCTAATGATGGGCATCGGGCCCCCATTTGGTCTTCTCTGGAGGCAGGGTGCATCTCACCTCCCAGGAGGCCCTTTCTCACCACTGTGAAATGTGCCAAGCCCTCAGTGGTCTCCCCTTTCATAGAGCAAATCTGACTCTTCGTCCCCACGGCAGCCTGGCTCTAGAGGGCGTGCCTGCCGGCAGCGGGGCTATTCTGGCCCAGGGACTCTGGCTGACACCCACCAGGTGAATACGGAGATGTGCAAGCCCTCCTCCATGTCAGCGGAGGGGAAAGTGTGTGTGTGTGTGTGTGTGTGTGTGTGTGTGTGTGTGTGTGGTCTGTCAGTGGGGAAGCCTCCCTCCTTAAAGTGTGTTCTCCATACTTCTCGGGTGCCCCACTCTCTGGCTTTTCTTCGTATCTTTCTAGCAACTCCCAACTCAGGGTTCCAGTATTTTGCTGGTTCTTCTCTGGTTCGTGGGGCGTGGAGTCCTACAGGGCTCTCTCTGCTTGGGCTCAGGGCTCTCTCTTCCTGTCATTCATTTCCTAGGTTTTAAATATCTGCCAGGAATCAGTGCTCCAACAGCTAACTCCTGGCCAGACTGCATTTCTGCCACCCGGCTAGCTTATTAGCATCTCAAAGAGCCTATTCGAAATGGATCTCTGGGTCTTCTCTCTCCATCCTGCTTTGCCTTAAATCGTACCCATTTTAATAAAATCTATCTCCACCCACCTCACTGCTCAAGCCATTTTTGAAACTCCTCTCCCACAGCCCCATCCCTCCCCCCCATCGCCAACTCCCCTGGACTCCTGGTGATGTCCTCACTGGTCTCCCTGTTTCCAGCACTGCCCCTTCCAACACGACCTCCAGAATGGACTTTTAGAAACACATATTCCGCTGCCATCTCCCCAACACCATTCAGAGCAACAGCGAATTCCTTAACCTGCTAGAAGCCACAAGATCTACACCCACCCATTTCTGCAGCTGCCCTGCCCCCTCAAGCCGAGCCCCCTCTCCGCCTGTGTGCCCCCACCCCCACCCTCCTGCAGCTTTTGTTCCCTAGAACCTGCTGCACCCTCTCCTACCTCAGGGCTTTTGTCACTAACCATTTCCTCTGCTGGGACATTCTTTGCTTGTCTTCACCCCCTCAGCCCTTCAACCTCAGCTGCAATGCTCTTAGGACAGATGTCCCCGAACCACTTCCTTAATATTAATTAGCTCTCCTCCGCTAGTCTCCTTGAAACTTAGTTGTTTTCTTTCACAGAGCTCAGCACATGAAAATACAGGCTTATTTCTGTGTTTCTATGTTTAATCTGTTTGCCTCGGCTACCAGACTGTCTGTGGGGGGCAAGAGACCGGGGTGTCCCACGGGCCACTGCACACGTGGTCACTAACGTTAGTAGACTAATTGAATGAAATATAGACACATAACGCATGGTAAAAGCAGGTGTCTTGTGAATGTGAATTCTCTCCTCCTCTCCTACCGCTTGTGTCACTGACAGCAAGCTACAAGCTCCCACACAGGTCCAGGTTCAAAGTCAAGTTCTGTCTCTTATGTGCTGTAAGGGGACTTTGGTTCATTCCCTCCACTTCTGGGAGCCTCAGCTTCTAACCACCGTGCCCAGCTCTTGTGGGGTTTCAATGAGAGGACACAGACTCTCCTTGTGGGCCAGGCACATGTGGACACCCCCAAATCTGAACTTCTTGTGTCTAGGTGATCGGAGGGGCCAAGCCTGCCAGGCGAACCATCTGCCACCCTGGAGGGCAGTCTCAGACTCTCCAGCCATTGAATTTGTTTCCCAAGAATAGGCACTCTGGAGGGAGACAGTCACCCTAACTCACCCTCTGAAGGCAGCCCCCTTCCCTGTGCCCCATGTTTTCCCTCCGGGTAACTGGCTGCACCTTCTGGAATTTATGGAAGACCAGCATCGGGAGCCTTGGGAGTGGGGGTGCCCCCTCACCAGGAGAATGGAGCCTGGTCCTCAAGGGGAGACCCCTCTGAGGAGCTCTGGGGAGCCAGCCTGTCACTGTGAAAGGTGATGGCAGGCAGATCAGTGCCAAAAACAAGATCGAGAAGTGGGTTTGAGCTTGACTCACATTAAGAATGTCACTTTAGAGCACAAATGAGAGAGAAGAGAAATGCGCTTTTATGCGGGAGTTTATTTTTATCACTTTGTCAGAGAGAAATTGCAGCCCCAAGGGCACCAGAGCTGCACAGAATTACCCAAAACATTAACATGCAAATTGCCTTCTTTAGAGAAGGTAATTTTATTAGCGCAAGAAACGTTTCTTTCACTGTACTGGAGCTGTGCTGGGTGGGGGTCAGTTGGGGCCACCGCACATGGAGGATCAGGGGGAGTCCTGAACGTGGTTGGGGTTCCGCCACCTGCTGTATGGATCACACCTACAGTGCTAGAGCATGGGTGCACCCAGTGTAGACTGCAAGTGACTTGTTCCAGATCATACGGCGCGAGTGGCGGAAGAGGCAGAGCTGAGGTCATGTGTCCTGTGTCTAGGTAACCGGGTGAGTGACGGAACCATGAGGGTCCGGGAAGTGGCCACTCTGAGAATAAGGAGCAGTGACATTCCGTCCATCTATTCGTTCTTTTATTTATTCACTTACTTACTCATCCTTTCAATAAGTTTTCACTGTGCTAAGCCCTGGGCTGTTGAGGCAGGTCAGGCATGGGCTCAGCACCAACCCGGGGGCAGGTGGAGAGGGACACAGATGTCCGCAAACCCATCAAGCAAGGGGAGGCCTCTAGAGGGCTGTGCCAGGAAGGGACAGGGCACAGGATCAAGCGGGACTGGCTGGCTGGTGGGGAAGCAGGGAGAGGGGCTTGGAGGCTCCACAAAGGAGGGTCTCACATGTAGACATTGTCTAGATAGTCAAGGAAAGGAAGGCTATTACAGGTGGGGAGAAAAGCAGGAGCAACGGCACGAATGGAAACATGTTGGTCTGTCTCAGAGTAGCCCGTGCAGCTGCTGCATGGGGTGTGTGGGAGAGGAGTGGAGCTGGGATGAGGGGCTGGGCTTGCAGGGAATGGCGAGGAGGCTGGCCAGGCCCATCTCGAAGGCTGAAGGGCTCCGATTTTATCCTCGGGTGGCCAGCAGACCCCACAGGGCGGGTTAGAACAGAACCGTGTTCCCCTGAGACTTCGGGATGGAGCGGGGTGTTCCCAAGGCCTGGAGTGCCAGAAAGACAGAAGGTTGTATGAGGCTGCGCTTACATAAGGCTTCCTCCTCCCTTCAGAGATGTGATCAGTGGGGAAGTGTGGGCAGAGACACCCACCTGCTACCAAGAAGAAAGCGCCACAGTCACGTAAGGTCTCGCGGAAGGGTTCAGGTGCACACCCTTTCCCACCCTGCGTTGCTTGGCAGCTGCATCCTATGAACATTGGGGTGGGGGGCGGGGGAACTGCTCCCCCTGGCTCAGGAGCCGTTCTGTAGGGAAGCTGAAGGGGAAATGTGGCTATTTCAAGTAAGCGGAGAGCAATCATGGAGATTTTGAGTGGGCATGTGCTATCTTAGGCTTTCTCGACCTTGATACTTTCCAGATTTGGGGCTAAAAAATTCTTTGTTGTGGGGGAATCTGTCCTTATTGCAGAATGTTAAGAAGCATCCTTGGCCTCTGCCCACTAGATGTCATAGCAACTTCCATCCTTCCCTAGTTGTGATAACCAAAAACATCTCCAGACATGACCAAATGTCCTCAGGGGCATGGGGGGAAGTACAAAGTCAACCCCTCATTGAGAACCTCTGGTCTACCTTGACCTCAGTGTAGACTTAATGAAGGATGACACAGCTTACCACTAGAAGTCCCAAGTCTCCCAGTGAGATGCAGGACAGCCTACTGGCATGATGTCTGCCTTTCCCCTTCCCCATGTGGCAAAGGATGGGGCAGAGTGTAGGTTTCATCACATGCCATATATTGGCGATCTCTAATGTATAACTTAAGTTCTAGAAAGATCTAGGAAAAAGAGCAAGGTAGTGAGGTAGAAAGCCAATGGATGACAGGTGATTCTCCCGTTAACTTACCGAGGGTCTCAGAGTCCCTAGGATTCAGGGTCTTGCCTGTAAAGCAAAGGTGCTGGACTAGGTGATCTCTCAGGCATTTCTAGTTTTAAAAACTATCATTTGATGGCAAGAAACACACATTGGAGGGTGTTACCAGTGAATACTGAAGCTGGCCCCATGTGAGAGATGGGGGACTCTGGGCTGGCTAAGGCTCTATCTTGGCTAACTTGGTTATTTTCTTAGCTAGAGACAGAGACTGGTCAGGTGGATCATGAGACTCTCATTTCACTCTCAAGTTAAATGACCAAGCCCGGATTTCACCAAGAATTCATGGAAAATATCTCCCAAAAGGTCAATACACTAAATATTTCTGGAATGTTTGGGATTGGTAGCTCCTCAAAAACCATTAGAATTGGAAAACAAAAAATTTTGGTTCTGCCTCTCATTAGCTGGGTGACCCTGGGCACATTACTTAATCTCTCTGAGCCTCAGGTCTCTTCTCTATAACCTGGAGTACAAAGAGTAACTCTCCAGATTGATGTGAAAAGTGTAAAATGAATACAGAGGACTTCCAACTTTAGCACTGACATAGAAAGAGCTTGGAAGTCATCACTCCCATCCTCACAAGAAGAAAAAAGATGAGCAAACTGAAAACCAGTGACTTGTCTTACATCCCTCAGATAGTTGAGGTTACAGGGCAAAGTGCCATCCTGAAAACAAGGTCAGCTTACCAGGAGCAGTGGCTGCTGGAGCCAGTAACTAGTAGGAACCCTTCACTGGTGATTGAGGCATTGCTAGAGGCTGAGTGTGGAGCCCTATCTTAGAGGTCCTACACAATTCTGTGGCTTTTACTCCCAGAGCACCACTGGGTTCTCAAGGTGGTGATTGGAGAAAAATCCCACATGCTTCAGGCACAGGGTGTCTTGGGGAGGTAACCTTTTTGAAACATGCTCTGAGTGTTCTGCATAACACAAGACTGCCTTCAAAGGGGGGGCTAGTTTACTAGAGGCTTATCTGACTTGAGGGAAGGGCATTTAGAGAACCCCAGCTCTTCTGGCCTTCCTCTCTCACAAAAGGGTAGGAAAAAAATGCCTAAGAAACTCTTCTGAATGTCATGGTCCAGGGACTCCAGCCCACTAAGAAATTGAGATCTAATCACAAGACCAGCAAATGCCATCTCTCCCCAGCACCTTACCACCACATCAAAGGGGCTCCAACATAACAACAGTGGGTAACAGTTGACAGCTCCAGGACAAAGACTCTACGGGGAATAATAAATAATAAATAAATAAATAAAATCTTTTTTTTTTTTTTTTAAGATTTTATTTATTTGACAGAGAGAAACACAGCTAGAGAGGGAACACAAACAGGGGGAGTGAGAGAGGGAGAGGCAGGCTTTCTGCTGAGTAGGGAGCCCGATGCGGGGCTCGATCCCGGGTCTCTGGGATCATGACCTGAGCCGAAGGCAGTCGCCCAACCAAATGAGCCACCTGGGCGCCCCATAAATAAAATCTTAAAAAAAAAAAAAAAAGACTCTAGTCAAGAAGTTTTTTTTAGGAGAGCCCAAGGACCACAGGGGGAGAAAATAAAACCAAGGAAACTGAAGCTTCTGGCATCTACAGCAACAGCAAACATCAAACAGAGCCCAGCTCCTAGTTGGGTTAATATAAAGTTCCACACTGAGAGCTAGATTACCTCAGTTCCTACTACCTGATCTACCATGTCTGCTTTCAACAAAAAATTATGAAACCTGCTAAAAGACAAGAAAAAAAAATATCTGTAGAGACAAAGCAAGCATCACAAGTAGACCCAGCTATGACACAATGTTGCAACCATATAATGGTGAATTAAAAATAATGATGATTAACATGTTAAGGGCTCTAATGGAGGAAGTAGACAACACTCTAGAACAGATTAGTGATGTAAGGAGAGGGAGGGAAACTTGAGGAAAGAATAAAAAAGAATGTTAGAAATAAAAAAACCCATCATAATAGAAATGAAGAATGTTCCCAGTGGACTCATCTGTAGACCAGACAGAGCCAAGGAAAGAATCAATGAGCCTGAAGACATGTCAATCGAAATGTCACAACTAAAATGCAAAGAGAAAGGATGAAGAAAAGGAGCATGTCCAATAACAGTGTCTTTGATGACAGAGAAGAAATGGATACGTTTCTTGAAACATAAAACTACCAGGACTAAATCATGATGAAAGAGAATTTCTGAGCAGACCAAGTACCAGTAAGGAATTGAATCAGTCACCAAAATCTTCCCAACAAACAAAACAAAATGGACCATATGGCTTCATTGGTGAATTCTACCAAATATGAAAAGAATGCATACTAATAATTGTTTTAAATATGAATGGTTTAAATAGGTCAATTAAAAGACAGAGAGATTGTTAGAGTAGATAGAAAACAAAACCCAATACTATGTTGTTTACAAGAAACCCCCTTTGAACATAAAGACATAGATAAAAAGTGAAGGGATAGAGAAAGATATGTCACAACCAAAGAAAGTCAGAGTAGGTAAATTAATTTCAGATGAAGCAGGCTGCAGAACAAAGAAAATTATCAGGGATAAAGGTGGGCATTATGTGATGATAAAGGGGTCAATTCTCCAGGAAGTCATAATGATCCTTAAAATGTATGTAGCTAAAAACAGAATGTCAAAATATATGAGGTAAAACAGATAGAATTGCAAGGCAAAATAGACAAATCTACTATTAAGTTGGAGATTTTAACACCCTTCTCTCAGTAATTGACAGATTCAGCAGGCAGAAAATTGGTAAGGATATAGTTAGATTGAACAGCACCATCAATCAGCTGGATCTAATTGACGTGTAAAAAATACTTTATCTTACAAGAGTAGAATACACATTCTTTTCAGTTCACATTGAACATTCACAAAAATAGACTACATTCTGGGTCATTAAACACCTTGACAAATATAAAAGAATAGAAATCATGCAAAGTATGCTCTCAGACCACAGTGGTATTAAACCGAAGATTAGTAACAGAAAGACAGCTGGAAAGTCCCCAAATAACTGAAGACAAAATAGCACATGTCCAAACAACATATGAGTCAAAAAGGAAGTAGTAGGATAAATATTTTGAACTAAATGAAAATGAAAATAGAACTTACTGAATTATGTAGGGTGCAGTGAAAGCAGTGTTTAGAGGGAAATTTATAGCATTGAATGCATATATTAGAGAAGATACAAGATCTAGAATCAATCATCTAATAAGCCTTCACCTTAGGAAACTAGAAAAAGAAGAGCAAATTAAACCCAAAGTAAGCAGCCGAGAAGGAAATAAAAATAAGAGCACAAATCAATGAAATTAAGACAGGAAATTAATAGAGAAAATCAATTAAGCCCAAATTTAGTTCTGTGAAAACATCAATGAAATTGATAAAACTCTAGCTAGGCTTACCAAGACAAAGCAGATTACTAGACTACTAATTGGTAATTAGAAGTTACTAATATCAGAAATGAAAGAGGAATAATCAATACTGATCCAATGGACATTAAAAGGATAATAAAGGAGGGATGCCCAGGTGGCTCAGTCAGTTAAGCATCCAGCTCTTGATTTCAGCTCAGGTCATGATCTCTGGGTTGTGAGATTGAACCCCGTGTTGGGTTCTGTGTGTGCTGTACTGGGTGTGGAGCCTGCTTAAAATTCTCTCTCTCAAAAAAAAATAAAAAGGATAGTAAAGGAATATTATTAATAACTCTCTGCCTACAAATACGGTAACTTAGATGAAGTGGACCCATTCCTTGAGAGACGCAATTTACCATAACTCACACAGAGAGAAACAGGTAATCTAAATAGGATTATGTCTATTAAGGAAATTGAATCAACAATCAATAACCTTTCAAAAAAGAAAGCAGTAGGCCCTGATGGTTTCACTGGTGAATTCCACCAAACATTTAAGAAAGAGATCATGCCAATTCTCTGCAATCTTTTCCAGAATATAAAAGCAGAGGGAATATGTCCTAACTCATTTTATGAGACCACCATTACCCTAATAACAGAAAATGGCATTATTAGAAAGGAAAACTATAGAACAATAGTTCTCATGAACATGTATGTAAAAATCCTCAATAAAGGGGCGCCTGGGTGGCTCAGTGGTTAAGCCTCTGCCTTCAGCTCAGGTCATGATCTCGGACACCCGGGATTGAGCCCTGCATCGGGCTGCCTGCTCTCTCTCACTCCCGCTGCTTGTGTTCCCTCTCTGGCTGTGTTTCTCTCTGTCAAATAAAATCTTTAAAAAAAATTACTCAATAAAATTTTAGCAAATGGAACTTACTAATGTATAAAAAGAATTACACACCATTGCTAATGGGATTTATTCCAGGTATGCAAGGCTGCTTCGGTACTCAATAATCAATTAATGTAATCTATGCCATCAATAAACTAAAGAAGAAAAATCATGCGATCATATTGATAGGTGCAGGAGAAACATCTAACAAAATCAAATACCAAGTCACACACACACACACACACAAAAACACCCTCTAAACAAATTTTGTTCATTTGATAAAGAATATCTATTAAAACAAACAAACAAACAACCCCACAGCTAACATCATACTTGGTAGAGAGAAACTAGATGCTTTCCCCCTAAGATTGAGAACAAGGCAAGGATATCCGTTTCTCACCACTCCTTTTCAGCATTGTACTGGGAATCTTGGTTAATACGGTAAGGCAAGAAAAGAAAAGGTATATAAAACCAACACTTCCCAAATTAAAATCCCAGCAAGTTATTTTGTGGATATCAAAGTGAATCTAAAATCTGTATGGCGGGGGGGCCTGGGTGGCCCATTCGGTTAAGTGTCTGAGTCTTGATTTTGGCTCAGGTCATGATCTCAGGGTCCTGGGATCAAGTCCTGACTCAGACGCCCTGCTCAGCAGGGTGTTTGCTTCTTCCTTGCCCTCTGCCCCTCTCCCCTGTTCATACCTTTTCTCTCTCTCTCTCAAATAAATAAATAAAATCTTTAAAAAACCCAACATGATATTAGCAAAAGAACATACAAATAGATAAGTGGAACAGAATAGAGAGTCCAGAAATAGACTCACACAAATGTAATCAACTAATCTTTGACAAAGGAGCAATGGTCATACAACGGAAATAAATTAGTCATTTCAACAAATGGTGCTGGAATAATTGGATATCCATATTCACCCCTCTCCAAAGAAAATCTAGACACGGACTTTTTACCTTTCATAAAAATTAACTCAAAGTAAATCATAGACCTAAATGTAAAACACAAGACTATAAAACTTGTAGAAGATAACAGGAAAAAATCTAAGGGGCCTTGGATTTGGTTATGCATTTTGAGATACAACGCCAAAAGTAAGATCCGTGAAAGCAAAAAAACAATGTTGGGGAAATTACATTAATAAAATTAATAACTGCTCTGTAAAAGACACTGTTATGAAAACGAAAAGGTAAGCCACATGCTGGGAGAAAACCCTTCCAAAAGACATATTTGATAAAGGACTTGTATCTAAAATACACGAAGAACTCTTGAAACTCAACAATACGGAAGAAAGCACCCCAATGGCCCAATTACAATATGGACAAAAGATCTGAACAGACACCTCCCCAAAGAAGAATACAGACAGCAAACAAGTCAGTGGACAGGTACTCAATATCTTATGTCTCTCGGGAAATGCAAATGAAAACAATGAAATACCACTACCCTCCCATTATAATGGCCAAACCCCAAATCTGACAATACTAAATGCTGACAAGGAAGTCTCGTTCATTGCTGGTGGAAATGTGAAAGGGTACAGACACTTTGAAAGATAACTGGCAGTTTCTTACAAAGCTAAACACGACATGATTGAGTAATCACGTTCCTAGGTATTTGCCCAGTCGTGCTAAAAACTTATGTCTACACAAAGCCTGCACACAAATGTTTATAATAGCTTTATTCATAATTGCCAAAATTTGGAAGAAACCAATTATTCTTCAATAGGTGAATGGATTGACAGCTTTGCTATAAGCATTCAGCGGACTATTACTCAGAAATGTACAGAACTGAGCGATCGAGTCCCAAAAAGACATGGAGATCCTTAAATACCTATTGCTAAGTGAAAGAAGCCAGTCTGAAAGGGCAGCCACAGTACAATCCAACCATGTGATATTCAGGAAAAGGCAAAGCTAGAGACACAGTAAAAATCTGCCAGGGGTGCAGGGTGAGGGAGGATGAATAGACGGGCACTGGGGAATTTTAGGGCAGTGAGAATATTCTGTATGGTCCTATAATGTTGGGGAAGTTACATTATGCACTTGTCAAAACAGAATGCACAACACAGCATCAACTTTAAACTATGGACTTTAAAAATGCATTAATATTTATTCATTAACATATAAACAGTCATACAAGATACTACAGTGGACAATGTGGGAGAATAGATGGGAATTCTCAGTACTACTGTCTCAATTTTTCTGTAAATTTTTCATACCATCTGGGCACCACTGGAGGTGGCCCTTAACCCCACTAGTCCTCATTTTGTCAACTCTAAGTAGCAGGGCTGTGGGGAGCTTCTGTGCCACATTTAGTAGAGTATATGGGAACATTTATAGGACTCCCCTGGCAGGAGGAGCAGCAGACATAGGATGGCTGGGGGAAGAGTGCCCTAGATGGGTCAGTCATGGCCAACGTCTCTTTGAGCCAGGACTGGGGACCAAACACAGCTCTGCCCAACCCTTAGGAATGCCTGGGTCACTGAATAGGGCCTTGGGCCTGGGGACATGTTGGGGTCGGCAGGGTCATTCCATCTCCACGTGGTTGTGACTGTTGTCACTTCCTAGGTGCAAGGCAGAGGCTCAGGACAGGGTTCCTGCTCTGCTCCCTGCCACCGGAATCCCTCTTTACCCAAGCCTCGGTTTCTTCCTCCGAGAATGGGTTCATGGGAATAAGACCCAGCTCAGCAGAAGTGAAGTGCTCAGTGAACAAGTGCGAGTGCTTCGTAAGCTGCAAAGCGCACACGAACATCAGGGACGTGGACAGTGCTGCAGACAGACAGACAGACAGACAGACAAATGCTCTGTTTGAGCCAGGCGTGTACTTCCTCACTAAATCCTCACAACGACCCAAGGTGGATGTCCTCAGCCTCGTTCTAAAGGAAATGGAGGCTCGCAGAGCTCAAGTGCCCCCTCAAAGAGCTGCCAGCTGGGGGCGTCGGGACCAGAGGGCAGCCCATGTGACGCGGCTGCTCCTTTCCCCACAACCTCTGTCCTGCCGCGGCTGTGCCTGCGAGACCCACAGGGGTAAGCAGCAGGTACAAGCAAAGAGAGGGGCGCTGTGAAAAGAAGGGCCGTATGTACCCCAGTGTTCATCGCAGCAATGGCCACAATGGCCACACTGTGGAAAGAGCCAAGGTGCCCATCAACAGATGAATGGATGAAGAGGATGTGGTACATCTATACAATGGAGTACTACGCCTACATCAGAAAGGATGAATATCCAACTTTTGTAGCAACATGGACTGGATTGGAAGAGATTATGCTGAGTGAAATAAGCCAAGTAGAGAAAGTCATGTATCACATGGTTTCACTTACTTGTGGTGCATAAGGGGAAATATAGAGGACAGTAGGAGAAGGAAAGGAAACGGAAAGTAGGGTAAATCGGGGAGGGAAACGAAACATGAGAGACTGTGGACTCAGAAACAAACTGAGGGTCTTGGAGGGAAGGGGGTGGGGGGATGGGAGAGCCTGGTGGTGGGTATTGAGGGCACCTATTGCATGGAGCACTGGGTGTGCGACATAAACAACGCATCTTGGAACACTGAAAAAATAAAATAAATTTAAAAAGGGGGGGGGACGCTGCCTATAATAGCATTCTGCTTTTCCCTTTTTGTGTCTTTTGGGGGCCCGGGGGGCAGACCAGCTCAATGGACAGAGATCCCATTCCCTTCACCCTGGAGGTGACAATGGAGAGGATGATGAATAGGTGCTCGGGACACAGGGGCTCCTGGCAGCCCTCTTGTAGGGGAGAAGTGATTCCAGAACACGCAGCCCACGAGCGTCTGCACGAGGGAGAGGGCGTGCCCGCCTTGCTGTCGGCTCGCTTGCCTTTATTAAGGATGATTCTGATGATTTTGTAAGCGTGTAGGGCACACATCCAGAGAGGCCCATCTGACTTCAAGATAATTCAAGGCTGAAGAATGTCGCTTGTGCCAGACACGTTGCAAGAGGCACGGCATGGAACCTGCCGAGTTATCGACCGCCCCCCATATCTCAGGGGGAGGAGGCCAGCCATGTATATGCATAAGCCCGGCTTTGCTAAACATTCCAAGTAAAAATACTTTTAAATATTTCAGTACATTGTTAACCAAATACATTTTACTTGGGGCTCATTCCAGCTGATGAAAGTATAGCAGGCACATGATTTGCATAAGTCGACTGAGGAAATTTGGTGAGAGACAGTCATAAGACTCAGACGCCCACAGGCGCTGCTGATTGCCGGATTTGATCTGAGCTCCTTTGACACGTTTGCAGAACACCTACTATGTGCCAGGCACAGCGTTCAGCTTCACAGAGGTTAGTCTAGCTTAAGGGGCAGAGACCACACTCACTCCACAGCATTTAATTGACTGCTAGCGGTGTAGTTAAGGAGCAGGGCTGGATGCTCTTGGAGGATGGGGGCGCGCAGCCCGAGGGTCGCCTTGAGGACATGGCCTGGGCAGTAGCGTGCAAGGGAAGGGGTTTCCAGCAGAGGTAAGGGGCCTCATGGAGGACCTCCAAGGTGGTGGCTAGCCCCGTTGGAGTGAGTGAGTGGGGGCTAGTGAGAGGAGCGGGGGCTGCCGCGGAGGGGTCCAGTCTTTGAGGCCCTCCCTTATGCAGATGCTCTGCCCCAGCGCTGGAGTGTTGGACTAGCACCTGCAGGCAGCTGCTCGTGGGCTCCGCACAGAGACATGATGCAGAGGGAGGGTTGGGGGTCACCGCAGCGAGCATCCCGCGGTGTGAGAACGGGCACGTGAAGGAGTGGCCAGAGCCAGGCTTCGGAGGGCACAGCAGGTGTGCAGGGAGACCCGCTAACAGCCTCCAGCACCACTCCCAGGCTCACAGCACCCACCCTGCACCCTCTCTTCCTGGCCGCACCACCCTGCAATGCAGAGTAGGACTCGGGGGAGGAAACGGGAGGTGAGGGCAGTCAGGCACTTCTTCCTGTCCGGTCCCAGCACCTCCAGCTCACCGAGCACCAGCAGGTGGGGGGAAGCACTTGCAGAGACAGGAGCGCAGCAAGAGCCGTGCATGTGACCGTGGCAGCAGCAGCCGTTTCCGGAGCTGTGCCTATGGCTGCCCCTGCTCTGAGCGCTTCGTGTGCTCTGTCTCACTTCGTCCGGGCAGTTTTTATGAGGTGGGCACCATTATTATGACGCTCCGAGGAAGTTATGTAACTGGCAGCGGTGACATCGCTAGCAAGTTACAGAGCCTGGATTCGGATTCGAGGCCAGGTTTGTTGGCTCCCAGAGCCTGCGGCTTTGGTTATAGTGCCAGTCAAACTCCGGTAGCCCCAGGAAGGGGGGGGTCACGTAGCTCAGGCATTCTTCAGGCAGCAGAAGAGATGCAGAATATATTGGACATTAAACGATGCCACTCCTAGATTTCCCTCTGCAAGCAAGGGGTGTGTGTGAGAGTGTGCTTGGATGGGTGGAGAAGGGAGGGGGCGGTGGAAAGACTCTTTAATCCATGTTTTCTTGCTTTGCAATCATGTTTCCATTGATTACTGGGAAAGACTCCAGATGTTGGTTGTGTGTTAGATGGACAAGACGTCCAGGTGCCAGGCTCAAATGTTCCCTTTGCCAGCAAAATGTTGGCCTCTCATAGATGACGCAGAAATTCACCTTTTATTGCCTGATCTTGATGCTGTCCTCGTCTCTAGCCCACAGAAGTAAAATTCCACTCTGGGAAGCGTTGAGAGCAAAGTCTCCATGGTAAGGAGGCGCTCGAGAGTGCGACTGACATGAGATGACTGCATCTTCACTGACAAATCTGTTCCTTCGTTTGATTCTGGGCAGTGACAGGGCTACCAGACCTCAGTTCGGCTAAGACTTGCATTTAGATTTCTGTTCTGCTAGAAATTCTAGAATTGCAAATTGAAATCTTTATTTATTTTAATGCTGACTACACTGGCCGCCGAGGAGCATGAGATTGCATCTTCCTAAATTCCATGACGTTCCTAAGTAGTCTTTGACATTCTAACAGAGAGGAAGCAGCGAGACCATCTAGGGACTGAGGAACCCAGGATCCAGACGAGGGTTCTGTGGGTGCAAAGAGGCGGGGAATGGGCTGGTGCTCCGGGGACAGCCACCGGCTGGCTGGGTCATGTCAAGTCCTAGCTTTTGTTTTGGGTGGTGAGTCGTGGTTACTTATTATTTAAAAATTACTAATTTAGGGCCCCTGGGTGACTCAGAGGGTTGAGCCTCTGCCTTTGGCTCAGGTCATGATCTCAGGGTCCTGGGATCGAGGCCCGCATCGGGCTCTCTGCTCAGCGGGGAGCCTGCTTCCTCCTCTCTCTCTGCCTGCCTCTCTGCCCACTTGTGATCTCTCTGTGTCAAATAAATAAATAAAATCTTTAAAAAAATTACTAATTTAAAAATCTGACTAAATAAAAGCAGGTTATGCATGGACCAGGATGGAAGGCTCCCACACACCAAGGATTAGGATTAAGCCAATTCTCCGCACTTGAGCTCCGGGGGGAAAAAAAAAGTCGAAGACAATGTTGCTTGAAAGGATGGTGTGAGATTTAGATTTCATGATGTGCCTTCTTTCTAAACACCATTTTTCTTCTTTCATTTCAATAGTAAGGTTTCCCCTTGCAGGTTATATAAAGGTTTTATTAGGCATTAGGAATCTGATTAACCCCCTTTGGTGAGTGCTTTAGTCTCACAGAGTGGAAGGGAGGTCTGGACTGGCTTCCCGCATGGGGACCCTGCCCGAGCAGCTGGACACGGCTGGTGCTGGGTGTGGGGGAGGGGTGATGCTCTTAGGCAAACAGGCTGGTGTTTTCTGCTGGACGTTAAGGAGAGGGAAGGGATACTCCATGGGTGAGCCTACCTCTACTAGAAGCCATGGCCCTCATACTCAGAACACCATATTTCGGGGATCCAGGACATTTTTCTGTTGTTATCTGTCTGCTCATCAAACATTCACTGGGCACCGAGCAGGACACCGTTGCATGTTCTGGGCCCTGTGGCAGCCTTCGGGGGGTAGAACGGTCACAGAGAGTGCCTTTTCTGGGTTGCACACCATGCTAGGGGCTTTGTAGATGTTCTTTTTCTTGCCCTCACAGCACCCCTCCTTTGTTGCTTCCCCTACTGGGGCTCTGGCCCTAACCTATGACAGCTGTCAACTGTGCGTCCTCTTCATTTGTGTGGCTGGAGACACTGGGTGTAATGAAAAGGCAAAGGACTCTGAATGCAGACTGCTTTTGGTTCAAATCCCAGGGTCCCCACGAAACAGAAGTACTTGACACACCTGTTTAAACTGACCTCTTGAAGCCTTGGGCTTCTCATCTGCCAAATGGGAGAAAAACTCTTGTCTTGAACAGGGCTGTGTGAGAAGTACATGGGATAATTCCTAACAATTTTTGTCACATAGTAAATGTTTAGTAAATGGTCTCTATTACTTTTTTTCTTAAGGGTAGGATCTGTAAATAATTTATACTCCCATCAGCCCAATACCTGCTAACATGTTCATTACCTGTCTGGTGAAGGAGTGAAGGAGTGAAGGAGTGCCCTCTGAGAATGACAGCCCACTTCTACCACTCTTCTGACCCCCACGGCGGCTCTGGGAAGGGTTAAGCTGCCCCCCTCTGACCTGGCTTCCACACCTCTGGCCAGGACTTAGTGAGATCTGAGGGCAGGAGAATCCTTTGGCTCCGCACCATGGAGGGAAGGAAGGATTCTCTGGTTCTTTCTGCTGACACTTGCTCAAAGGGAGAGTCACCACTCAACCACAAATGTCCTCTTGTGCTATCCAGGAGCTTCCTGAATGCTGCTAAGACTGCAGCTAACTTCAGAAGCTCCTTCTCCTTGAGAATCGTGGCGTCAGACCAGCCTTCTTGGGAAGCAAGAATGGGGCCCTGGCTTTGCCAGTGGCCAGACAGCAGTGGCCCCTGAGGACACGGGCACAGACAGGCTTCTGCTCCCTGGCTGGAATGCCCAGCTCCCACTATCTGCACCCCCCACCCCTGAGTCTGCAATTTCCTTTCAGGAGCCATGGAAACAGGAGGTAAAGCTCTGAGGGTGACGTCAGGGGAGACAAGTGCTCACACCAGGCAACCAACCTCCCATTCCCGGTCCATCTTCCCGGAGGCCCCGCCCTCTATGAGTTGACCTTTCACCTCCCTGCCTCACCAGCCTCGCCCCCTACCCAGTCACTCAAATGAACACCACTGCTGGGGGGTGGGGCCGCTGGATGGGAAACAACATCCTGGGCCAGGAGTTAGGAGGTCTGACTTCAAATGGGGGGCCTCTGCTACTCACTGGCCGTGAGATTTTAGACAAGTTACTTGCTCTTGGAACCTCAGGATGCTCATCTGTAAAATGGGAAATAGTCACCCACCTGGAAGGTCTGCTGTTAGAACTGGTCATAAGATACACACATGGGAGAGAATCTCGAATTCGGTCGTTGCTAAGGATTGATGACTGGGCCGTGACCACCACAGGCCTGGCAGACCCCAGCCCTGGATTCATTTGTCAGTAGGTCCTAAAAATCGGTATTATTCTCATCTCTTTTGCTTGGTCAGCAGGGCGGAGAGATCCTGGCAGACCCGAGAAAACCTCACCCGAGCCTGTGCTATGGACAGCCCCTGTGGATTCCGCTTACAGAGAGCAATTTAAGAGGCAAACAAAACATGAAAAGCTATTCAGAATTAACAATGGGCCAGATGGTAATGCTAGTTTGCAGCAATAAAACATGATAAATAGCTTCCTGCTGCTACTCCTGATCAATTTCAATATTTAATAATTCCACTGCCACCCCCACCCCCACTCCTGGCCCCTCCCCAGGATCCTGCAAGGACTCCCTGCATTCAACTCAGAGAGCAGACACTTCTTCACTTTCCGAAGGCGTCAGCAAAAAGCACGCTGCTCAACTGTCATTTGAGCGCCTTCCATCCTCGAGATGATAATTAATCTGCCTGATTCGAAAGACATGCCATCTCAAGCCTCTCCCGGTTGCCAGGGCGGGCTGGAGGGCGCTCCACCCACAGAGATGCGGTGGAACTCACCTTGTTGATTCAGTGTCTACTGGTATTCCCTGAGTTTCACTTTTGCATTCACAAAAGGAGCGCGGTAGGGAGCTGGGTGGTCATCCTACTCCAGGACCACCTGGCCGGATCAAGCAGCCCACGACAGAAACGGTGGCGGCTTGGTATGACAGCCGTGCCCAACACCTATGCTGCTGAACCTCAGCCTCCTCTCTGCAATGGCGGTGATTCTACCTCCTTCCAGAATTCCAGCCCGCGCTGTGCCCATCCAGCACCCGGCAGAGTGCTCACGTGTAGGACTCGCCCAACCGCAGGCAGCTGGTGGCATCATTATTTGAGAGGAGATGATCTCTGCGGTCAGAAGCTAGAGCCCATGGTGTGGGGCGGGATGTGGCAGGGGAGCCCCCGACCCTCAAGCGGGCCCGCCCCCGGGATCCCCCCAAGCAGCGCCCACTGATAAGATGAGCAGCTTTGTATTGCCAGCAAGGGCCCCGCTTTCCTGCCCATGGACATCAAGCCCGCAGGGCACCCCTGCTGAGCATGTACGGTTGGCCCCATTTATGGAAGAGGAAAAGGACACAGGAGGTAGAATGGCTTTCTAACTTTACACACGTAGAAAATGGCACAGTCTATTGTAATCTGGGTCTCCCAACCTCCGATGTCTCGTCTTCTCCACCGGGTCACTGGAGAAAGCTGCTCCCAGAGGCGCCTCCCCCGCCTGGTGTCCCTTTGGCCAGGAGGCAGCCCAGGGGAGGGAAGCCTGGATGCCCAGTCACCCGAGCTACAGTTTACCGTCTGTGAAATTCAAACGCTGATATCTAGTGCACTAGCTCATGGGGACCTTTAAGGGAGGACTATGCATGGAAGCACGGTGTAATTTTATGATGAGCTATACAAATGTCAGGCATGGTTATTATGCCTTTTTGGAAAAACACATGGTGTGAGTAAGATCAGAAACCCATTCGCCCCAAGGTGGATCCTTCTAATGGAGCCCTTCGCCTTCCCCCTCCCACCCCGCCATAATCTAGGGGATCAAGAGCAATCTTTTCTATGGCTCTTGCAACCCATCTCTGCCCCTTCTCCCTTCCCTTCTCGCTCCAACCCCTCCAAGTTTCTTGGGGCTATCTGAGCCTTCCACCTGTGTCCGTGTCTTGGCCAGACCACACGTGTCGGGGTGGTCCATGCTGCCTGTTCACTGCTTATCCCATTCACTCTTCTCCAAGAGGTCTTCCTTGGGCCTCCCTTGACAGGAGCTCCTCCGCTGGGCTCCCCTCTCTGCGTCCCCTCCACCCTAGCACACAGGACGGCACGCCAGCGCTGGGCTCTCCTCTGCCTTGCAGCTCCACAGCGAGTGAGAGCCAAGTGCTACCCGCTCCCGTCTATCCAGGGCCTGGGCCAGCACACACTAGTGCATGTGTGCCGAGGGATGAGCATGTGAGTGTTTAAGCAAGTATAGTCGAAGCTTTAAGCAGAAACAAGGGATTCTAATGGTGGAATTTGAATTGGGGTGGGCACAGCCTTGGCAGCAGAATTCAGGATAGGGCTCCTGGATTCAAGTTCAGCTCAATCCCTCCAGCGATGTCTAGAGCTCATAGGGTAAGCCTCCTCCTTCCCAACATGACCCTGAACAAGAAGGAACCCAAACCACCCCTCTGGACTCCCACCACACACGGCAGAGGTCAGTCATCAGGTACCTACCCGAGTCCCGCTGGTCCAGGGTCATGGAGTTCCACCTCCTTGTGATGTCGATGTAGAGGATGTCCACAGCGGCCATGGGCAGGCTGCTGGTGCTGAGTTTGCAGGTCCTGCCAAAGACGGGAGGGGACACATGAGAGGAGGAGCACGTCCTCTTCCCGTTTGCCTCCAGGCCTTCGTCCCGGCTGTGCTCCCTCCCTGGAAGGCCCTCCCTTCCCGCAGCTGGAACTAGTGATGGGCATGCGGGCTGGGACGGTGGGAGAGAAGGCTAAAAATATAAGTTAAGGTTAGATCATGTGGGTTTCTGTCATCTGGTCCATTCCAAAGGGCTGGAAAGAGCAAGCACTTGAGGACGGCATGTCTTGAGTTGAATCTGGCTTTGCCACTTTGAAGCTGATGGTCCTGGTGAATCCATTTTCCCTTCCTGAGCCTCAGGCTCCTCCCTTGTAAAACAGTTGCTGTGTTTTGGCCCCTTCTAACATGTGCCGGTGGAGGTCTCTGCCTGCTCAGCAGGGGACATGAGAATCCCATGTCTCAGAGATATACTCTATGCAAGTCTTCACCTGCATGTCCATTAGCCTCTAGGAGGAGAAAGAAAAGCCAGACCTGGGTGGTCTGCTCTCTTACCAGTGTCCGTCGGTTGACAACGGTCCAGTCGGGGACCCAAAGAAAACAGTCATGTCACGAGCTCAGATGGAAGATTGCCATCCAGAAGTGAATCCCTGCTGGAATGCCCATCAGATGAGTTCCCAGGCCCAAACCTGCAGACAGGGGTTGAGGTTCCTGCACTACTCCTCTCTAAATCTGTGCCCTGAGATTTCACGTGGGTCCTGAGCAGCCGCGGCCAGCCCGAGACTCCCAGCGCAGAGGAGCGCGGCTAGCCCACGTCCCTTGGCATGAGCTGAGGCACACGGCCGCGGGGCCCGTCCGCGCTCATTCCTGACCTTGGGGAGTCACCTGGAAATGGCAGCAGCAGGGACGGGCCGGCCTCGGGGTTCAGAGTTGCCCCGAGTTTATTCGCTCCAGTGTAGAAAGACCAATATAACCAGGCTTTCAGTCCCACATCAGCTCGGTGTTCGAGCAAGGCATGTTTGCAATCCTCCTCCTCCTGTCTTGGTTTTGTTTCATTTTGTTTTTTTGTTTTTTGGGTTTTGTGGGATTTTTTTTGTGTGTGTGTGTGTGATTTTTGGTCTGGAGATGTGGGGAGGCAGTCTGTCACACTGAAAAGAGCGTGATTTGGGCATCAGACAGGCCAGGATTGAAATGCTGGCTCTGATGCTTTTTCTAGCTGCGTGACTGCGAGCATTTACTTAAACCTTCAGTGCCTTTATTTGCTGAGACCTAAAAAGAAGAGAAGACTACCGGCCCCCGTGGTGGGGGTGAAGGGGAGATGAGGCAGCACGCGCCATGGACCTAGCACGGTGCCTGGTACCGCGGCGGCCCACAGTTGTCGCTTCCCCCCCATCTCTCTCCCCTTTCCCATTTCCTCTTCCAGGGCTAGAACGTGGGCTCTTCAGAGGTTGCTTGGGGCTGCCATTTCAGCAAGTGGCCCTGTCCATTCTGGAGAAATGGTGCTCGCCAGTCAGACTGTCTAGGTATGAGAGTCCGGGCTGCCCGTTCAGACTAAAGGGAGCCCTTGCCTTGTCCAGACGTACCACTTTGCTGAACAGGGTCATCCTGGGAAGCGAGTCCCAACACAGGCTGGGTTTGCCCTGGGAATCCTGAAGCTGGACCTCTGGGCCAGCAGTCTGGCTGAACCACATCCCGTGCTGCTTTCAACTCTCTGAACGTGTCCCCATCCACTGCCCCGGGTAATGACAAAGTGGTTTCTTGATTTCCCATTTGTCATCAGCCCTTGTGTGGATAGCTCCCTTAGGAACCCAACAGGAGAGGGGCTGATTGGCAAGGAGGATTTGGGCACCCCAAACCCATGCCCACTGCTGACCGTGGTGGCTGGGAGTGTGCCCAGCCTGGGGCCCAGACGAGACTGGCGTTCTATATAGCGCACACACCTGCTCGCTTCCTCCCTGCCTCTTCCTTCCTTTCTTCCCCACCAGTAGTTCTCAGGCCATCAATTCACCTCCTGTTCCCTCCCGGGCTCCTGCTCCGTATTTCAATCACAAGTCACTGATGGCGGACTTCTAACACATCAGCGCCCAGTTATTGAGCCCCGGTAACAACATGTCAATGGACGCAGAGCTTTTCACGTTGCCTGTCACCAAGATGGCTATCTCTATTGGGTTCCAGTGGAGATGATGCTCCAGCTTTTCCCGAGCTGTGCCGACAACCCGCACTGCTCATTTTCAAAGCTTCATTAGGAAGGGCCACTGCGTTCCCCTAATTATCATATCGGTGTCCTCTGGATCATGTGCTCCCCCACAGGACGGCTCTGAGCAGCCCGGCTTGCTCTGTGGGTTAATGGAGTATAAAAAGGGAAACCAAACTGACCACTGGTATATAGTTATTTTTTCCTGACAGGTAGAAAATAGAAGTGTCAAACCTTTAGCAGGAGCCGTAATTTACTAAAGAGAATTCTCTATGTATCCCTGTTCCAAGGTAACTCATCCTCCCTAGCGATGTCCACAAACACAGTTGGTTGGTACATCTGTTGCCCGGACAGGGCAAAGGGGATGCATGCTGACTGCAGGATACAGGAGATGCTTTAGAAGAATTTTGATTCTGTAGGTATTTCCTGGGCACCGGTCCGTAAGGCCAGGCCCTCTCTTGTCCATTGGCTCTCTGGATCTTTATAACCACCCTGTGATGGAAGTATTCTTAGACCCATTTCAATGGCAGGTAAGATGAGACTCAAGAGCAGGGACACGACTTGCCCAAGATCGCACGGCTGGGTTTCACATCCAGTCCTACCCTGGAGGAGACAGTGGTGGACTAAAGAGCTTTGGGGAGAAGCTGGGAGATGGCCCAGCCCAGGGCCACAGGAAGAACTCAGGATCCAAGGCATAGTCTCTGGGCGGCCCAGTAAGGCCAGAGCCTCTAGAGAGGTGCTCTGGGGGAAACTTCGGGATATAAGGCTGCAGAAGACAACCAGGGTCACTTGGGGACAGACTCCCCTAGGCTTGTCCCCATGGCCACCAAACATCCTCAACTGACCCAAACAGGGAGTGTGCCTCCTTCTTTGGAGGGTCAAGGCTTTAGAATGAATTTTGCATCTCTCCGTCTACTCAATACAGAATGTATCTTGTGCCCATTATGCATAGGTGGTACTCTGAGCCCCGTGAGCGACGCAGAACTGAATCTGTCTTGGATGCCACTCTCAGAGGGTGGAAGTGACCTCAGAGTCTGGGGTAAAAATGTGAAGCTTCAGTGGCTCTTAATAATTTGAACCATTTCCCCTTATGCCCTGGGAAAATTCCTGAAATGGCAAAGGAGTGGAGGGATAAATTCTTCCATGGAAGAGAAGTCCAGGAAATATGGTACCAGGAGAAGCCAGGACAATTCTTGAGAAAGGATAGGCTGGAAAAGCGTACGGGGGAAAAGGGCTCTGAGTCAAATGCACATGAGTTTGAATCTTGACTTTGCTATGTGACCTTGATCAAGCCACTGAGTTTCTTTCCTTATGGATACAATGAGGATGAGGCTCCTCACCATTCAGAGCCATTTTAAGGACTAGCTCCGTGCCTGGCGCATACAGGGAAGTAGCAAATGAGAGCTCCCTGCCTTTCTCCATGATGTAGAGCCATTTTGAAGAAATGTTTTTTGTTCTTTGTTTTTTTCCCCAGAATCAAAGGAATTTGAGCACGTATGATGGGAGATAATCACAAATCATTCAAGTTCATTAGGAGCCCATGTACAGAAAGATCTGAAATTATCACCCCCATTTCCTCTCAACAACTACCAGCATCTCATGGGAAATTTAGAAACCAACTTTTTCTACTCTATAAAATTCTATTTATAGAATTTCTTTTGTGTTCATCCTTCTCTGTGAAGGAAAAGAAGCTTATTTTTCCTGTAGAGTTTTCCATAAGGTGAAAGCTAACAAATGATCAATATTTGCTAATTAAAAAAAAACACCCCTACCCTAAATAGGAGGGGGAAATGACAACTCTGATTTATAATATATATATATATTTTAAAGCAATTGATATCCCAGGCATAGGATCTCACAGTATTACCGAAAAGAGATCATCATAGAACAGGGGGATTTTCAAAGTCATGGAGGAGTTAATGACAGAAGAGGAGAGGAGTCCCTTTATACTTCTCTTCCAGAACATTCTAACACACCACGTTGCCTCTCAGAGCATAAAACCCCCCACAGCTACCCATTATGAAACATATTAATATCTCCCTATGAGAAAAGGGAGTGGAAGGGGGAAAAAAGGAAAAAAAAAGAAAAACCATTCTCTAATTTAAAAGGAGAACAGGATCAGAAGCCACAAAGGGCCTGAGCAGGGCTCTCCAAGTGGACTGGCCTCAGATGAAGCAGAAAGCAAACAGCCCAGGAGCGGGGGGAGCCGTCTCCATTTCCTCGAAATGAACCCGGTTTTGGCAAATGGTTTAATCTGCAGGCTGTGGAAACGGAAAATGCAGCACGTGCAAACTGATGTCGGTTTCTGATGGAGGCTATGTTTGCAGAATGTGTTCTTAGTGAATTACATAGAATGCCCCCCAGATTAGTAATCCAATGGAAGGAAACTAGCAAAAATGCTTTTCCCTCAAAGAAAGCTGTCAAACTGAAGAATCAGATAATTTCTATTTCTCAGATAAAGAGAAGTCTCCACACCCCAGGAATTATTATGACAGAGAGAGAGAGAGAGAGAGAGAGAGAGAGAGAGAGAGAGAGAGAAGCGCTTAATTCATGGTAATATGTGCTACTATTATGTGCCTCCTGAGAAAACGACATGAAAAGCTGGTTAGATGAGTTAAGTCTAGACAAGGGAACGACAGTTCATTATTTCTCATTTCTTGGTAGAAAAGAAAAATAGAATGTGGTCAGACTGGCATTAGCATAATTCACTCCTAAAACTGCTGATCTGTGAAGTACATTATGAGAGATGGTCACTGAAAATAAATCTGGTTGGATGTTTATTTTGTTCCCTCCGGTTCTCTTTAAGGAATTCGGAGAGAAAGAGTGGGTTGCCCAGGTGAAAGCCAAGTTCAGCTTCTGCCGTCTGTGTGGGAGATCTGAGAGGAGTACATATCAAGGCAGCAAATATGTCTCTTGTGCAGTGCTCCAGAGAAGGGCACTTGGCTCGATTTAACATATGGCATAAATATTATTAATTCATAATGAAGCAAAATTTTAAACCGAAGTGGAAAGGAGAGAGAGAATGGTTGTTAGCAAGAGAAAATGCTTGCTCTTAAATTTAGCTGGCAAGACTGAACATACTTCGATAAATCTAAGCACAGAGAATATCATCTTTTACGATTAAGTTGCTATTGGGATCTCTTGGTATATTTCACAGGGATAAAATCTATTAACAGTTGTGCAATATTTTCTCCACTTTTCCCCACATCCTTACTTCCATAGGACCTTGGCTGGATGGGTGTGGAGGGAGGGGTGAGGGGCTCACTGTTGAGTCCTGCTCAGGCCGCCTATTCCCTACCTGAAGACATAATTCTCCTTGCTCGCGGTCACCCTGGTCACCCTGGTCACCATCACTGGCGGCAGACTGGGAATGATGACTAGCTATAGGACCTAAGGGTCTTGAACCTCACAAAAATGGATTTTACATGCAAATGACCCTAATTATAGAGAAAAAAAGGATGGAAAGAATCATAAAGCCTATCCCATACAGACAGATTTGTAGCAATGTTTTGACATCATCCAGTTCCCATCTGAGAGTGTTTTAGGAATCCCCTTTGCTAGAACCATTCTCCATTCTGTTTTCTTCTCAAAATTGGGTATGAACATAGCAGTCCCCTTAGTATGCCCCTCGCCTCTCATGCCAGTGCTCACAAGCTGGTGGTCTCTATGGGCAGTCACACTTTGAACCCACACGGTGTTTAAAAATCATTTTCTGTGGGGCACCTGGGTGGCTCAGTTGGTTGAGCGACTGCCTTCGGCTCAGGTCATGATCCTGGAGACCCGGGATCGAGTCCCACATCGGGCTCCCTGCTCGGCAGGAAGCCTGCTTCTCCCTCTCTCACTCCCTCTGCTGTGTTCCCTCTCTGGCTGTGTTTCTCTCTGTCAAATAAATAAATAAATAAATAAATACATAAAATCTTTAAAAAAAAAATCATTTTCCGAACTGCCAACATTGATAGACATGTACTGAGATTTTATGTAAAAATCAGCATTTCTAGCTTCTCTTGAAAATTCAAAAGCTCTGGTGGTACTTGCCCGGGACAGCCTTTCATTTAGCCAGGGATGTGTTCTTCAGGCCGCTGTAGCCTGGCCCTCCTCATCCTTCCAGATCCCACCCGCTGGCTTCTGCTACAGGTTTATCCCCAGAGGCAGCTGAGATTGTGATTCTGACAGTATGTTATTTTTATCAAATCTTCACCCCCCCCCCATCTCTTCTGTTTGAGTAGAATTTTATTAGGAGTTAGAAGGAAGCATCTGACATCTCTTTTCTTCCTTCTTCCTGCCAGGAACTTGAACATGATGGCTGGATTTCGAGCAGCCATCTTGTGACTGTAAGGTAACCCTGATGTTTGAAAAGCCCATGCTTAGGATGGATGAACAGAAAGACAGAAAGAAAGTGGGGTGTGATCACACTGTGGAGTCATTAACCAGCCCTAGGACCCCCATGCCAAACTTCCTATTATATGAGAGAAAATTAATCTCACTATTTTATTTTTTTTTTTTTTTATTTATTTTTTTTTTTTAATCTCACTATTTTAAAGCACTTACAGATGAGTATCTATTACTACCAGTCAGATGCAATTCCCAAACAAGTCAGAAGGTATCGGGTAGTTTTCTCAGGGAAGTAACAAAATGTGTCTGTTTCTTGAGAGTTTCCACTGCTTAATGGAAAACATAGTCACAAGACCCCCCATTTAACAAATAGCTCCTGTCAACCAGGCTCGGGGCCAGGTGCTTCAGGATGTTTTACGTCCCAACCTCATAATAACCCTGGTAGGCAGGAGGGATTAGTCCCATGTTACAGTCAAGGGAACCAAGAAGGCCAGGGGTTTGCCCAAGGCCACGCGGCTATTAAGTGACACACGTGGCTCAGAAGCCAGACCCAAAGCCTGCGGTCTTTCCACTGGGCTTTCCTTCCAAACCACCCCCCGCTCCAAGGAGAACGCAGAGCTCCTCTCCAAATCACTGTGCAAGTCCTAACTCGGGTTTCCTGAAACGGCAAGGATTCCTGCCAATTCTTCTGTGTACCATCCCATCACGAACATAGAGAGCCAGAGTTGGAATTCATACAATTCATTTGGAGAAAAGCATATGACAAAATGTTTCCGAGTCAAGGCTTCTAATTAACTGCCGTAGTGATTAGAACTAGGAAGGAGGTCGTTGTGAGGTGCAAGACAGAAATATTAAAACCAATAAGGAGCAAAACAAGAGCGGCATCAAATGCCAGCCGATAGTGGCTTCGAGGTGGGGGACACCCAATCCTGGCATAGAGCCGGCTTCCTCCCCCATTTTATAGGGTTCCTGAGACTCAGAGATGGTCCCTAACTTGCCCAAGGATTACATGCCTAGTAAGTACTGTCAGAGACTTACCCCTGTGTCGCCCCCAAAGTGTCCCGGAGAGTAGAAGCAAGTGAATGAATGATCAAGAGGCACAAGTTATTTTGTGGCAAAAACACACTTGCTTTATCACATGTCTTATGTTTAAAATTCATGCAAATTTTGTATTGTACGTGATGATATGATCGTGTTATTTTTATATTAGGACAAATACATTAAATTATTTATCAACTGAATTATTTAACTTTTCTCTCCTGAAATGGACACTCGGGACAGATGTGCCTTGTTTCTTTGCTGTGGCTCCATAAACGTTCAGCACGCAGCCACATACCGCCGGGAGAACGTCACCCCGGCTTAAGAGACGCAAGGTCTGTCTGGGTCCGAGGGACAAAGATTTCTGTGTGGTTTAAGGACCTGGTTCAAGGTAGCACCACACTGGGCTTTAATGATGTCCCATCTGTCACATTCATTAACTCAGCAAACAGGAGGGGACTGTGCCAGCCACCGGAACAATCCGGCCTCAATCGGGGTGCTGACCTCATAGCACAGACGGGCTCCCCCAGGAACAGTCAGGGGGATGGGAGCAGCCAGATGTGGGGCTCCACTGCACCCTGCCCGAACCCAAGCAGGAGGGAGGGGCTGGTCTCACTGACCTTATAAAAGTCCGGAAGCCTGTCGGTCCCAGCTTCATTGTCCCCTTGATTCCCAGGAAGCGGATAAACAGATTTGCCATCCTGTCCACCAGGCGCAGGTAGTTGAACTGCTTGGCATACTTGGGGAACACCTGCTTGAGGCAGATGGAGGGCAGGTGGGCTTCGGGATTGGCGTTGGTGTCAGAGGTACTGGCCATCTCGCTGTCAGAAGGATCTTCCTTTGAGGCTCGTGCCTGCTTGAGCTGCTGAGACCTGAAGAACACAAGCAATTAGGGACCCAACCAGCCTCTGGAGTGGGCTTGACAGTAGGCAGAGCACCTTCCCTCTCCCATTCTTCTTTCTCTGCATTCACCGAGACCGCCAGGAGGTGTGACATTGTCACTATTTCTATCGTACAGACCAGAAACCCAACCTCAGAGAAGCAACGTCCTCATGCTCACACAGCTAGTATGGGGCAAGGCTGGGACTCGAACCCAGGACAGGGCCAGGACCAGAAGCTTACATTTCCTCCATTCTCCCACCCTGGATTCCCAACATGGACGTCTTCCTTTACTGCACTCACGAATCAAGAGAATACTCTATTACGGAGCAGCCTAGGTTTGATTTCAAACTCCTACTTGTGGGTAGTAATTGAATAATTAAGAAATATAAAAATCTCATTGAGGGCTGGCAAGAAGCCAGAAGCACAGTTCAATGAACAATTTGCAAAGATACATCAGTTATCCAATTCTAGGAATAGGCACCATTACGTTTTCGGGCTTAACTATTTTCTTATTTGGAACTCATACAAAAAATATGATTATAGTGTTGTGATTCCTGAGTCTGGATATTTTATTCTGAAGTTATTCTGATGTTCAAGAAAATTCCGCCACGAATAACACTCACATATCCACCTCTGGCCTGGAATATTCTTTTCACCTCCAGACCCGCATATCCAACCACACTTGTCGCAGCTTCAGGATGGCCGCAGCCATCCCAGACCGAAATGCCCGTTTTCTCACCCCAAATCTACATTCCCCATCTCCTCGGACATCACCCCCATCTGCCAGCTGCCCAAGCAGGAAACATCAGCATAAATGCCAGTGCTCCTCTCCCTCTGCCTCTGCCACCAGTCCTAACTCCTCAGTATTTCTTGAAACCAGCTCTGCTCTCCCCCGCTGGGCCTTGTCGACTTTCTTAGACTGTATCAATAGGCTCCACCCTTTCCCATCCATAAGACCCCTAGACACTGGCCTAGAGGCACCTCTTTTTGATTTTTCTTATTTTAAAAATATGATTATCATTACTATTACTATTATAATTATTATTATTTTAGAGAGAGAGTGCCAGCAGGGGTGGGTTAGGAGGGTAGTGGTAGAGGGAGAGGGAGAGAGAGACTCTCAAGCAGGTTCCTTGCTTAGTGCTCAGCACTGGGCCCTAAGCAGGACTTGATCCCACGACCCCGAGATCACAACCTGAGCTGAAATCAAGAGTTGGACACCCAATCCACTAAGCCACTCAACAACCCCTCGAGGCACCTCTTCAAAAGCAAACCTGGCTGGGCTGCCCTCTTACTACAACTCGCCACTGATTCCCCAGTGCTTGCAATGAAGTTCATACTCTTTACTCTGGCACTCAAGGCCCCCCTTGATTTCTTCTCCATCTTCCTCATTTTCTATCACTGCCCTAGACACAATATACCCTCAAAGGCCTTGGGTACTCCCTGCTACCGTCCCTCCCGCTGCCCACTGGTCTGATCCGGGCCAGAGACTCAGTGCCCCCCCCCCCCGACACCCAGCCTTCTTCCGCAGCTGGTGCCTCCCTCTGTTCCTGCAGCTCATCTCACTTTCTGCTTCGCCGTGCTGCCCACAGCTGGGCTGGGAACGGGTATAACTGTTTCCATCCATAACCTGCATCCATTCCTGAGACAGAACCGTGAGCACATTGTACTTTGTCAGGAAATACTGCCCAACCAGCTACTCCAGGAAAATTAGAACCATGTCACCTGGTCTTGAGCTCAACACCAAGGCCATTTCCTAGTCTTTTCATTATTAAATGGCCTCGTCCCCTGTGCTTCCAAGCATGCTTGGGGCCATCTTAGTATCTTCGCACCTGCTTTCTTTGGACTTTGAGGCCCTCCCTTGGCCATGGATGTCTGGCACATTTCTGTTCCACTTTCAGAGCCAGCTCAGATGTCTCCTGGACCATGCTGATGACTCTCTTCTAGGCCCCGCTCCTGTTTCTCAGACTGGTTCCCCGGTTCCCCTGCTCAAGCAGCTCTGCGCTTGTCTGGACCCCAATCCCTCCCTCACATCTCATTCAACCCTAGCTCATTCATTCAACTCTGTTTCAACTTGGATTGCTTTAGGTGCTTGGGAAATGTTTCATCGAGTTTGTTGAATGGGAATTTGGGTTTAAAGGCAAAGCAGGCCTCAAATAAAACACAAAGATTATGATATTTTGTACACTATAGGGTCTTTTTGATGGGGAAGAGGTCCGATGGAGAAACAGCCAGCTTGACAGCCCTGTCTTAGTAGTCTCCTCTTCATTCTGTGTTGAGGAGTCAGTCTCTAAGAAAGAGAAACCCCTTGTGTGAGTCAAGTCCCAGGAGTTTTTTTCGCGGTTCCTTCTAGGTGGGTCTTGGGTCTTGGCACGGTCTCAAAGCAAGGATAGGCAGAGGGCAGAACCAGAGCTGTATGAAAGAAATTCTCCCCACTTTTATTTTTTAAGATTATTTATTTATTTTAGAGAGAAAGTATGTGTGTGAGAGCTTGAGTTGGGGGAGGGGTAGAGGGAGAGGGGAGGAGAGAGAGAAAGAACCCCAAGCACATTCCCCACTGAGCTCAATCCCACGACCCTGAGAACATGACCTAGCAGAAATCGAGAGTTCAACGCTCAACTGACTGAGCCACCCAGGTACCCCAGGAAAACCCATTTTAAAGTTCACATGGGCGCCTGGGTGGCTCAGAGGGTTAAGCCTCTGCCCTCAGCTCAGGTCATGATCTCAGGGTCCTGGATGGAGCCCCACATCAGGCTCTCTGCTCAGCAGGGAGCCTCCTTCCTCCTCTTTCTCTGCCTGCCTCTCTGCCTATTTGTGATCTCTCTGTCAAATAAACAAATAAAAATCTTTTAAAAAAATAAAACAAAGTTCAGCCATGTGTGGATGGTTCTGGGGAAACAAAGCCTCGCCCACCAAGGAGAGGCCTGATTCCTGGGGAGAAACACCTTTCCTGGGTGGGGTGCCGTCTTCCTCTAGCTAAGCTGGTTTAATCATCATCTCCTTGAGTTCAAGAACAGTAAATAAAAGTCAGATGGTCACGTTTCAGATGAAATGTTTTTGCATGAAGGTTAGAGGAAGACAGTTAAGGAAAGAGTAGCAGTGCTACTGGAGATTAGCTCTTAAATTCCTGGCTAAGTGGCCATCACTGGCTTTAGAAGCACTCATTAAGTTTTTGTTAGAGGGAAATGTACAGTTTGAATGTGCTCAGTGCCGGGGTGCCTGGGTGGCTCAGTTGGTTGAGCGACTGCCTTCGGCTCAGGTCATAATCCTGGAGACCTGGGATCGAGCCCCACATCGGGCTCCCTGCTCGACGGGAAGCCTGCTTCTCCCTCTCACTCCCCCTGCTTGTGTTCCCTCTCTGGCTGTGTTTCTCTCTGTCACATAAATAAATAAAATCTTAAAAAAAAAAAAAAAATGAATGTGCTCAGTGCCAATGAGGAGAGCTCAGAACGCTTCCCAAACGCTCGTCCCATCTTCACTGTCTCACCTGCTCTTGACACAGCCCTGTGACATGACTGTGTTTTTATGTCCCGTTCCAGGTGAAGAAACCAAGAGGCAGCAAGTTTTGCCACAGCTGGACCAGAATTACAAATCCGCCCTTCCAACCAGCCTTCCAGCTCGGCCACTGCCGTTCCATCGCTTGGAAGTGCAGTGGGGCTCACAGGGTGAAGGGGGCAGAGAATCCAAAGTATTGTTATTTGCATTGTCTTTTACATAGTATTTTTTAGAAGATTTTATTTATTTATTTGACAGAGAGAAACACAGCTAGAGAGGGAACACAAGCAGGGGGAGTGAGAGAGGGAGAAGCAGGCTTCCCGCCGAGCAGCGAGCCCGATGCGGGGCTCAATCCCGGGTCTCCAGGATCATGGCCTGAGGTGAAGGCAGTCACCCAACCATCTGAGCCACCCAGGCACCCCTTAAATAGTATTTTTAGACTATAATAGTCATCCATGCTCTTTGTAGACATTTTGACAAATGTATAAAAGAATCTCACTCATTTGTAATCTACAGGTCAGGGATACACATCACCGTATTTTGGTTTCTGAGCTATATTCATAAAGTTAGGATCACATTACACATAGCGTAAATCCCTCTTTTTATGCTTTATGTAATATCATGAGTGTCTTCCCACGGCATTAAATATGTTTTCGTGAATGTCATTTCTCATGGCTGTGTGATATTCAGGATTAAGCCCAAATCTCCGTGGCCTGTCTTTGACTAAATGGGACGTGGTGGTTGGTCCCTAGGTGATGTCCTCCCTCCCAGAAACATAATGTGTCGCAGCTGGCAGCAGTGTTGGAGATCATTCTGTCCCATGATGTCATCTATTTCTTTGGATGTGCTCTACCGTATACAATATAAAATTCACCATCTTAACCACTTTAAAGTGTACAAGTCAGTGGTATTTAGAACATTCACAGTGCTGTGTATCCATCACCTCTGTCAAGTTCCAGAACATTTCCATGACAGCACCGTTTCAGAGGAGAAACTTTAATCCCAGGCAGATAAGGCCACCAGCCCCAGTGGGTCATCTAATCAGCAGATGGCCAGGGGTAGTGGTGGCAGCCTCCGCTGGGGTTGCCCTGGTGATGGGGACCCTGCCACCTCCAGGGCACCTCTCGGGCTGAGGAACTTTTCCCAGTGACGTGCATGTCAGAGGATGACTCCTACCAGTGTCCTCAGCCTTCACCCCGCCCTACGCCCGGAGTCGTGCAGAACGAGGGTTTTTTCTCTTTAACATGAGCCCTTCACATTTCCTTCAAGGGCTGCTGTGCTTACTGGCTGATGATCGTTTCCTTTCCTCCCTGAATCCCAATTAACAAGCCCAAGATGAAAAGGGCCTTCAAAGCCACAGATCCCATTTTCATGGACTCAGAACCACAAATACGGGCGGGGGTGGGGGGAGCGTTTTACTCAACCGGAAGAAGGCAATAAAGATATAGCTGATCTAGAAGACAAAATAAAACAACGAGAAATGATATCTTTGCTTGAGCTAATTCCAGTGATCACATTGAGATCCAAGTTATTGCAAATACTGTAAAATCCCCTTTTTATTTAACAGCACTGTAACGGAAATGTTGGGTTTATGAAATAAAAGTGACTGGTAAAGAAAACATAAATCAAGCTTACTAGTCCTTTGGGGTAATTTTGTTTTATTATTGAAGTTGGTGTATCCTTGACTCATGAAAATTCTGGAATGTTTTCTCTATTATCATTTTTCAAATAAAATGGAATTCTTTGTTATTAAAACCACCTTTCTCTATTTTGCCTGGAAAGCCTGCTATTTATCGGGGACCTACTATGTCAAGCATCGGGCCAAGCGACTTATGTGATCTCAGTGTTCCTCATAACAATTCTATGAGACAGGTAGAAACTAGTGCCATTTTACAGATTAGAACCCCAAAATCCAGAGAACCTGAACAAGCCCAACATCACAATACTTACACATTCCATAGTTTGCTCTCTATATAGTTCTTGTGCCAATCTGATTTTTTTTTTTTGGTGTTAATTTGATTTAAATCAAACCAAAGACTTTTTTCCTTAGGTACATACTGTATATATTCCCAGAAATTAACAAAGTGGGGAAGTAGATAAAGCAACATCAGATTCCAGTTTCAGAGAAACTATGTGCATTCTCTCAGAGAAATAATTCCCATTTTTAGTTAAGCATGCCTTCAATAATTTATTTGTTCATGAGCTATTTCCCAAGCATTTCCTTTTCCCAGGGGCCTCGGATACATGGGTGAGGTAGACAAGGTTCTTACCACTAGGAAGTATGAGGCCAAGTGGGGGAAGAAAAGACCCATCCGTAAACAGTGAGCGAGTCAGATGAAAATGGCCAGGTGAGCATTCGGAGAAGAGCACAGAGCTTATGGAAGGAGGTCGGTTGGCCGGGTCCTGGTAGTATGCGTGAAGGGGAAATGGGTGGGAATATGACCAGCAAGCTGCTGTGGGTGTCTAGATCTTACAGGATCTTGGCTGTCAGACTGCTTGGATTTGGTAGTCTGGGAGATCAGCAGTGGTGCATTTATGGGAGGGGAGGGGGACAAAATCAGAACTCTGGTGAAGGTGAATGAGCCTGTCAGCAGTAATGAAGGCAGGGGAGTGGATGATGTTAGGAAGCTCCTGGAATATTCTAGGTCAATGGTTCTGAAAACATATGCCCTGGACCAGCTGTATCAGCATCACCTGAGAGCTTTCTAGGCATCCCAGGCCCATGGACACAGACACTGAGTGGGCTGGGCACTCGGTTTAGCAAGCCCCGTGGGTGACTCTGATGCAGGCTAAGGACTAAGAATCACTGGTTTGGGTGAAAGCAGGTGGATCTGGCAACTGCTGGACCATGAAGGACAGAAAGCGAAAGAACACCCAGGATCAGGTTCCAAGGCACTCTGGGGGTTGGCAGGGGAGTCTGGTGGGCAGTGGTGCTGCACGGACTAAAGGAGGGAGGCAGGCTCCTTTCCCCACCCCGTGGCCGAGACCCATCCCCACAGTCACTTGGGACTTCAAATGCACACTGTCATTCCTGAAGAAACTGCTAACCCCATGTACCACAGAGGTGCCTTAAATGAGCCCAGCAGCTAATTTAAAGAGTTGGAGGATGAAGTCACTAAAAATAAACGAAACCACCATGTAGCCCTGTCACTGGATGGCTCTCCACCATCACGTGGCCCCATTCGCTTGGTGGCAGCGCTACGCTGCTGGAAGAGGAGACGAGAGACAATAGAACGGGTGAGGAGAAGGACTCAGCGAGGGAACTTTGTCTGGCTCCAGGCCCTATAAGACCCATGCTGGGTCTATTCCTCCATGCCCCCTCCATGCAAGGCTCCTCTGGCCGCTGCCCCCTCCCTTGATCACCTCCTGTCACAGCTCAGTGGGACAGTGACAGCAACAAACACCATGGTGACAATATAGGTGACACTTACTACGTGCCATGAGCCACAGTCTAAAAAAATGTAACCTTGATGAAATCCCACCAAGTAGGTGTTATTGTTATTCCCATTTTACAGACAAGGAAACTGAGGCACAAAGCCATCGACTAGTCCTGAATAGAAAGCCAGCAGGAAGGTGCCAGAGTTCCTGCTTCTAACCAGTGCACGAGGCTTCTTCCATGGGCCAGGAGTTGGCAGGAGCTGAGCACCCGAGAGTCAGGTGGGTACCTACGACACCTCATTCGAGCCTGGCGATGATCCTATGACTTACAGACTATAAATGTTGAGAAAAATTAACTTCAGAGAAGTTAACCTACCTTCCAAAGGCCACCCAGCTATTACATGGCTAGGGGTAAGGATTTGACCCTGCATCTACTTGAGTTCAAGCTCAGGGGCTTTCCCTCCATCAGGCTACAGCTCATTGTAGGCACCTTCTCTAAATGCATTTTCACCTCTGACTTTGGAGAGAAGTCTCCTACTGATGGGATGGCGTGAGGCTTATGAGGGAGAGTGGCTGCGAGGACACCCAGCCTGAGCCTAGCACAAAACTGCTGCATTGCTTAAATCAAAATCACAGGCTGCCCATGAAGTATCCAGATGAGTCTGCTTGGGGGGGCAGGGGGGCTTAATACTGACCTCAGTGATGACTTGGGAGCAACAGTACTTACCTGGATGGGGCTGTTCCCTTTTGACTGTCAAATCACTCAATCTCTTTCTCGCCATTACAGGCTCCCAGGAGTCATGGAGGCACCGTGTTGGTCATGGGTGTGCATTAACAAGCGCCCAGCAGCAACAGCAGCAGACTGGGTCTCGGTCCCTGCTGGGGACGAGCTCCCGGAGCCACCGGGCAGGGGTGGGGGGTAGGGGACCAACTTCCTGCCAAGGCGACGACTTAACAAAAGGACACACGTGAGGACTTACTCCGGTGCCCCCATTCCCACAGACCTAGATCTCAGGCTATTTCAGAGCTGGAAGGGACTCCAAGGGTCATGGGGCTCAGCCCTCTCATTTTCCGGATGAGGGAACTGACAGCTCATTTTGCAAAGACCTCGCAAGATGCTCCCTTTCGAACAGGGCTCTCTCTGCTCAGCCCCTCCACGCAGAGCCAGCATCTTGCCATCGTCCTTGCTTTTTTTGTCCTGGGCAGTTAGAGTAAATGAAGCGCACTGTCACGTGGGCCAGGGAGGGGGGGCTGCCCGGCCACTCCTCCCCACGGGGCACCAGCCGGGTGGCCCCCTGGAACCCTAGCTCTGCACCCTCCAGCAGGGTGACCTCAGGCAAATCCATACAGCCTCAAAGCTTCAGTCTACTCTTGGGGGGGGGCGGATAATGGCTCCTAACCTACAGGGCTGATGTAATCACAGAGAAAGCGGCGGCATCGTGCTTGGCACCGCTGCTGTGATTAGCATCACCAACATCTTTCTCTCCCGTGTGCCATCATCTCAAGAGGCTCACTGTCTAGTCACCAGGTTCAATGGGCAAGATCAGTGTACCCCCTGGGAACTCCGAGACTATAGGGTTTCTGTCACCACTTTCTGACATTCTGCTCTACCCGCAGCTCACGGAACTAGGCCCTAGACCGTCCTCCCACTCCTCTGTCCAGGGAATCTTGCCGCAAGCTGGCCAGGTCATACTGCACCTGCCTCTTGTCCCACCATAAGTAAATCCCCCAGATGAGTGTTCTCTTCTCAGACCTCACTGGATACCTGCCCCTTACCTGACACCCTGGTTCTCTGTTGAGGATTACTGATGTCACAAAATAATTCCTGCTCTCCACATAAAGAAAAAATTAAACTAAAAAAAAAAAAAATTAAACCGTGGAGTGAGCAGGGGCACTGAGGGTCCTCTGACCTCATTTTTTGGGAATATACAGGGAAGTTGAGGCAGACCCTTGCTTGAGGTGAGGCATCAAGCAAGAGGCGGTGGCAAGGGCAGACCCATTTCATCTGACTTCCCGCCCACAGCCTTTTTTAAAAAAAGAAGAAACTCCAAACTAAGAGCACCGCCACTAAAGCCGAAATGCCAGAGTGGCCAAAATTCTGAATCTGAATGAAAAGCTTCTGACCCTCAAGGCTGCTCTGGGGGGCAGGGAGGAGCAGGGAGGGCAGGGAGGGCAGGGAAGAGAACCGTTTTGTCCACCAAGGAGTCCCCACTTTAATCCCACTGAGGGGGTGGCCACTGTGTTTCTACGGACGATTGGGCTGTGCTTAGCCGGAGAAGGGTTCTTCCTTCAGTGCCTTGCCCGCACCAGCTGCCGAGGCGCCTGCACGGGGCCCACCTCATGGGCAGAGCCCTCGGGCCTGCTGGCCGGCCTTGCCTTCCACTCTCCACATTCCTCCCTCTCTGTATAAACGTGATTGTCCAAATTACCCGCGGGGAAAACACTCACCCTTCAAATCTTGGACTTTGTAGCGCCTTTCTAGAAAGGCGTTCCACAGGCTTTGGAGCCAGAGTGAGCCATTCCTTTCTCTAAAACCTTTCAGACTTTGTACATCGTGCTCATCACGAGAGGTACTGGGAACTGCATCTCTCTCCGGCCCAAAGTAGAGCCCGCAGTCTGTTCTACCACACGCAGTAGGTGCTCAGAATATTCGATGGGGAATGCAGACGGGCATTGTTTCACTGAGTTCTCACAACAATCTAATCAATTACTTGAGTTCACATCCAAGGATACTGGATCTTTTGAGAGGTTAACTCAGTGCTGGGCGAGGAGGCTGGGACCAGAGTCCTGTGGCCTGGGACACTGACACACCCCTCCACTTCCGGTTGCCAGAATGTGACCTCCTCTCTGTTTGCCCCTCCCAGTGATGGGAAGATCCTGTCTGTCTTCCAGGAAAACAAAGATTTCCTAGTGGCAACAGCAAGGCACGGTCTATGTGACTATAATCAGGGGTTGTATTAGCCTCTGTTTTACCACCTCCAAAATTAGCCGAAAAGGCCAACTTGAGCTTTCATTGTCTAGTTGTGCTAATGAAGGGATCCTTTTAATTATATACTCAGTGCCTCTCTGCAACACAAAGCATTTTAGTGTTTAAACACAGCTCTGCACCAGAGTACAGGCCTGTGTGAGCAAGACGATAAGTGGCGGAAACCATGTGGAAAAGTCATCCTTTGCTTGAACTGTAATTCTTTTGGGCATTTAGTTTCAGCCGAACGCGGCTCATTTTTTGCGGTAATCCTAATTCTCTTTTGTATACCACGTGCCCAGTGAACCCTAACCCAGGGATTCTGTTGGCATATCCCAGGCCAAATTTTCTTCCCTCTCAAATTTTGGATGAAATCTGCTCACTTTGTGAAATTTTACCTATCCCTGAGTTGCCCTTGAGGGTCCTCCCCTTGCAGGGGTGCCCTACGGCTGGCTGGTCAACCTGCAGTGAAGATGCTGAACACAAAACTATCTTCACTCAGTGTCCCGGGGGCTCCAGGCATTTGCATCCCACTTTCTGAGGCAGTTTTCTGGTGCGTCATTCTATACGGGATTTTCACTAAATGTGCATGAAACCTTATGGGGCTGATCCCACAGACCTTCGTTCTCAGGCAAGGATGCCATGACTTTGCATTCACATTTGGTCAGGGGGTAAGGGGGCTAACGCTTATTGAGCCCCACCTCTGGGCCGGAACTCTCCCACATAGGAATTACTGTGGTTAAGCCACATGAGGCCCGAGATGGAGATACTAACATATTTAGGAAACTGAATGCCTGGGTTGGAATCCTGGGCCTGTCGCTCACTAGCTTGGAAAAGTCTCTGAACCTGCTCGTGCCTGACTGTCTTTGTATGATGGGATAATAGTTCTCCCTATGCCAGCGCCGTTGGAAAACTTAAATGGGCTCATACATACATGTAGAGCACTGAGAACCAGACCTGGCATGCAGTAAGCACTCAGTAAGTGTTAGCTGATGCTCATCCAACAAAGCGAAGCTCAGGTTAAATGAAGTCCTCAAGGTCATGTGGCTCCCAAATGATGTCATCTGGACACCTGGCTCGGACTCTCAAGACCTTGTTCTTTCTAAGCTTCTCTGGAACTTTGAGCTTCCGCAGCACAGAGGGGGCTCTCAGCTGGCGCTCTGGGAGAGGACACTGGATCCTAACCCCGCCCAGTGGGGCGTGGTCTAGAGGTCACATGGTGTGCGTGGTGCCCTCCTCACCTGGGTGTGAGCACACTTCTACTGCCTTCCTTCTTCCACTGCCTCAGACACCCTGCTTTTCCTGCGGTTATCAAGCGTCCCCATATCGCCCCCGACCTTCTTGGTCTTTCTCCGTTCAGCTTCTTCATAGCAGCCAGTGACGCTTACCTGCTCTTTCTGGAACTCATTTCCTGGCTTCTGTGCCCATGCATTCTCTGGGAGTTTTTCTGTTCTCTGTTTTTTTCCCTCCTAAGGCCTAGATGGTCCTCTAAGCCTCTGTGACCTGCTTCTTGCCCCACCCAGTCTCCCTGGACCATCTCATTCACAGGACGAGATGACCCTGAGATGCCCTCATGCCGGGCAGCTCCTGCAGGCCCTGGTGCCAGGAGGCTGGTGCCCTGCTCCCCCGGCACCAACAACCACGCTCTGATCCCACACACCCTGCAAAAAAAATCAGCTCTTCAAATGCCAGCCCGCCCACAAGCCTCCCCTCATCCCTCCCACCAGAAACACGCTTCTGGATTTCCCACAGCACCTCATTTGCCCCTCTCTTGTGGAATCTATCATCTTCTAAACTTCTATTTCGGCCTTTTAAGTGTGTGGCTTCTCTCCCCCATAGACTGCGAGTTTGCTGAAAATAGAATCCATTTTTGTTCCCCTCATAGTACTCTACATCTAATAGGTAATGCAAAAAAAGGCACGCTGACAGATGACGGGGTAAGAAAAGTCCTCTATAAGACAAATAATGAGAGGAATTTGGTGTAATTCTGCTCGTAGGCAAGAAAATGGGCAGGGTGACCTCTGGGTGTCATTTTCAGCTTCAGATTCTACAGAGCCATTTCTTTAGGGTAATAGGGCAATAATAATAATTTCTGGCAATGAGAATAAGCCATCGTGCTCCACTCCTTCCTAACTGTGCGGCCTTGGGGAAGTTGTGTTACCATCAGCCTCCGTTCCTCTTCTGTCAGCTGGAGCTGGACAACAGAATCTCCCTCCCAGAGGTGTGGAGGGATTAAATAAGACGCCAGCAAACTGGCTATGGCTAAGTGAGAACAGAATGTCAAAAATCGGGGCGCCTGGGTGGCTCAGTTGGTTAAGCGACTGCCTTCGGCTCAGGTCATGATCCCGGAGACCCAGGATCGAGCCCCACATCGGGCTCCCTGCTCATAGGAAGCCTGCTTCTCCCTCTCTCACTCCCCCTGCTTGTGTTCCCTCTCTAGCTGTGTTTCTCTCTGTCAAATAAATAAAATCTTAAAAAAAAAAAAAAAAAAAAGAATGTCAAAAATCAGTGGCTTCGGTTAGCTGAAGCTCGACGAGGAAGATTTAAGTGCCTTTTCCAGCCCATAGAACTCTTTCCTTCCAAGAACTTCGGTCCTAACAGAATTAGATTTTTTTTGTGTGTGTAATCTGGCTAATAAATTAGGCATATGCATATTAGCAAGCAGGTCCAGACAGAAAGCCTAATTTTTTTCTCTCTGCCGTTTGAATTCCCCTAACATAGAGTGTTGTCAAAATCCATTAAAGTATTAATTTCTCTTGTCACTGCACAATTCCCCAAGCAGACATCCAGACAGCATGCAGTGGTGTTTCTCACAGAAGTACTAAATGTTTAGTTATTATGGTACATCTTTGAGATGATGCCTTCCTGATGGCTCTGGAGAGACTGCAGAAGTTCAAGTACGAGGTTAGGGCAGGGTGGCAGAATGGCAAAAGTTTGGGGATTGCACATCAAGCAGGCCTAGGGCTGAGCTCCGGCACTTCACTTAGCCACTGAGGGGCCCTGGGTAAGGTACGTAACCTCCCTGAGCATCAGTTTCTTCATTTGCAAAATAGTGACAATGATTCGTTTGGTGAGAACTGTATGGAATATGAAACATAGAGAATCTCGTAGAATGCCTGATATATCCCTGGTCCTCGATAGGAGACAGCTTAAAAATCCCAGAGATTTGGAGATGTGCAGACGGAGGGTCTCAAGGCTGTCACACCCACTCACTACCCCTTCCCGAGGGACAGCCGTGAGGAGTGGTGTGCTTTTTGTGACACCACAGCCCCAGCCACAGCATAGCGACACTTTCTTCTTCTGTGGTGGCTTCTCCAAACGCCCATTCAAATAAATTAATAGCTTCACTTGACTAACACACCTCGCAGGAGAAAGAGGTTTCCATGTCAGTGGGAAGGTAGGGGACATCCTGTGCCCCAAGAAAGAAAACAAGAGAAAGCCAATCATCTAGTTTCCTTACTACCAAGCGCGGAGCAGAGCTGAAGTCAGAGCTGGTCTCTTCCTTGGTTGCCATGGCAACATCGCTGACCTAGCCCTTCCTGCAAATACATGTGAGACAGCAAGGGGCACACGTGGGAGGTGGGATCCAGGAACGTGGGCGGCAGGACAGAAGCGCTGCGAGGGGGGCTTTCATCTGCTTTTCTGAAATACAAAAACCACTGGCAGAAGTGCAGCCCTTGCCAGGGAATGGGGAAATTCCAGTTGCTATTATGTAGTTCCTTTGGTGATCATGAATGGATTTAGGGCCCAGTAGAAAGGCCAGTTCAAACCTGGTGAATGAATAGTTACTGCTTCCTCAGCTGTGATGCAGGCGTGGGGAGAGGGCCATGCACCTCTCCTGCCAGGTGGGGGTGGGAGGGTGGTCTGCTCAGCCTGCAGGGACATGTGGCTGGTGCCAGTACCTGCTGCCTCGAGCTATGTTCAACCCAAAATCGATGGAGCAACTTCCCATCCATGACCTATCATCCATGAGCAACAGCCCGGGAGGAAAAAAAACAGTGTATCCATTTTACAGGTGAGAAAATGGAGAGCTACAACCACGAATCAATGAGCACGGACACTTTCATGTTCTCTTTTCTCGATTACTCTCTGTCCCCCAAGAGGCTTAATGTGTGACAGCCCTTGAATTTACCAACGATTCAATTCTTTCCTTCACTCTTAAGCTCAGGGTGGCTTTTAAAAGTCACCTTCCAAGTCCAAAACTTGCCGGTCAAATCCACCCAGATGTCCCTTTTGCAGCCAAGTTGAGCACAATTTGTTCCCCAGCCGCCCACAAGCCTGCTTCTTGCCGTTTCCACCTGTGTTGTTATTGGCAAATCCATCTTCCCAAGTGAGCCAAGCTCGAAACCCTGAAGTCAGCTTTGGCTTCTCCCTCATCCTCACCCAGGTTCCTGGGGACCTGTATACTATCCCTCTTCTATTCAGAGGCTCTGATTCAAATGTCCTGGGGATTCCTAGCAAGCGGAAGGCAGGAGCACGGTGGTTAACTCCAGATGCTGTAGGGCCGAGGCTTCTGGGATCTTGCTCATTTCAGGCCTCTGGGCTGAGGACCTCTCCTCATGGCTAGTGAGACTACTGCCATTCTTAATATGATTCCCATTTTCCTTATGAGACACAAGTGTGGTGACATAATTTGCCCAAGGTCATTGGGATTGGCTGGATATAAGAGCCTTCACGCATAGCCAACACACAAAGCTCCTTCCCATTTAGCTATAGTTTTCTTTTCTTTTTCTTTTTTTTAAAGATTTTATTTATTTGACAGCGAGAAACACAGCAAGAGAGGGAACACAAGCAGGGGGAATGAGAGAGGGAGAAGCAGGCCTCCCGCCGAGCAGGGAGCCTGATGCAGGGCTCGATCCCCGGTCTCCGGGATCATGACCTGAGCCGAAGGCAGTCGCTTAACCAACTGAGCCACCTAGGCGTCCCTAACTATAGTTTTCTTAAGAGCAGTGGCCCATGAGCCACATTTGTGTGTCTTGGCTTCACGGGGTGAGGACCTGACTGAAGGTCTGAGCTTGGTTCTACCTCCCATGGCGACCCTTTCTCACTGTGTGACCTTGCGGAAACAACCAGAAGATAGTTAGAGGTCTGTAGCCGGCCGAGTAGTGGCCCTAAGCCCTGGCACCTGGCAGTGTGGCTTCATTCGGAAAGGGATCCTTATAGATGCAGTCGAATTAAGGCTCTTGAGAGGAGGCTGTCCTGGATTTAGAGAGGGCTCTAAATCGAGGGACAGCTCCCCTCACAAGACAAAGGCAGGGCGAGATAGGCCATGGACTAACAGAGAAGGGGCTGTGGGAAGAGGAGGCAGAGATGGGAGTGAGACCACCAGAAGCCAAGCAACACCTGCCGCCACCACAGAGAGGGAGGGAGTGCGCCTGGCCTCCCAGCTGGGAGAGAACACACGTCTGCCGCTTGAGGCCAACAGGGAACTTGTTCCTGCAGCCCGAAGAGACCAGCACCAGGTCTCAGTTTCTAAAACGGTTAACTCCACCAGTTACTGTGAGAGAATGTGACTGGAAACAACTAGAATAGTGGCAGGGGCACAGTAGGCCCCCGATAAATGTTAGCTGAACCAAATTAAAATATCCCGAGTTCATTACCTTGGAAACTTCTTCCCAGGGCACACCTGGCTGACAGGTTCTGTCTAGAGCAGCAGGCTCGTAAGATGTTTAACTTCAGAACCCAGGAGCCAGAAGGAGGAGCCACGGGGAGGATCTCCTCTGAGCCCAGGTGTGGAGGAAGAAGGGGAAGCCAGCAGAGATGTCTGTGTCCTTGTGAGCCTGGTAACCGAGTGCTGGCCCGTCTCCAGCTCTGATGAGCCTGTCATGGTGGGTTTCACAAAACATCTGTTTCGGGAACAAGCCTGTGGTTTCAGGCAAGCTCTAGAGATAATAGTATGTTTTTCCTATATACAGGCGTGACATGTGCACTGAAGCTGAATATTTCTAAATGTGACCAAATTCTTAAGTGGCAGAAGCCCATCAGACTCTTCAAGAACATGCATGCGGGCAGCCTGGACCGTGTCCTGAGTGGCTGCAGACCTGGCTTGCAGGGAAGCGCTTTGGGGAGTAGGTGGGGGTGGTGGGCAGTGAGCTCCCAGCAATGGGTCTCGCTAACGGTTGTCTTAATTCTGCAAGGGAGTCGGATCCCTCGGCTTCATGCATATGGATGCAGCAGCGGTTGAATGATAACCTGCAATTTTTCTTCCCCACGTTAATGGACTTGGGCCGGCTACTGAGTATTTGACGAGGAAAGGCTGTGCCAGCGCACATACTGATGATCCCCAGGACCTGAACGCAGCTTTCCTGGATTTGACTCAATTCTGGCCCGAGATAAGAAAGCCCGGGTGCGGCATCCCATGTGAAATGAGCAGACCGTGCCTTGGCATGAGATAGAGCACCAGAAGGCAGACCAGCAATCAGGAAGGTGCCAGAACACTTACCCCATTGTCCCACTGGTGACGGGGAACGAGGCGTGCCCAGGAGGCAAACTCCCCTTTCTCCCTGGGTTTAGAATTTTATCTGAAGAGAAGGGCTCCTCCCCCTTGAGCAGGTAGAGGAAGGCCAGAATACCCCTGCCCTGCTGGTATGCTCCTGGGGAGTCAGGCCGGAAGGGCTGGGGGTGCCCAGGAAGCCCCAGCCCACACTGGGGGCCTGGAGTGAGCTGTAGCCCATTCCCATTAGCTTGTCGTAGCCGTGGCCTCCATAACCGACTCCGGGTCTCCGCCTTCCAGGCTCTGCCCGGGCCCAGCATCTCCCCTTTCTCAGCCTTCTGCAGCTGGAGTCCCAGCATGCCACGGGGTCAAGCCCCTCCTGGCTGACTGCTAAGCCCCCCAAGGCCAGGTCTGTAGAGCACAGAAAGCAGTGATCTGGCCCAGCTTTCCCAGAACATTCTGCGCCCAGAACACTGCCTCCAGAGCAAGCCACAGAGCCAAGGAGTCAACGCATTTAGAAAGGAAAGAGCTTAAAGTCATAGAGACTGGTGGTCGTCATTCTGTATGTAGGCAAGCACTGAGCTCTGGAGACGGGGAGTGGTTTATCCACGGTTTCCTGGCACTCGGGCTTTACGGGTCAGGAAGAACACGGGTTTCCCATCTCCCAGTGCACTTTGCTGGGACAATATCCTTGGCTAATATCAAGCTCTGTGCAGACAGCACCGTATCTGACTCACTTCTGACTCCAAGACAGCAGCTTGGGCCCAGGCCCAAGCAGGAGTTCAGTAACTGTATTTAGACTTGATGAATGGCTCTCCTCTGTAAAACAGATCAGACGCGGGCCTGTTCCTGAAGCCAACACAAAGGTGTCTTTTCAGGATTCCACAAACACCTCGACTACCAGAAGGGAGAGGCCGTACCTTCCTATAAAATGGTGTGGAAGTGAAGAAGGATGTTGGACTGACTTGTCACGTCACTGTGTTAATTTCCTCCTCATGTAAATATGATCTCTTGTCCATACGGGAACAGCGGCTGCCTATTGGAAGCCGAGGTACCCAGGTACTACCCTGGGGACTTCGAACCAACGTCTTATTTAGTCTCACACTCACCCCTGCCAGGTAGAACATATTGGGCCTTCTTTATAATTGGAAACTGAGGCTCAGGAAGGTAAGTGCCCTGCCAAGCTCACATGGCTCACAGGTGTGGGAGTAGGGATTCTCGTTAGGTCAGTGCTGTTTTACCAAAGTCAGGCATTCTGACCTAAGAAGAGCAATACTATGCAAAGAGATAGGATCTCACTGAGGCAAGTGTTTCACTGAATGCGTCTAATTCTTATAGCAACCCGATGAAGTGTCATGTCCACCTTCCAGGGGAGGAAAAAGAGGTCTAGAGATGCCAAGTCGCTTACCATGTGATCCCGGACAGTCTAGAACCAGGGAGGAGCGAGAGGCAGGGGTGCAAGGGAGCCCCGGAGCTGGGCTGGACTGGCTAGTTGCCTGATTTGGGGTAAATTACCTAACACAAATTCTTAATTTTTTTTTAAAGATTTCATTTATTTGACAGAGAGAAACACAGCCAGAGAGGGAACACAAGTAGGGGGATTGAGAGAGGGAGAAGCAGGCTTCGCGCTCGGCGGGAAGCCCGATGTGGGACTCGATCCCAGGTCTCCAGGATCATGACCTGAGCCGAAGGCAGTCGCTTAACCAACTGAGCCACCCAGGCGCCCCACCAAACACAAATTCTTAAACAGTTTCATAAAATACAGATAACATAAAATTTATTATTTTAACCATTTTTAAGGTTATTAAAATCAGTGCTATTAATCAGTGCTATTAAGTACTTTCATACTATTGTGCAACCACAACCATCCACGTCCCTGGACTGGAACTCCGTGTGTTACACACTAACTCCCCGTTTCCTGCCGCCCAGCCCTTGGCAACCGCCATTCTACTTGCCGGCTCTAGGAAGCTCCTGTCAGTGGAACCGAACAGGATTTGTCCTTTTGTGTCTGGCTTATTTCACTCAGCACAATGTCCTCAAAGTTCATTCATGTCGTAGCAGGTGTGAGAACCTCCTTTTTTTTTTTTTATTTTTTATTATTATTTTTTTTTGAGAACCTCCTTTTTAAAGGCTGAATGATACTTCCTCCGGGCCTGTACCCCATCTAGCCCTTCTTTGGCCCACGGACGGTCACACAGGCTGCTGCCACCTGTCGGCTGCTGTGAGCAGTGCGGTGGGTAAGAGACTTCGAAGCTCATGTGTTTCTGTTTGCAAACCTGAACTCTGGCTCTGTTCCCCAGCTCAGAGAAGAGATTTAACACCCACACAGTGCCTGAGCCAGAGACGGCAGAGGAGGGTAACTCCCAAACCCCACGGGGAGCCTAGTGTTGTTCCTCTGTCACCTTGGTCCACTCACTTCTCTCCATCCCCACCGCTGCTCCCCAGGTTCCAAGCTGCCACCACCTGTCAATGGTGGGTCACTTAATTCCAACAGCCTCAGCACAGGTCTCGGTGTTTCCAGCCCCCCCCCCCAACGCATCTTCCAGGTCCTAGCAAAATGGCAGATCCGACCATGTCACCTCGTGCCCCTAAACCTGTCCCCGGCTCTCTCCCTCACTTCCTTCAAGTGTGTGTGGAAATGTCCCTGTCTCCGGCAGGTCTCCTCTGGCCACTCGGGGCCTACAGCTGTGACACGTGCTCCTCGCCAGCCTCTGAGTGCCTGCCTTGCCCCATCCTTTCTACCCCCCCAGCACTACTGCCATTTATCAGAGCATAGATTTTACTCATTTACTGTGTTGCTGTCCATCTCCTGCCCTCTTACCCCCCACCTCCAGTAAAGAATTTCAGGCTTACAAAGGCAGCCATTGGTGATGGTTTTGTTCACGAATGGCTCCTCAGTCCTGACACACAGTAGGCCCTCACCAAATACTGGCCGAACACACGAATGACTGACTCCCCTCTGCCTGCAGGGTCACTGGTTGGGTCAAGTCCTTTCACATGCTGGTGGTGTCCCCTCCAGCGCTGCCCTTCCTTGTAAACCCTGCCAGACCACAAAGCTCGCCAAGTCCTCCCCTTGGATGGTAGCCCCAGGCCCTTGCACATGCCCTTGCCTCTGCCCCTGGAATGTCACTGCCCCCACCTCGCCTTCATGACACCCTACTTTCACCTCTGTTTTGGAGACTGTTTCACACTGTACAATAATTGCCCCTTTACCTGTCTGTAACTATTTCTAAACTGCCAGCTCTGCGAGGGCAGGATAATCTCATTCACTCTCCGATTCTTGGGTTTGTGCACTGAGCCTACTGTCGAGGCACAGAAAATGTTAAGGGAGAAAAGTGAGCCAGCCTCCTGTGTCTCAGCTGCCACTCCTGCACGGTACCCACCGACAGACGCGACGCGTAGTGTGTGTGGCTTCTGTCACCGTACCCGACACACGGCGGACATCACACACCCACCACGGACACAACACAATGCTCGCACACACCTATGGAGGACCTGCTGTTTCCACTGTTCACAAAGCCACCAGCCGCCATTTGCTCATCGTCATCTGTCACCTCTGGGGGCCACACGGATTAAGTGTCATCCCCAGAGAGAATTCCTGTCCTTTCCCATCCTAGCCATCACATTTTTGGCAGCTTGCCCGCCAAGCAGAGAAAACCTCCAAGTCCAGTTTCTTCTTAGAACCAACTGTGTTTATCACCAGCAAGTCAGGGAATTAAAAATGTCCAGGGATTTTGGGGAGCAGTGGTGCCGGTCTCTCATTTTCCACCTAGGACACGGGTCTAGAGAGGCGGATTGACCTGCTCACGGGCATGCAGCTAGTTAGGGACCTCACTTTCTTTTTCCTTCGAAGAAGTTTAATTCTATCTGGTTCACCCTATGGAACCCTAAGGTACCTGGGAGGTTAGTCTAAAAGCTTCACTTGGACTCACTTCTGATCAGTGTTCTCACTATGCCATAAGTGAAGAGAGGGGACACGTTTCACTTCTGCAGCTTCCCCACTAACAGCGTCAAGTTGGATTTCGATGCTGGGAAACTCTTTTCCTAGGGACCTTGTCTGCGATTCAAACAGAATAGATGAGACTCTTGACCCTCTAGAGAACTGGTCACTGCCTGTGTCCTTGGGCAAGCCCCTCCAGGAAGAACACCCCCACCTGCCTGCAGCTCTGCTCGGCCCCTACGTGGGGGAAGCAGAGGGAATGCTGGGGAGTCTGGAGCCCAGGCCTTGGCAGAGGATCAGGGACGCAAGGGAGGGGTGGCCCGATTGGAAGGGAACCCAGAACTCCCTCTCACTGAGAGTCATCAGCCACCACCAACAGACTCATTCACAACCTCTGGTCCCAGAGGAAATCATTAAGCCTAATTATTATTATTAGGCATAATGACTAATTAGTAAAAATAGCTACCATTTACTGAGTGCCAACTTATGCCTGGTACTTAATGCATATTATTTCTTTTTGCCTATTTTACACTTTTTTATTTTCTGTTTCCCTAATTATAAAGTCAATATATAGTCATGGAAAAAGTCTTTGAAGATACCACAGAGCAGGAAAAGGGAGGAGAGTTCACCCTTTGCCTCAGCACCCACCTTGAGCCCCTGCTAACATACTGCAGTTTTATTTCCAGGGTTTCTTCTGTCTATCTTTCTGTTTTTCTATCCTTCTCCCATGTGTGCATGCATGTGGTAGGTGAGATTTAACACAGCTGTGATCACATTTGCCAAGAAATGACTTCTGATGCCCACAGTGATCCAGTGATCCTTGGGCACTATGCTCTGTACTTCACAGCTCAAGAACCGAAGGCTCAGAGAAGGTGAGTCAGTTGACCAAAGTCACACAGCAGACAAAGTGCTGGGCCGGGGTTCATATCAAGTCTCCTTGTGGGGGAAACCCATCCTTCCCTCACTCTGCCCTGTTGCTTCCCACGCATTAAGGGAGAATTGTGGATAGTTTTAATTACATTTCTGCTTCTGCAAACCCATTCCTCTGCCTGTGTCCCCCCGACCACTCTCCACTGAGAGAGGTAGCTAGAGGGGTAGGAGATGCAGAATCGTCCAGCCATGTTGACTCAACTGGCCAGTACCTGACACGCAAAGCTTTGAAAGCTGAAGCTTCGATGAGACATTCTGTCAGAAACTGGAGGGGATCTGTGTTTTCTGTCCATATAGAGATCTGGAAAGCTGAACTCAGAAAGCACAATAATCTCCCGTTTGCAAGCTGTTTTGCATGAGAGAAATACAAGTAGCCATGCAGGATGGCTCAGAAGGCCTCCGCCCCGGGCCTGCAGAGCTGAAAAGGGTCACCACAAACACCCCCATGAGGAAGAAGCAGTGAAGGCCCAGTTTTTCCCTTTCCTCAAATGGTTTGACTCAAGCCCCGGGCACCAGAACTCAAGCATGATAAGCAAGTGAGATAAACATATGGTGCCTCCTATGTGCCAAGCACTGGGCAGAGCGGATGCCAAGTGAGGAAGACAGCGCCCCTGTCTCCAAGAGCTTACATGATGGGGGGGGGGGTGCCTGGGTGGCTCAGCAGTTAAACATCTGCCTTCGGCTCCCGTATGATCCCAGGGTCCTGGGATGGAGTCCCACATTGGGCTCCCTGCTCAGTGGGGAGCCTGCTTCTCCCTCTCTCCCTCTGTCAAATAAATAAATAAATAAATAAATAATCTTAAAAAAAATCAGCAAGCGCTTACATTTGGGGCAGGGAGACCCCTATGAAAAGAGCGTTCCATTACGATGCAGTAAGCACTGAGACACAGCAACAGAAACTCTTTTTGTTCAAAAAAATCACCAACTCCCAGACCTACAATCTCTGAGATGAGAGGATTCGTGGCTGAGAAAAAATGCTGTGGGATGAAGGGCAGGAACAAACTGATTAAAGCCTTTTTTCGGGGCGCCTGGGTGGCTCAGTCGTTAAGGGTCTGCCTTCAGCTCAGGTCATGATCCTGGAGTCCTGGGATCGAGCCCCACATCAGGCACCCTGCTCGGCGGGAAGCCTGCTTCTCCCTTTCTCACTCCCCCTGCTTGTGTTCCCTCTCTGGCTGTGTTTCTCTCTGTCAAATAAATAAATAAAATCTTTTTTTTAAAAAGCCCTTTTTCAGAGTGCCATGTTCAGCAACATAGAACAGTAAAGGCAAAGGATGAAGTAATCTATCTTATCTTTATCTTATCTATCTTAAATTTAAGAACAGTAGGTTGCCACACGTTGCTCTCTCGGTATTTTTAGGATCTTTCTCCCTCGCAGTTTGAACAAGATGTCTGGAATGCGTTTTTGCTTTGCTGCAGATAACATTCATCTTGAGCCTTTCTTCTGCGTGCATGTGTGCGTGTGTGTGTGTGTGTGTGTGTGTGTGTGTGTGTGTGTGTGTGTATTCCACCTTCTGAAGGTTCGGTCACCTCTCACCTAATAACC